>OZ010693.1:6949306-7384184 GCA_963932265.1 Thymelicus lineola | reverse complement strand
GGGTACTGTTAACTAATAGTAGATATATAATATTTTGTTTTAAATTAACTATTCAAAAAATTACAAATAAAATTTTAAAGTATTTTGTAGTTATAATACAAGGACAAAGATCATCATAATTCATAATATTCCAGTTCAATTTGTTTATATAATTCTCTTATCGTTATGTATCCTAATTACTTATAATAATATATGTAGGTAATATATATTTCTGAACTACTTATTATTACTATGATCGTATCTTAATCCATAATTTTTACTTTTACGGAACTTTTCCGTACGAAAATTAAACAAAAAACGGAACCCGATGTGCTTCCTCCTTTCACAGTAAAATTACTTTAAAATTGCAGCACCAAATGAGTTGAATGAAATTGGATAATCATGTGCTTTTTTATGAACCAAAGACGAAGACATAATATAAGCAACAGAATTTTGTAAAAAAAAAAGGGTGCGTGTACTTTTGTACGCGCGTGAGAAGTTATACTTCTTTGACATGAAAAAAAAATCAAAAAACAATATTAAAAAAACATTGTTCAAAATACAATATTCAAAAACAGCAATACTAAAAATAAAAATGAAATAATATTTTGAAATAATTTAATTTACGAATCTCTATAGCCAAACTATATGTGTTAAGCGCCATCTGTGATTAATTTTGTAGTATATTCTAATATTACTTTGCTACGTATCGTAATAGTTCTCGTAATAGAACATAGATGGTGTTTTTACAATTGCAAAAACAAATCAATTGTAAATTTTTTTTTTCTGTTTTTGATGAGGGAATGAAAGATTTTATTCAGTTCAGTTGAAGAATAATTTATTTTCCGACAGGCATTAAACTTTAATACAGATTAAAGCGGGGAATTCACTAGACAGACATCCCCACGGGCAAGTCTGCAGACAAGCCCGCCGGGCCTCGCTACTATAGGACTGTGCAATGTTTGCTAGTGTAGGGCCGTTGCAGTCAGTCTGGCAGACTTGTCTGTTGCAAGTCCACGCGATCTCATTTTGTCTACGGGGGCACAGACATGTCCGTATGTGAATGGTCACCGCGGGCTGTCTGTTCACAGACCCGAGAGCGACAGCGACTAGGACAGACGTCACTATCTTATTAAAATTATCAAAAATGAGTTTTAATGAAAATAAAGCATTCTGGGCAGAATTCATAGGGGAATATAGAAAATATCCATGTTTGTGGAAAATAAAATGTAAAGATTTTATGAACTGCGAACTACGAAATGCTGCCTATCAAAATTTAATTAAAAAATGTAAAGACGACCCCGACGCTAATTTAGCTTGTGTAAAGAAAAATATTGATTCCCTACGGAACTCCTACAGGCGTGAGCTACGTAAAGTACGAAATATAATCGAAAACGTTACAATTAATAATGTTGATAATATAAATAAATACTTAAAATTCAGTGATATGAAATAACTAAAATACATAATTGAGAAAATTATAAAAACAAATTATATAGTTCAGTTGAAGCGATTTTCCTTCGTTGCGTTGTCATTATATTGTGTACGCACAACACAACTAATCTTTAAGCCGCTCCAACACTAACTGATAAGTCTGTGTAAGTGTATTGTGGCGACCGTGGCGACAGACATGCCCGGCCCGACTGACCGCGGGCAAGTCCGCGTAGTGAATTGCCCCTCTTAGGAGAGAAAAAGAATGTGCTCCTAATCCCAAAGACAAGTATCGATTACTATTTACTACTACAGTCCGTTCACAGTTATTTTACCTCTGACAAGCTGTCATTACCTTCCCATAAGGCTTCCCGCCCACGTCCGATAATCGGTGACCGATTCACCGATTATCGGACGTGGGCGGGAAGCCTTAGATTAGCATTACTTGCTGTCAAGTGACGAGTGTTGCAAAAGTTCCCGATTTATCGGGAGATCTACTGATTTTGGTTATCGTCTCCCGATATCCCGTTTTAGCGACCGTTTCTCCCGATTTTTTGCATTTTCTACCAATATAATATAATATTGAAAATTAAAATAGAAAATAGTGTTATAAATACAAAAAACAAAAGAAACTGAGTCGCTCAATGAAAATACAGAAGAATTTTGGGCAAACGTAGGTACATATTATAGCATAAAACGTGGTCATGGCTCACGAAATCGTGTTCTAATATTTTTTCCAACTGAATCAATGATAGGTCTATTACACACAAAAAAATTAAAAAATACAAAAAACCCGACTGCGTATAAAACATGTGCGACATATTGAGGATAAGTTTTGTAAAATGGATGGAAGCTTAGACGCGGAAATTGATAAATTTATTATAGAATTGAAAGACGAGTGTGATACGGAATCTGAGAGCAGTTTTGATGATTCATGTTCGTCCGATAGTGATTATTTATCATTAGGCGTGCGTTTGGATCATTCGTATGCCAACCCAATTTAAAGCAATTCAATTTGTTGTAATTTTAATATAACTACCGAGAATGTGAACTGATTAGTTAGGAGACTGTAAAATAATAAATTATTTTATTTGAACGTGTATCATTTTTACTATCGTTACTTTTGGATCAACCTAGTAAATAATATCCCACCAAAAACATAAATGTAAAAAAGGAGAGCCAAGTTCAATACAAAAATTATGCTTGGCTGTGGGCTTCGCCGCAAAAAGAATAGAGATCTAAATGAGTGCCAAGTTCTATGCAAAATCGAAATATGTATTTATAGGAACAAAATAACATTATGAACAAGTATTTAACTCTATTTCTTTGCTTTATTGGATACCTATAATAATTACTGTTATTTAAAAATGTGAGATCTAAAAGTAGGTTAGATTTGACTTGGCCAGTTTTTATCAGAATTAAAATGTTGAATAACTTTTTAAAATGACTGATGTAATGAAAACTGGCCAAGTCAAATCTAACCTACTTTTAGATGTCACATTTTTAAATAACAGCAATTATTATAGGTATCCAATAAAGCAAAGAAATAGAGTTTAATACTTGTTCATAATGTTATTTTGTTCCTATAAATACATATTTCGATTTTGCATAGAACTTGGCACTCATTTAGATCTCTATTCTTTTTGCGGCGAAGCCCACAGCCAAGCATAATTTTTGTATTGAACTTGGCTCTCCTTTTTTACATTTATGTTTTTGGTGGGATATCATTACTTTTTGTAAAGAAAAATATACCCTGTCCACAAATCTTAGAGACTAAATAGACGTTTCATGGATGACCAGTTTCAGGTGTAAATTAAATAGTGATCACCATAAACCGGAAAGTGAATCGGAAAAACATTAGCTTTTACGGTGACTCGAATATTTGTATGATTATTGAAGAGTTCCTAAAACTGGTATAAAAATAAGTTTAAGCAACCATATTATCATATATAATTATATTCATAATATATTTATCCTGATTAACTGAATTCAAAAGTTATTCTGCTTACAAGAACGAGTATTTGGTTATGGAACGAGTATTCGGTATACAGCTAATTTTATACTATTTAGCCGCGTACTAAATATCTAGCTAAATATGACAAACAGGCGATTTTCACACTGCTCCGCGCACCGCCACCGTAGATCTGCCTCACCGCGCATTGTTTTAATGGTGTACCAAAGTATATCAGCTTCTATGAAAAACACGCATGGTACAACACATTACAACGACTTTCCGCAAGGGACAGCAAAGGGAAAATTGTCCGTAGAAACGCGTAAAATTACGGTTGGGACTGCGGTGCGGTCAAAAACAGCTATGTTCGAATATCTATTTGGCGGACACTAGCGCCATTGATTAGAGTAGCATAACTCAGCAAACTTCACTCCGTGTACAACAGCCATGTTCATATATCTGTCACACACTAGCGCCATTTAGAAATGGCCATTATTGGAACCTCTATTTTCTGTAAACAGCTGGAAACATTTTCAACTTTCCCTTCATATAAGATGGCCCTCGTTTTACTTCAATACTCCATGCGCTTAAGTATGCCATATTGAGCCCCGCGTGCACGGAGGCCTTAGTGCGACTTTTACGTGACATAACGGGCTCACAATGTAAATGCGAGTTGACTAAGATTTGTATGGGACCAAAGTTTTTCTTTTCACTGCCGCTAGATGGCTCTGCTTCGGTCCCATACAAATTTTGTATGGGGACACCACTTATTTTTCGACTTTTGTTATTTTTTGATTTTTTCCTACGCTTACACACAATTACCAAGCTGGATTCCAAATTTCATCCTTCTAGGTCATCTGGAAGTAGGTTAGATTTAGGTACTATATGTCAGTCAGTCAGTACTAAAATTTACGACTTTTTGACCTTCATATCTTTATAACCGTTTGAGCTAGCTTCATGAAATTTGGGCTTCTACATGTCCTTATGGATATAATTAAACATACGTAGTTTTATGTGTTTACGTTAAAGAGGTTATAATTTATAAAAGGGTCAAAAGTGGCACCAAGTGGTTCGTGTAATATTACACTCGGCGCTGGCTAGCCAGTTCCTTTGCTTGAACTTGGCTTGACACGCTGCCGCGTGTCTAGATTTATATACATCAGAAGAAACATGTAATATTTCATGTTAGGGAATCGTACAAACTAAACATTACAACACACAGCTAAGGTTAACCAACTTAATAAATTAATAATGTAGTTTTTATAAGGAACAATATAAACGCGTATAAACAAAATTTTGATATTAATAATTGCCAAACAAAAAGAATGTATCAATTAATTACGCCTTCGTTCCGCCAAAGTAAAGTGCAACGATCTTTCATAGGGCTTGGTGTACATTTCTATAATAAAATCCCAAAATTAATACGTGACTTGCCAATAGAATCTACGAGTTTAATGGTTAAAACTAAGTTGGTGGGTGTCTATTATACTATCTACTACTTAAATGGTTTTTACCCAAAACGAATGTCATAAAAAGGTTGTATAATAAAAGCTATTGCATATTTCAAGAGATTTTATTAGTTATCATTTATATTAATATTTCGTCTAGTTGTGCAGGAGGCGCTATATTTCGTTGGTACCTTGCCCAATCAAGATACCATAACATACTCATTGTAAGTATGGCCACAGCAAACTACTGATCTTCTAAAGATGTATAGGGTACGTTATCCAGTGTTCAGGACTTATTCTGAACCTTTGTCAGTCACAAAACAGGCGATTAAGTAGTCCATATTCATATAGTATTGGTTTGCCAGAAATTGTAGCGAAACTGCGAAAACACATTCACCAAAACACAAATGTGCGTGTCGATGAGTTTCAATAGTAAATAGGACTCCAAATAGGTACGCTGAAAATATTTAATAGAAAAATACAAAAAACCACGCGTAGAAACATGAAAGATCGATGACAAATATGACAGTACAGTGGTATTATTTATAAATACTATGGTTACCAAAATGACATTATTAGGGATTACATCATCTTTGTTGTCAATCGATTAATCGATGTCAAAATATTCGAAATGTAATTTAATAAAATTAGCGTAACGATTGAATGGTAATTCTAAATATATTACATAGTTTTAATATGTATGGAATACGAAAACATGTAAGAAATAAATTAATATTATAATTAAAATTAACAAATAATACATAAAATATATTATTATATTCCATCAATCGATTATTATGAATCAATTCAATCGATTATAAAATCGTTTGTAATGAGGTAAATACTGTGAAAACTTTTTTGCATACAGAAAAAATACAGAATTTAGCTAACTTCACGTTGTAGAATTTAGGTGTCGGTGTGCGCGCGCATCGTAGAAATTCACTCTCATCATTTTTCACCATCGCGCCAAAAGAAGTATAACTTCAAAACCTGAGAGATGTCAAGGGACACCCGGATGGAACGAAGTTCCTTTCGATTTAAGTATTGTTTTGTTGTACAGCGTCATCTCTGTAAAACTTTCTGAATCATTTCAAAAAAAGTGTCGTCATTCGTAAGAATCAAAAAGTGTCGTCATTTTCCGTCTAGCCCCCTTTCACAACGCGCGATAAGGAACTTCGTTCCAAAAAGAAATCAAAACAAATAAACTGTTTTGAAAACCGTATTGTTTGGCGAAAGGGCGTGTTGTAGGGATCTCAAATATATTTTTGCTATAGTTCTGCAATAGATCGCTTAAAATACAGAGAATAGTTCTTTACTTATTAATTACAGGAAAACTTTTAAGAAGTCGATGGTCTTAAAGAAAAGGAAAATCCCTCGATCGTAGCTAACCAACTTACGGAACCCCCTCCACGAGAGTTTAAATCGCGCTTATCCGATTTTTATTTACTATCTTCGTAATTGTCAGCTGAATATTTAATTTTTTTCATTGCTGTTCTAAAGTGAAGCGATTTGTTTTTATTGATTTTTTTAAGAATTCCATGCTATTAAACTAATTATTACAAAATCCTTATTCGTTAGCTTATACATGTCGTAGGTTAGTATATATGTATAGGCACATATCTAATAGATAACGCTTTTATCCTATACCAATTATGATCACGGCAAATCTTCAATTTGTTGTATAGTAATTTAAAGTCAATATTGTATTAGTTGTATTATTTGAACAGGTGCGTTACTACTGAGAGAGACATTTAAAGTTTATTTAATTTTATTTATTCTTTGGGATGAACGAAAGTAGCAGTGACGTTTTTAGCTACCAGAAGGCTATTTAATTTTTGCCGCCCCTGCTGACCTCTGAAATCCATTTAACACTCCAGTACACGCGCCCCTGTTTTGTACGCCAGTGCTCGCGCGCTCTACATATTATGTAGAACATTATTGATTGTACATTTTTACAGATAAATTAAAGAAATAAATGAAATGCATTATCCCATATCAAAATATACTATATTAAAAATTAAAAAAGAACAAAATATAGTTTCTGTTACTAATTAGGAACATAATATCAGACTTCTAGAGAATCATAAGAAAAATCGACTATTTTTGGCACGTGAATCTTTTCAGTCTTCTTTCTTCGTTCGCTCATCTCCTCTAGTCGAATTTCATCACTTCTAGAACAGCTGGGACATTTAAGTGACTGATGTTGAGGACAAATCCACTAGTTGCATGTGTGACATTGTTTCCTGGTGGACTTATTGCGCGCTCTACCACAGAAGGAACATTTTCCTACTCGACCAGTATTTGAGGGTTGTGCTGATTATGGTTGTAGTTCAGGTGTATCATTTTGACTCAAAAGCATTTTTCCTTTCATTCTTAAGGATTTAGGAATACTCTCAATGGCAATTCTTCGGCTTATACATGGGGACAGGAGGCCAAAACCAACTTCACACAAATAATATTTTCTTGCTTTGTTACTATACTGTTTGTTTATTGTATGCACAACGTAACCGTTGATGGCACTTATATTCATGATATCAAAAAAATAGTAAGTGGCCAACGTCTGGAGTTTCTAGAAACATCATAAGTACCACACATTTTGTCCACAATGTCCACACCATATTTGGTATTGTTGTAGAACGTTATTATTTCTGGTTTACGTTTCTCTACTGTTTGCGAATCAATTTTTCCATCGTAATGCATAGTTGAGTACATCAGTACCACTTTTTTTGGTTTTGGCTTGTAGGATACTAACGTTCCTTGTTTTTGGAAACAAAAATTGAACTATTATGACTCCTGTTTCTTCTTTTTTTCTTTATCTTAAAATATTTGACTCACTGCGTGAGACCATTAGATATTCTATGAAATAAAGTTTTCTGGTTTATCAATGATGTAATACTAATATATATAATATGTATAATATATAACATGTAAAATAAAACTCAATAATACCTTTCAAATCAACACAAACACATATACAAAGTGTTGTCAAAAATGTTACGCGAGTGCTCGCGCGCTCTACTATCGTAGAAATTTCCTTTTTGCGTGAAATTTCTCACACATGCAGTCGCGCCGGTTGTCGCACGGACACTTATTGTATTCACAAATTAATCATAGAAGAATAATACGAGTTTGGGCACTTCCGATCCACTATTTACAATGTAACAGCAAAAAATGCATGACTGTTCTACAACTGTAGAACGCGCGACTACTGGAGTGTTAAATTACATTTATTCCGGAAATAAAATTACAACTTAATGATTTGTGCTCTGTGTGCGCGCTGCAATCTAAAAGACTACGCAAATGTCGCAAATACCTCGTACAAAAAAACATATGGAATTGTGTAAGTGAACCACAGCCCATTTTCTTAGACGACTGTTATTTAGTAAACAATTATACATTGTTCTCTTTGTCATAATTTAAAATTCAAAAATAACGCAGGCACAAAATAAAGAAAGATTAAGGATAAAATATAAATTAATGCTAAACCTAATTTCTTTTTAATATAAATATTTTTTGTTTGGTTTGTTTGGTTGAACGCGCTAATCTCAGTAACTACTTGTTCGAATTGAAAAAATATTTTTGTGTTTGATGGTCCATATAACGAGGAAGGCTATAGGCTATTTAACATCATATATTTTAATACTTAGTTTTTTCCACAAATTAACGCAGGTGAAACCGCGGGGCACAGCTAGTATTTCAATATAATTGCTATAGATAAATATAAATAATATAATAAAATATAAATAAGACCTGTCTAAAATAACGGAATAGAGTAACAATACTTAGTACAATAATATAAATTTTCTTTCGTATGTAAGTACATAGGAAAGAAAATTTGGAAATGATTACATAAAAAAATTGTAAAAATCACTAAATTTAATTTGTAATAGTGAAAGTTGAAAAAATAGGTATAAATAATTTACCTACATATAAAATTAAATAAATTAAATCCAGTGTTGAGTTTAGTTACATACTTTAATTTTTCCGTTTCTTTCATTACAGTGTTGGAGAATGAAAAGAATGACCATGTGACAGGAGAAGATCTACTCACTAAAGCTATCGGTGCAATTGGAAAGTGGCAAATATGGATATGTTTTATAGTATTCCTAGTAAAATTTCCTGTGGCTTGGCACCAAATGAGTATAATATTTCTTGCACCTCCAATGAAGTTTAAATGTGCCAGTAACGATGAAGGATTCGATGATATCTGTCTCAGTAACTGCAGTAGTTACAGATATGACCACAGCATATTTGAGGAAACCATTGTATCTCAATGGGATCTTATATGCGACAGAGATTGGCTGAAGAACCTTACTCAAACCATTTTCATGTTAGGAATTCTTGTCGGAAACATGGTCTTCGGACATCTTTCAGACAGGTAACAATTGGCTTTGAATAAATTTATAACCTTTTTATATACCATTTTATATAAGTGGTCTCACTATTGCGTGGAGGTCAGTTTATAAATTGGCACATCCTGAGTTCTAAAACATCGTGAGAGGTCTGGGATCCGGATAAGATTACTTATCGTATAAATAGACGCGTATTATGTGCTTTCTTAAATTAAATTGCTCGTTCAGTGAGTTTTGAGTCGATAAATTAAAGCCGAAGGGTTTATTAAGCTACTACTACAAAATAGTAAAATAATTTAGGCAGAAGTTAGATAAGAGAAAGCTAGATAATATATTCGCTAATACTTAATCGCTGCTACGCCTAAAATAACATATAGAGCAATCAAAGATTCAGTTACATAGCAGTCATGAAACTGAGCGTCTCAGGCTAATTGCAAATCACTTTATTAATCTGAATTAAAATCGCGTAGATCACCATACGTTATTCAATAAAACTTTGTCTTCATGAGCGAAGAGAGACTAATGAAATAAAAAAATCAATAAATAAACTCCTAACTCAACTGCCTCAGATCAGCGAGTTGGAAGTTTTTACACACCTTTAAGTTCATTGTCGTAATCATCATCACGGAAGACTGCTTTGCTCTAAATTTTTTTGTTCAAATCAGCAATTCGTTTAATTTTGAAAAATAAAACAGGCTCATAATTCAAAGTAATTTCCCTGACAGGGACAACGTCTTTCACACCACTATTATTGTTTATATTTAAGTGTGTGTTTTAAGTGTGAGTGTAAATTTTTAAGTGTAAATAAAAAAACTCGAATTAAAATACCTATATTACTTTTTAGGTTTGGAAGACGCCTACCTTTTCTTGCTGCAGTGTTTCTTCAACTATTGTCAGGCGTCGCGACGGCCTATTCAGTTAACTGGTATATGTTTACCTCTCTACGGTTTTTACTGGCAGTAGCCACTGGCGGTACCATGGTAACCAGCTTTGTACTCACGATGGAACTCATCGGCTCTCGATACAGAGACACTGTTGGAATCATCTACCAAATACCTTTCAATCTGGGACATCTATCTCTGCCACTCTTCGGTTATTTGCTACGTAACTGGTACTCGTTTCAACTGGCGATATCATTACCGTCAATACTATTTTTGAGTTACTATTACTTACTACCAGAATCACCGCGATGGCTTCTCACTGTTGGAAAGACTGACGAGGCAGTAAAAATCATGGAAATTGCAGCTAAAAGGTACCTACTTACTTCCATAATTTTCGTATAAAGGACCCCGCACTAATTGTTTGGAAATTGTGTTTCAGCGGATTGGTCTGAATTTTTGGTATGTTATAGCCCTAACCGTACTGATCAAAAGTCCCAATGGGCACGACCCCCTCAAATGCGTATTTTTTCCTCCAGAGGGCACTTTCCACCCAAGGTCTATTTATTCGATTTTAGCAGAATCATTCTGAATTTTTAGTATGTTGTAGTCCTAATCATGCCAAACAAGAGTCCCAATGGGCACAACCCCCCCATATGCGCATTTTGTCCTCCAGGGGGCACTTTCCCCCCAAAGTCTATTTATTCCTTCTGCGGAATCATTCTGAATTTTTAGTAAGTTGTAGTCTTAATCATGCCAAACAGGAGTCCCAATGGGCACTCTATTATAGGGACTCTTGATTGGTACGATTAGAGCTACAATTTATCAAAAATTCAGAATGATTTCGCTGAAATCAAATAAATAGACTATGGGGGGGGGGGGGGTTAGGGTCCCCTGAAGGAGAACACACGCAATATGGGGGGTCATGCCTATTGGGACTCCTATTTGGCATGATTAGGACTACAACTTACTAAAAATTCAGAATGATTCCGCAGAAGGAATAAATAGACTTTGGGGGGAAAGTGCCCCCTGGAGGACAAAATACGCATTTGAGGGGGTTGTGCCCATTGGGACTCTTGTTTGGCATGATTAGGACTACAAAATACTAAAAATTCAGAGTGATTCCGCTAAAATCGAATAAATAGACCTAGGGGGGAAAGTGCCCCCTGGAGGAAAAAATACGCATTTGAGGGGGTCGTGCCCATTGGGACTTTTGATCAGTACGGTTAGGGCTACAATACAACATACCAAAAATTCAGACCAATCCGCTGAAACACAATTTCCAAACAATTAGTGCGGGGTCCTTTTAACCTATTTCATTAATAACAAAATATGTATCTTAATAATATATAGGTATCTTAATTTATTTTAACAATTGATAAGCAAGGTATGCTCTTAAGTAGACAAGAATATCACAGAATAAGTAGGTACATACAATAAAAGTGTAAGCGCTGAGGTAAAACAGAAAGAGCAATGCACTTATGATTGATATTTCAATTACGAGAATAATACTAAAGTTAACAAATGTGAATAAGCATTGTCTTTATTATTATTTAAAGATGACAGATGTTTAAATTTTGCATGGATTAAATCTATATCTATACTAATATTTTAAAGCTGAAGAGTTTGGTTGAACGCGCTAATCTCAGGAACTACTGGTTCGAATTGAAAAATTATTTTTGTGTTTGATAGTCTACTTCTCGAGGAAGGCTATAGGCTATATAACATCATTTATATTTTAGCAGTTAGTTTTTTCCACAAATTAACGCGGGTGAAACCGCGAGGCACAGCTAGTATATATATAAAACACAAAATATGTTTGTACGGATGTCCTTTAAAGACTTTGAAACCATCCAACCGATATGCCCCAAAATGGTTTCATTTGATAGGCAATAATGCGAAGATGGTTTGAGACCACTAAAACAATGCATTAGACACATTTTCAATTTTCGACTTTTTCCTTTTTCTTTTTTGCATAGTAGCACACGCTGGGTATCCACTAGTGCCAAATGTATTTCTATTTTCTCAAACCCTTAACTTATAGATAGTAAAATACATATTAAATTCACATATTCTAATAATTAATTATCTAACTATTTCAGAAATGGTAGACCGACTGACAACATCTCTACATCTGCCCAAAAAATGGCCGTTGAAGTGAGCACAACGCAAGAAGAACGGGCGTCATTTATTGCTCTATTCCGAACACCAAAGTTACGGGCCCGTACACTGGCCATCTGTTTCAATTGGTTCGTGTGCGGCCTTTGTTTCTTTGGAGTGTCCCAGTACATCAGCCATGTTTCTGGAAACATTTTTATTAACGTTGCTATCTCAGCTGCTATACAGGTAAATCAGCATTATCTTTAATTTCTGCTTAAAGGTGTTCTTAACCGGTGAAATGCCGTTGAACAATGGTAAACAAATTTTTAATTGCACGGGTTCACTCCATGATGGAGATTCATTGTTTATGATTTTTATGCCGTTAAACCTCAACGATTGAAAACATTATTCATTCATCTTATTTCATCTTAGTTTAACATTTGTGACTGTTCTGTCTTAGGTTGGTTGGTTGACAATTTCCAGAGTGATACTTTCAAATGAAATAAGTGCAATGCCAAAAAAAATATATTATCCATGCGAACTTTATGTGTACGTGTATTTGTTAAAAACCCTCAAAAATTAAATTTCAATTTTATCATTTCACAAATGATCCATAAATTCGTTATATTTTTGTATACACTTTAAAATATCAAGTCATTCCATACTTCTAGATTTTAGGGTTCCGAAGTAAAATCGTAACCCTTATAGTTTTGTCATGTCCGTCCGTCCGTCTGTCCCAGACAATGCGCCGAGACCCTTAGTGCTATAAATGATTAATTAGATTAATTATTTGTTCTTTATCTCATGTCCTTCGAGGTATATCTATATTTATGTCCTCTTACACGTGTTACTAATTATTATTATTATTAATATATTAAATGTCATTAATTTCCTGTACTTTGCAAAGTAACTGTTACTATTATTTGTTCTCAATACCGTCATTAATCGAGTTGTTATCTTTATTTCCAGGTTCCAGCCACATTGATCTCAATTTATGCTAACAAAGTTCTTGGTCGTAAGATTACTCTTATCAGCTTTAACTGCGTAGCGGGGCTAAGCTGTCTTCTTATCGTGGTCGTGCCCCATTCAGGAGTGAGCCATTTAACCCTTGGATGCATCGGTCTTTGGGGTATAAGCATATGTTTTGCAACGGTTTATTTATACGCAGGAGAGTTATTCCCGACTGTGGTCAGAAATTCTGGAGTCGGATTGTCATCTACCGTGGCTAGAGTGGGTTCGATGCTGGCACCTTTCGTAGCAACCCTTGCGAATACGAGTGCTTCGTTACCACCTCTAGTCTTTGGTATTGTGCCGTTAATAGGCTCCTGTCTTTGCATTGTTCTACCTGAAACACGTGGAAAGAAATTACCAGACACGTTGGAAGAGGGCGAGGCGTAGATCTGAATTTATGTATTGCAATGTTGCTCAAGAAGAAATTTGTAAATCATTAACCCACCTGCCAGCTTCGTGTGCTGTGACGTAAAGTGTATAAAGATTTTATTTGCACTGCAAAAGATTAGACGTCTTTGTATATACCTACTGCTTAAAAATAGTGATAAGATTTAAGATGTTATTATGTGTTAGGTATATGTCTCGATGATACATCAGACATTTAAGAATCAATCAGTTATCGTTGCTTTAGTGGTAATTGTGATGTTCCTTAAGAGCCCGACTAAAGTATCTAAGATGTTATGTAGTTTATTTTATAAAGATATCCGGTTTTGACGTATTGATTGATATTAATGTATATGTTAAAAGGCTGTGATTAAGAAAATGATAAATATACGTAATCAAATTTTAACATTAAATTAATTAATTTTACAAATTGTTTATAGAATTTTTATTTTGGTTTAGATTCTTAGCGTAAATAATGGAATGTACCTACTTATTATTTGGGTGATTTTCGCAAGTGAATTTTGGAGACAGCGAAGTAAAAAATTTAGTTTAAAAGTAAATTTTTATTTTCTTTATTTGATAGGTTTACCAACAGTTTTACAATGACTAAATCTATTCAGTACAAAAATAGCGTACACACGCGTTAGCTACATGTAAAACCAATTACACGTAAACACAGCATACACAAAGAAACTTAAGTAGTGCGTAAGTAAGTTGAGCAACCTAATTTACAAATTCAGAAAAATGGTTAAATTAGTTAAATGAGGCATCGTTACTTGAGTTGAGGCCCCTGAGATGTAAACAATTACACAAATACAAAAGACCGAATCAAGATTCGCCAAGGCGATGTTATGAAAACCACTATCCAAATCTTCAATTTGGTTATATATCTGTAGTTTGCAAAGTCGGGGTGTAGGCGAGTTTGCACCTAAAACAGTCCTTCTTGGTGGTGGCACCAAAGGGAGAGTGGGTTCTATGCCGAGGGTACCTTCGCGGCACTCTGAAGCAAATTTTTTCTAGAAGTTGTGGGCAGTCAATAAAGTTCCTTTTTAGTTTAAAGTTTAAAAAGAAATTGAAGGTCTAGAAAGTCTCTGCGTTTCTCAAGCGGAACAATCTTAAACTCTGCTTTATATCTCACATTATAAGATACATTACTTCTAGTTAATTTAATACCATGAGCTAAGTGCCATAGAAATCCTTTCTGGATTCGCTCCATTCTCAGAACATGTACTGCGAAATGAGGTCGCGTCGCCAGGCAGAGCAACAATATTCAACAACGCTACGCAGCTGCGCAGTAGAGAGTAAAATTTTTGGAAATGCGATACCTGGTAGGAATAACATTTCGCACATTTTACTATTCAGAATCATTCCATTATTCTGACACCAGTGGACCAGTCTTTCAATGTCTTGTTGGAGCAAGTTGCTTCAGTAGTCTCAATACACTTTAATTTAAGATCATCAGCGTACAGAAAAGGTGTTGAGTTCTTAAAGCAAGTAGTTAAATAAATATACTGAACATCACTGGTCCCAAATCTGAGCCTTGAGGAATGCCAGATTTTATACTTTTTAAATGAGAGTCAAAACCTTCTAATCTAAAACCATATAAAATGAACGTTTCATCAGATATGATTCTAATCACTTCAATACATTTCCTGAAAATCCGTATTTTGACAACTTTGACAATAAAAGTGTGTGCTATACCCGGTCAAACACTTTAGAAAAATCCGTAAACATAGCATCAACTTACTTAAAGCAAAGCAAAAGCAAAGCAACAACCCATAATTGTCCCACTGCTGAGCTCGGGGTCTCTTCTCACAATGTGAGGGGTAAGGCCATAGTCTACCACGCTGGCCAAATACGGATTGATAGAATTCACACACCTTTGAGAACTTTATGGAGAACTCTCAGATGTGCAGGTTTCCTCACGATGTTTTCCTTCACCGAAGCAAGTGATAATTAACTTCTAACATAATATTTGAAAATTAGAGGTGCTTGCCAGGATTTGAACTCAGGCCCCCGCGTTCGGGAGACCAACGTTCTAACCACTAGGCGATCACTGCTTTCAACTTACTTATTTTGAATGAATTCAACTATTGATTTTATATACGAAACGAGGTAAGGTTAAGAGCCATTTCGCGGTTAGACGCGCGGAATGAAGAATTTGATGTCAAAAATTAGTATCATAAGAAAGATATTAATGCTGGCAAATGAACTCATAAAATAGATCAATCCTTCATCTTGGATCTTCATTTACCGGAATTTTGAAAATATTAATTTGTTTCTGCGTAACTCTCAATCTAGCATAACTATTTTTCAGCAAAAGGACGACAGAGTCAATTTCATACACTGATTTTCTTTATTAAGTTTTATTAAATTGAGTAAAAAAAAATGTCTAGAGAACACTCATATATTATATTTTGCATTTATTACAAGGGATATACGATTACTATAATATTCGTTTCAAAATTAATTCAATAACATTACCAATTTTCATGGTTTATGCCATGACTTTACCATCGATTTTTGTATTCAATAAAGCGTATTTCCCATCAAAAATTTATGTAGTAATAAAATATGGTCTTTGTCGAATATGACACGTAATTTTTTTTTTATCTTACTGCAAAAAATAATTTATTAAAACGAATTTACTTTACCATATAAAGATACGCACTGGCGCGAAATCAAATCAGTCGTGCGGCAGCACTCTTGGACGTCGGACCTATGTCAATTTTTGCTTTAGCCATCTAAGGAATAGATTTCGTAAAAGTAACGTAATTATATTGCCATTGAACAGTCTTGATCACGTGAGAATTTTTAGTTACAGTCAATTGTATTATTTTTAGTTTTCTATAATTTTCAGGGTTTTGTAATCAAATCGGAATCATGTCTAGTCCGTTCGTTATTTCAACCGGCCGGCTAGCCCGTCCGGCCGTCCGTCCTTCCGTCCGTCCGTCTGTCCGTTCCGTATGATTTTTTCTTCGTCTACCCCTTAATGTGGGGTATCGTTGAAAAGGTCTTTCAAAAATATTATAGGTTTCAAAAGACCATTTTTCAATTCAGGGGTCCGTTTGCGTAATATTCTGCTTTAAACATCTTTGGTTTGAAGAAAACAATAGAAATTAAGTAACTATTTCTTTCCAATTTATGTAGTGTAAGTAGTAACGGAGAAAATCACGAACATACATATGTACAAAATATAACTATATCTATACTAATCTATACTATTACTATTGTAATATTATAAAGCTGAAAAGTTTGTTTGTTTGGTTGAACGCGCTAATCTCAGGAACTACTGGTTTGAATTGAAAAATTCTTTTTGTATTGGATAGTTCATTTATCGAAGAAGGCTTTAGGCTATCGGATTTTTGGAAATTCAACCCCTATTGGGTTGGAAGTCACTGCTGTAATTTGAAATAAAACATTGTCCGTTTTTAGACATTAGTTACTGTTTACAGTATTTAGGTTTTTTGTTATATGTGTAAATTACATATTTACATAGAAAAAAAATAATAAATAATTATAACTTGTATACACATACCCTTTATTTATACAACTTTTAGATCAATCTGTACTTTATAGAGTTCCGTACCCAAACGGTGTCAACGGGACCCTATTGCTAAGCCAAAATGTTGGAATGATAGAAGCTCCGACATTAGTCAGCTATAGTCACTTATTATTAGTCAAAGATAATACATTCGTTGTTTGGAAACTCTCGTGCACCCAAGTTCCGTCAACTCCCCAAAACTCACGTATCTCAAATACACAACACAAATACAAATCACCCTCTCATTTTTTCCCTTCACAACCCCTCGCCCTCCCCCTATACCCCCCCCCCCCTCAGTTCTTCACCCAAAAGTGGAATTTTGCGTCGTGATAATCTGGGAGGCATCCGGGCAAATACCGCACTCATCAGGTAGGCGCAGATCGGCAGATCAGGATATCGGGATATAGATTTTTGGAAAACCGGAAATCCCGGATATCTCGGAGACGGTGCGTCCTAGACAAGTTTAGACGGAAATTTCAACCCCCTTTAGTAAACCCCCAAACCTTATTGCTAAATCTTACTGAACCCACTTTTACCCCCCCCCCCTCCCCAAATTTTCCTAAAATACCATATATCTCCTAAACGGTACGTCCTAGACGATTTCCGACTGAATTTCCATCCGCCCTGTGAAACTCATACTTGCAACATTACCCAATCTTATTGGGCCCAACCTTAACCCCCCCCCCCTCCCAAATTTTCCGAAAACTCCTTATATCTCCTAAACGGTGCGTCCTAGACGATTTCCGAAAGGATCGAGTAAAAGTTGTAGCCCATAAAAAGATTGACATTTTATGTGCCATACATTTTTCTTGTAGAGCAAGTGGTTTGGGAGGAAAGTGCGAATTTCGTTTCTCATAATTTATTATACTAGACTATTGTCAATATTTTGTTTTGTAAACCAACAGAAAACAATAAAGAATTCGTTTTTAACATTCAAAGAATAGTGTTCTGAATATCTTCTTTTTAAAGCTGTAATCATTTTTGTGTATGGATTGTATTTACCTTTATTTTTACGTTATCTTTTGTATCACGGTAATGATTAGGGTATCGAAAACCGATCCTGTTTTAAATTACCGGGATTTTCGGTACTCGCCTATGCTGGAACCGGGATTCCCGGGATTTTCAGTTCTTTCGGGATTATTTTACCACGGCTTTCCCCGCGTGAAAATAGTTAGTATCGCGTTTCCTATTTTATCTCTCAGGAGCATTAAATAGGGAAAAACTGTTTTCTACCCAAATCCGTATAGTCGTTTGCCGTGATTGAGTAACCATCATACTATTATACCTTACATGCAAACATAAGTTTCGTATTAATTGTATGAAAGCAACACAATTGTATTGCACAATTCAGCACTGCTTGGACGAGAAAAAAGAGTTAAATCATCTTCATTTATATTAGAAAAATATCGATCTGGGTTGTGTAAATAATATTATATTAGTATAGCTGCTTCATGTAGCCGACGTTCTGAATATCTTCTTTTTAAAGCTGTAATCATTTTTGTGTATGGATTGTATTTACCTTTATTTTTACGTTATCTTTTGTATCACGACGCGACATATTTTTATTTCCCAAAAGTTCAGAAAATCCCGGTTCTTTTATTTTGTTTCCCGGTTCTTTTATTTTGTTTCCTGGTTCTTTTGAAAAGTACCGTATTCCTTTGTAAATCCCGGGATTTTCGGTTCCGGGATTTCCCGGTTCTATACCCTCCGATTGATTTGAATTTAGGTATACCTATGTATTTCGACGCGCTGCGAATATCGCAGGCAAAATGGACGCATATTGCATTTTATAGATCACCTTGAAAAAACGTGATTTTTAATTTTTCACGTTGATTTGCCAAAATATTGATTTTTGCAATATGCATCTATTGGACATCTTTATTGTGATGTACCTAAGTAGGTACCTAAAATGTATTATGTAAATAAGTTACCGATAATGGTACTACTACATTGTACTCTTAATTGTTATATAAACTTATATTGTCACAAACCAGATACATGTATGTGGTCACAAAGTGTATAATTAAAATTATATGTTCATAATTTTAAAATTTTTACGATTGAAAGTATCAAGATGATTACTCGCACAGAACTGAGGTCAAGCGCGACGCGAGCCGCGCGAGGCAATATCACGCCGCGGAGCCGCTTCAAATACCTATAGTTTATCAACCGAGTTTTGCGAAATGGCTCTTAAGTTATTTGTTATTTATCTTTTGATCGTGCAGCTATAAAACTATATTGATGAAAAAAAATACAATAACGTAGACTACAAGAACGCACAATTTTCAATAGGTACATTGTTTAAATAGTAATATACATGATGGTAAAGTATTCAACGTTATTAAATATATAGTCTTAATAAAAAAATCTAGGACCAAAATTCTAATTCCTGTGCATTGTCCGGAGTCCGGACTCCGGTATACATAGTTATATTTCCGGAAAACCTCGCCTTAAACTCATCAGTGAAATGTAAAAAAAAATTCAATGTTCAATTAATCATAGTCTCGCCAGGAAGTTTTTTGCCAACCCACTTACGACATTTTTTCTAGTATACTAAATTGAATATAAAACATTTTTAATTTATTAAACAGATGGTTGAAGCACAGTACACATATATAAATTACCGTGGTTGAAGGTCGCACCTAGTTCGAATCTTAGACCATAATGCTAGTTGCAAGAAAAGCTTCTGTAAAGTTAATCATTTATCTCAGATCGACTATCCGTGCTGAGGTCATCTTTAGCCATTTTGGCAATTGAAGACTTGCCTGTGTGGAAGTGGTTTATTTACCTATCTTATTTTAATTTAGTTACCTATCTTCAAGAGAAAACAAGTATCGTTTTCCGGCTGGGGGCTTTTCGAGCCAGTTCTTTCCTTCTTTTTCTTCTCTCTTTTTTGGCCGGCAACGCATCGGTGGTGCCTTTGGTGTTTCTGATGTCCATGGGCGACGATAGCCACTTACCATCAGGTGGATAAACAGCTCGTTTGCCGGCTATTTCCATAAAAATAAAAAATCTAAGTTCTCGAACTAAGTATGTATTAAAATTCCATATAATGGTCATAGCACACATATCAACTCGTAAACGGAACGTAAACGTATCAACTCTTGCATGTCAGTATTCTTTGTATGAAACTCCCTACTGTAAAGCACACTTATCGGATTCGTAACGTAATCGCCTCGCCTCGAGACAAGCTCACGAACCGCGGTACGGTGCGTGGACGACTTGCCGTACCCGCGCTTACGTCTCACCGTACGCTATCCGTCGACTTTCCGTTTCCTCGTGCACGCCCCGCGCCGCGGCGCCGCGGCTACCGCTGCGTCGGCGAACTGCTGTCATTCATTCCGTCAACCAGCGGCCGGCGAGCCGTAAGCGCGGCGTCGCCTAGCCGTAGCCGAGCTTACGTTAGGTTGACGGCGAGGCTATCCGGTGCCGATCCCTTTCCGAGTTGATATGTGCGCTACGACCATTAGCCGTATTGGGGCGATCCCCCAACCCCTTGCCCATGGGTGTCGTAAGAGGCGACTAAATCCGGACGGCTGGTGGTAGGGCGCCTTGGACGGATTATATTGGTGATATGGACCTACCTTTACCTTTTTAGGGTTCCGAAGTAAAATCGGAACCCTTATAGTTTCGGCATGTCCATCCGTCCGTCTGTCCATCTGTCCTGTCCATACCTCCCGTACAGGTAGCGTGAAGATGAATTTTTTATTCATCGCGTACCCTGTAGTGTGGGGTATAAAGGAACTTTATAAACGAACGTCTACTAGCTAAACTAGTTGCCATCGATGTACTAAAATGATCACAAACAATGCTGTTTAATAACTTATAATATCATTGATCACAAACGACAGAGTGACGTTTTTCTACAAATTTTCTACAAATACAATAGCGAAACGAGTCTACACTTGCGACATCTTGCCATAAACATATTTGCAGTGTAATTCTGTAAAGTGTCTTTTGTCCATCTAATATATAAAATTCTCGTGTCAATGTCAATTTTTTGTGCTTATCCGGTATCTATGAGAATCGGCCAACATCTATTTTTCATCCCCCTTAATGTTAGGGGTAGTCCACCCCTAAATTTTTTTTTATTTTTTAGACAAAATTTTTAATTTCTATTTTTTTATGATACAACATACAAAAATACATACAATCCTCAATTTTCACCCTTCTACGATCAACCCTTATTTTTTAATAGCCATTTTAGTAATTTAATCATTTTTCCTCTCCGGTCGAAAACTGATCAATTATTAGGCGAAGTTCGCTGGGTCAGCTAGTAGTATATAAGAATGTTTACAGTAGACTGGTTTTAACCAGTGAACGAATATACTACTTGGTATATTATTTCATTGGTTTTAACTCATAATCTAGTTATTTAACCGACGATAGCGTCATAGAAACTGTTATAAATCACAAAAAAGAACATTGTAAGCCTTTAAAACTTTATTTTACTAAAATGCAAAATTGTTAGTGAAAATAAAATTGATAATTAGAGCTGATTAAACATTTGTTTTCTTAATGAATTCAATGCAAAATATTGAAATAAAACTACCTTTACTCATTAGTATTTTTGCATAATTTATGAATTTCAATGAATACATTTCATGCTAGAGTATTGTTTAAAATAGAACTGTATATATAATATTGAATTGTATATATAAATTGCATTGTATTATATACGGTCAATGGATGCCAGCATGGTTACTACTCTTACAATCTAGATTAAGTCCTATCTGATTTTTATCACAAATACTATTAGGTAGTACATTTTATAGTACTATACAAAATGCACATTCAAGGAAAAATATCTTGAAACAGAAGGAAATCGCTGATATCGGACGCCATGATAACCGTAATCCTAGTAACATGTTTATTGTTATATTACAATGTTCATTTCTCATAAAAAGATAAAAACAGATAGATAGTTAGATAAACTCTTTTATACCCACTGCACGACTGTAGTAACAAAATGCATGAAAAAGTACTTAACTCAATATAGGTACAATGATATTAAAACTAAAGATACGTCATGCCCTTACAAATCAACCAAAAAATCTGTTCCGATCGAGCTACAACACACACATGTTTATCTTTTGTTTCATTAAACCGATCACACATTGATAAATTATGTAAAAGGGGTGGCACTACTAAAACCATAATAATAGTGAAAAAGACAGCTAGTGTTTGTCGCTCGCGTCACAGCACGTCACGAGATCTGTGACCAAATGGCACACATTTGCACACTTGGCACACTAACAAATTCAGTACGGAACAGTCAGTAAAAGTTAAAAGAAATATTCGATATTAGTACCAATATTTAACATAACGTTTTATGTACAATACCTATGGTATGTAATCCATCATTTTTATTCAATTTGGAGATATGATTTTTTCGAAATCTCAAAACAACTCGGCATTTTGGTGAAACTATAGACGGCCTCACTCACGGCAGCTATCAATTGTATGAATTGAAATCGCTATACTTATGCACATTCGACTGACGTACTTCTAGCGCCCTGTTGGCATGTCTTGTATATAATGTCATTGATATAGGTAGGTCCTTTTTGTCACAGTATAAGAATCATATACTGTGCTTTAGTAAGTAAACATAAGAGTTCATCTCAATAATAAAATAAATGATTATAATATGTACTAGAAGATCATTTCGACGGGTGTGCAAAGTAAAAAGAGTTCTACAAAACAGATACTTTTCAGATAACTTTTTTTACTTTGCTCCCGTCGATTTATGTGTCGCTAAAGGTAATCTATTTATTATTTTTAGAAGTCTGTCTTTTGACAAAATCAAAAACAGAGGAATCTTTGGCAACTCCAGCCCTAAAGGAAAACTCCTTTTTCACATTTCTTCAAGTACCCATCTCATGTCATTTGATATCTAAAGTTCGTAATGTTTGTGTTAGTAAGATATATGTATTATTATGTGTCAAATCTTCCAAGCATAATTGTTAGAGCTGCTTTCATTTCGGATTACAATACATTTAGGTATAAGATAAACATGAACTGATACTACCCTCACCTCAGTGTTGACTCCAGATTGGGGATTTCCTCGACGATTTAAAAGTTAACAACAGACATGATGAATTAGGCACACTAACGAATTGGGGATACTGTGATGTTAGTTTTAAGCCTGTGAATAGAATAAATAAATAAATGAACGATATGGGCTTGCGCAGGTTGCGAATTCAATTGAGACAATTCGTTCAAAACTACTAAAAAACAAACTACTAAAAACTAAAAAACATGAACAGGGATGACTGCAAACGAAAAATCTCCTCACCGGTCAACAAGACGAAGGTACAGCTCCAAATATCAATTTATACTATGTACTAAAGTTGATTAAAGAAAAACACGTTAAAAAGGCTAAATGCCTTAGTGTCCTCAAAAGATTGAGGTTAATGACCTTAACTCTTCTTAATATGAAAGCAGATCCAAGAATTCAAAATGTATTTCCTAAACCAGATTAGAAAAAATCTTAACCAATAACAGCTTACTTTCAGTTATGATGAACAGTAGGTAGTGAAAAAAGTAGGTAGGTAGGTATATCCTTTTACTAATCGTTTCCTATTGTTTATGTATGGCAATAAAATGAATGATTTACTTTACAGAGTAAAAACGACCTTAAGATAATATAGTACAAGTATGAAATACGAGTACATTCTTATTAATAGCTATAAGACATTTAACACATGTCGCATTCGGTGTAAGCGGTAAAGTCAAGCGGTGTGAACACGGTAAAGCCATTCGAACAAAATCAACAGCGTAATCTACATGTTTGTTACACCTGTTTAACATGAAAATTTTCTGCAGTCGGATAATAAAACCCGATTTAATTTCTTATGTGTTTAACAAATAACTAGTGAATTAATAAGTTGTGAAAATAAATAGTGATATAAACAGTACCATTTAATTAATTATGAATCGGATACGTCCTAATATCAAATAATTTCGCGATTCAATTCGCAGCAAATTAAAAACATGATGTCAACTGAAGATGGTGTTGAAAAAATTATCGGTAGGACCGGGAGGTATCAAAATTGGATATTGTTATTACTATCCTTAGGTCGGATACCTACAGAAATGTAACTTATCAATGTGGTATTTATAATACCGAGTGTGAATTACATATGTTTGGATGAAGGTGCTAACAATGCCACTAATTATTGCCCCTGCAAGTATCCTCAGTATGACCAGAGCACAATAGTTAGTTCTGTCACAAACACTTGGGATCTCATATGTAACAAGCGGCAGCTGGCCAGCTTCGCACAGTCCATGCTCCAAGTTGGGATACTGGTGGGAAGCTTGATCTACGGATACATTTCAGACAGGTAAGCATTTAAAGAGAAATTAGACAGGTCATTTTGTATCTGAATTAGTTCTGAATGAATCAAGGTTTTAATAATCAATATAATAATCTTGTAGAAATTATGTAAATGCAAATATTTACATTCGTACATTTTGGAAAATTATAGTATTTTTAAATATTTTTTTCCAAAAACTAAAAAATATTTTAAATTCAATTTTCTCGCAATTTACAAAATGTTAGATGTGCCCCTTTTCCTAATGACGGCAGTGTTGATCATATCTGATTTAGGAGGATGATTACAATCCGTTCTTAAGATTTCCCGTTTCTCTACAAAAGTGGTGGTTTAAAGACTGCTATGCAAAAAATTGGGCCTGCCTGGAAAATTGGGTTAGCATCCTCTCAGAATATTAACATTAGCATACCTTTATTCAACTCATTGAATGCAATAACTTGAGTCAGCTGCTTAAGCAATTGTAAATTGATTTGACAACCCAAAGGCATTCTTTCTTTTTTACCGCTTAGTGTTTTACCTTGATGAATTACCATGACATTATTTGTAGTAGTAGAAGTACTTCGTTTATGAATGAATAACAAATAATTTTATATTAAATTTTATTATTACAATAACCTACTTTTAACTTTTAGATACGGCCGTAAAGTAGCAGTGTTACTATCATTGCTAAGTGAAGCTATTTTCGTTGCGCTATCAGCGGCGGTATCAGAATTTTGGATGTTCATGGTGTTACGATTCTTGATCGGCACCGCTGCAGGAGGAACCATGTTATGCTGCTTCGTCATGATGATCGAAATTAGCGGAAAATCGTTCAGACCATACATGACTGCATTAAATGAGTCAATATATGTCTTTTCTTACATATTGCTGCCATTTATCGCATATTTCATAAGAGAGTGGAGATATCTCCAGCTAGCAACTTCATTGCCTTGGTTATATGTAATTTGCTATTATTGGCTCATACCTGAATCTCCAAGATGGTTGATAACGACGGGAAGGAGAAAAGAAGCTGTGGATGTCCTGACCAATATAGCCAAAAGGTACGTATTTATTAAAAACTTTCAAGTACCTACCTATTAATAAAATTATAATACAATGGTGAAATAGTTTTGTTAGGTACAAAATAAATAATCTGTCGTCATTAGGAAAAGTGGCACATCTAACATTTTGTAAATTGTATAACAATACTATCATTTTAGAAAAAGTAACGAATGAAAATACTTACATTTACCTACACAATTTCTACAAGACTATTAAATTAGAAGTTTTTATTTTTTGGCCATTTATTAAATAATTAGGTAGCATATTTATTTTCAACGTAGCATAAAAATCTAATTAAGATCAGTAATATCAATTTTAAGGGCACAAATAACCACATATGACTTTTCAATGTAATATTTTGCGTACAAATATTAAAATATTACAATGAAAAGGCACTTTTATTCACCTGTGCGTTTTCATTGCAGTAAAAAGTGATTATAATAGTAGTACATGTTAAGGTTTAGTATAGGTAAATATTAAATAAAAAAGCAAATTTTGTCACATAAGCCTTTAATATTTAACCTCAGCCAACATGCAGGTAAAATAAAAGTAATGTCCTATACATTTGTGACTCTTTGACGTCCTCAAAATCTACGAAAAATTAAGCAAATAGGCCTTTTTTCCCGCTTCCGATATGTATACCTACATAAACTCAATTTCGCAAAAAATGTTAGTTGTGCCCCTTTTCCTAATGACGGCAGATTATTGTACTTAGGTGATAGGGCTCTTAATTTTTATCAGTACAATTTACATAAGTAAAATAACGATTGTAATAAATAATTTATTCATTGAATAATTTCTTTTCAATATTTCAGGAATAATCTTTCAACTGAAAATATAGAAGCCTTGGTCATCAAAATAGAAGAACAATCCTTAAAAGAGAAAGAACAACGCTACGGTAGTTATTTAGACTTATTCAAAACGTCGAGAATTAGAGCGTATACATTCTTAATGGCCATGATATGGCTGTGCTGCTGTGCTGCCTTCTACGGTGTCAATCAATTCATCGGACTTCTGGAGGGCGACCTTTATCTCAATGTATTTCTTTCCGCCATATGCCTTTTTCCTGGGTTAATTTTAGTCACAGTAGCAACCTTATATTTAAAACGAAAACTTTCCTGTATCATAACTTTCTCTTTAACAGCAATACCATTACTTGTTTTCATTGTAATACCAAGTAGTATGACTGGTGCTACGTTAACTTTTGCTATTATTGGCCAAATAGGCGCTTATACATCTTTTGTTTTAGTATATCTTTATTGTTCAGAAATATTCCCTACTATAATTAGGAATTCTGCGATGGGATTCGCTTCAGTTTTTGCTCGATTTGGGGGATTTATAGCACCTTTCGTCGTAAACATAGGCATGCAATGGGCTACTGTAACAATATTTAGTGCTTTAGCATTTTTTGCTGCATTTTTATGTTTATTCTTGCCAGAGACTAAGGATACTGTTTTATTAAATACAGTTACTCAAACAGAAAAAGTAAAAAATGCCGACGCACGATAATAAAGATTCTTACTTTTATCTCGTCTTCTGTTCGTCTTGTGTTGCATTCCGTTTTTTTTACTTTACTGTTAAAATATATCAATATATATCAATTTAGGACAGCTGGGGCGTGTCTGCCAATAAAAAAGCGGATTTCAGTTTTTATATTTATTTAGGATTTAAGTAATATGTTATTAATCTTCGTAGTGTGATTTTATCATTATTTTGAAGCATTGGACTATCAAACTCAAAAATAATTTTTCAATTCAAACCAGTAGTCCTTCCGCGTTCAACCAAACAAACAAACTCTTCAGCTTTATAATATTAGTAATAGATTACAATATCTACAATACTCTGCATAATTATGTCGTGGTTACAATATAATATGGTGGTGTTAAGGTCCAACAGACTTTATAAGAAAGAAATTCGCAAATTTCTTTTGATGCTTAACTAATGACATTAAAATTTATTAAATTATTAAGAGAAGAAATCGCTACTCATAGCAAAAGTATTGATTAAGTAATTGTTATAATACTAAACAACTCATTTAATTGCCAATTATAAGTACAAACAATATTAGAAGTAGCAAATAATCACACATCTTTGGCATTAGTGAGAATTCACAGAGATCAAAATAACAACTTAACACAGATACAATACAACTAATTATGTTACCGTTTATATAGGCGATGAATTAATTTAATTAGATATATTTATTTTCTCCGATAATCGGTGTTGAATGTGGTGGAATCCACCAAAGTACCTCGTAACTAGGATAAACAATAAACTGTGGTACAACACCCAATATTGAAATACTACACTACAACATATAGCGTATGCGAAGAACACGTCTATAATTGTCCAGAATAGGAATCCAACTTTGGCAACGAGGAGAGATCCCGGATGCCGTTTTATCGGAGATCTGTTTGAGGCAGGATCAATAAAAGTACCTGAAAGGAAAGTTATTGTATAAGCCCTTTGATACTTTTAGAGTCATAATAAAACAGTCAGGATTTAAATACAGAAAATATTATAATCAATCTCAAGATAAACCACAGAGCATACGTGATTTAATATGTCGTAGAATTTTATTTTAGTTACAATTTATTGCGCATTGTTTTTGATTATTCCGCCACATAATGTAGTTAAATTCTAACCAAAACATGTAACACATTACCAATTAAAGAAAAAAAAAAGAAACTGTGTTTTATTGCACCTACTTTGTGTGTTGGCAAGTTGACTGATCACCGTAGTCCATTTTTTAGCCAAGTCCTATTTTGTGTGTATTTTCATTTCATTTGTTATTTAAAAATAATTTTTGTTTGTTAATTATTTTTAATAACATTACATTAATAACTAATTGAACTAGTGAGAAAAAAAATCCCACTCGTCCGACGATCGGACTAACGAGTAGAACTAGTAGGATTAAAGCTAAATTCAAGGGTAGAACGAGCTGTTCACCCTGAATATTTGAGATTTGTTTCGCTAATAACATTACCATCCTTATGAAACTTCTTGAGACTGTCTTCCTTGTCTCGCCACCGGTTTTTTATCCATTCTCTTAGCGCCGATTCCTCAGATGGAAGATCTTCAATAGCGTAACTATAATGGGAAGAAAAAATTTTTTTAGTTACTGTGATTTAAATAATTGTGATGCATTGATGTTATATTTTATGCATGACAAAACAATGGATGCTTACATTTTATATTATACACTGACTATAAAATATTGTGGTTTGCTAGTTTATTACATTTACATTTACATATCATTTTTTAAGGAAATCTATAAGGAAATCTGCATGGAGTCTTTTAATTTATGAAAATGTAATAGCTCCTAGGCACCAGTTCACATGTAATCTAAAATTTTAACAAAAAATAACCGACTTCAAATTTAAGACTTATATGCTTTTGACACGGATGCCATTGTCAGATCTCGCTCAAATTTATGTGGGACCACACGACAAGCACCAGCTTTCGATTAAAAAAGAATCATCAAAATCGGTCCAAAGTTCCGATGTAACAAACATAAAAAAATACAGTCGAATTGAGAACCTCCTCCTTTTTTTGAAGTCGGTTAATTATTACATAATAAGTAACATGTTATTAGTTAGTTTTAAAAACTAAATCCACTGTTTTATAGAGTCAATGTAGATACTGGCTTCAACCCATTAATGGCCCACTACTGGGCACGGGTTTCTCCTCTTGAGGAGGCCCACAGCATACACCACCACGCTGCTCCAGTGCGGATTGGTGGAGGGGTTAGTGGCCAACCCGAGTGTCGGAAGTTTTTAAACCGCCCGAGGGCCTCCGACATGGCTTAACGACTGTTATCTTATGATAACAACCGGGACCGACGGCTTTACGTGCCCTCCGAATCACGAAAACGATCAAGATTTTTTTGCCACTAGCGGTCACCCATGTAGATACTAAAGAAAACCAATTGGTACCGTGCCCTTAACCATTAAGGAGTTCCCTCGGCACTGGAGCCAAAACTGTGCGTAGTAGTATCTATCAGGATATGCTTATCACAAAAATGTATTGTCATCAAAACTTAAGCGATATGTAATATTTCAACTCCTTAGGATAGTTGGAAGCACAGGTTGGAAGTAAGTACGTCTAATTAGGCTTGCAAGATTTGACCCAAACAAACAAACAAATAAACAGGGCTAGCTAAATAAACCCGTTTAAAAACACTTCATTTCATAACTATGTTTGTATTTAGGTGGGGATTGTAGACACAAAACAGAGATTGTGGGGCAATGACAGGCAGGTAACAACAATTGAACACTTTTATTTTTCTCTCCCTGTTACAGTGCTACCATTTATTAACTTAACGTTGTCTCAGTATAACTCAATAACTACGATAATAAAGTCAAAGTCAAAGTCAAAATATTTTATTCATATAAGTATCATTGATACACTTATGCACGTCATTTTTTGGCTTTTCGGAAGGTGCTTTGTCATGGAGGAGAAGAAAAGCCTAAAGAAACTCCTCAGCACATCTTTTAAAAAAATATTACAAAAAAGATATTATCATACAAAAGTTTACTATTCTGAGTGGAACTGGTTGCACAGTTGTTCATTTCCATGCGTCTTTATCATTTAAATACTCGTCTACACTATAATATCCCTTGCCTAACAATTGTGTTTTTACACGTTTTTTGAAAGATTCTATTGGCAAGTCACGTATTAATTTTGGGATTTTATTATAGAAATGTACACCAAGCCCTATGAAAGATCGTTGCACTTTACTTAGGCGGAACGAAGGCGTAATTAATTGATACATTATTTTTGTTTGGCGATTATTAATATCAAAATTTTGTTTATACGCGTTTATATTCTTCCTTATAATAATTTCATGAACAAACTTTATAGCTCGACTATCCCTCGAACAAGACTCTCTGTCTATCATCTAATCCGTCTGATCTGAAAATTGTCACACCATTTCGGTCATCTTCCAATCACCTTCTATCATTCGTCAATATCCGTTAAACTTTTACAATCACCTGTCACTCTCTACTACCTTTCATCTTTCCATCAATAACATTTCTTAAACTTTTAAACCATATTTTTAAAGCATTTCTGCTTGGATAAGGTTAACAACATTACAGACCTCACAGCATGCTGCAGATTATTATTTGCCACTAGTGCCTAAAAAATTGCCATGATCCGCATAACATAAAGTGGCCGCTCTATACATACTATGAACGGTTAATATACCTATGTGTTATATAATACACTGGTCAATTTACCGTTTAAAATGAAAGTAGACATGCGTGGGTATCCTTCCGTGGAACAAATCGGCTTCAGTTTGCGCTGGCCTGTCATAGGCCACGGTGACGTCATACACTGACGCGAGGCCGGAACCCCGCAATCGGGAACACAATACTGCCCATCCAGTGGTCCGCGGATGTAGCACATACTCGAAATGCTGGAATGAATAATACATATTGACGAATTATTTTCTACCATTGCTACATTGCTACCCAACTGTCTCACTGAAGTATACGGAGTTAAAGTCACAGTCTAACATAGTAAAGGTGATTTACCTGACATCACACACCTTAGAGAACATCAGAATGTTCTCTATGATGACCCTCAGGTCATCCAGGTTACCTACATCAAAATGGCTTCTTTGAATTCTAGAGGTTAGTTAGGTGGTTACAGAGAAGCGACCTTACTCGAGGTCTACTCTTCCTGGAAGAATCTTCCACGCTGTTTTTAAGTATCACAAGTTCTTGTGCCCTACTCAATACACAGAATTTAGTTCTCCTCAATTTATTTCACTAGCAAAACAACTTCTAAGTTTTTAACCGCACCCGCCTTTGCTCAACGTATGTGCCGACTACCATATTATTATATGTATATCCTACTTCCTACATACTAATAATATAAATGTGAAAGTTTGTACGGATGTGTGGATGTTAGTCTTTCACGCAAAGCCTACTGAAATACAGGGTACTTATTATTTATGAAATATAATCAACAATATTAAACAGATTTACATTTTTGAAGTTTCATACATTCATAATTACGACCTCATTTGTTTGTAACATTTGTGTGTCATAAATTCATGACGTTTCTCATTTAACAACATCCTGTTACTCCCAAATAATTGATATTTCCGTTATATTTGGTAAATCCTCTATGCCAAATGAATTCATGAACTCATTTAGTACCTAAATGAAAAGCGCTCCAGCCAGTTAAGAACGATCAACTGCGATTTTTTGCAGACGGTACTTTCATGTCATAAGCACTTCCTTCATTCCTAGAGCAAGTTAAGTCATAGTGTCATGTTTATCGTTGGATGACGGTCGTTGAGTGTCATATTATAATAGGAGTTTCTTTCGCCGTTTCTTATCCTCAATAATAAAGCATATTTTAGAAACGGTGGTAATAAATTGTATTAAGAACGTTAAGTGTAACGAAAAATATCTACACGATAAAATGGGATTGAATTTAATCGTTAGATAGCAATCGATAAATTCATACCAAATATCCTCCTCAATTTAAAGGGAGAGGGAATTTAATGGTCTCTGATTTGTAAAACCAAGACTATAAAAGTTAAAAGTAACAACAAAGTATATTCAATAATTGTTAGGCGATACGAAGTTCGCCGGATCAGCTAGAGTTAAATATTCATTTAATAATGCCAAAGAAGTATAACTTCTCACGCGCGTACATAAGTACACGTTTATGTTTTTATTACATACTTATACCTATCTATTACTTTCAAATAAATAATTTGTATTTGTATACAAGCAAATCCGAAATGCAGCAGCAAAGATGCAGTGATAGCCTTGCGGTTAGAACGTTGGTCTCCCAAACGCGGAGGCCCGAGTTCACATCCTGGCACGCACCTCTAATTTTCAAACATTATGTGCGTATTACAAGTTAATTATAACTTGCTTCGGTGAAGGAAAACATCGTGAGGAAATCTGCACACCGGAGAGTTCTCCATAATGTTCTCAAAGGTGTGTGAATTCTACCAATCCACACTTGGCCAGCGTGGTAGACCTGTAACCCTCACATTGTGAGAGAAGACCCCGAGCCCAGCAGTGGGACAATTATGGGTTGTTGTTTTAAATCCAAAGTGCGGTACAATGAAATATGATGATTAGTCTCGTTACGTACCGGCAAATTATTAGCAGCAGCAAATTTGTCGCTTCGTCGTTTATTCTCGTCGCTCAAGTCGGTACCCTCAGGAAACAGCAGCAATCTGTGCTGGTAACGTAACCGCTTGTAGTAGTCCACGAACTGCGCGAGGTTCATTTGGTCTTCCTGCCAGTTTCTCTTCACGTAAAGGAAATAATTCAGTTGCATTATCCAACCTATTGAAAGAAAATAATTATATTTAAATCACCCACTTTATTTTAATAGTGCGTTTATTAACGAAATGTTTTATTTTTGGATGTCAGAATAAGAAAGGTAAAGAAGCGCATTGCTAATATAATGCTATATGTTACCAGCAATCTGTATATTTGTGGTATTCTACACAATCCCTAGGCAATTTATATAATGACTGAAAAAATCTGTAATTTGTTTCATCCCATTATTTCCGTGGTGTTGACGAGGTCTAAGATTTTGACTACTAGCACTAAAAATAATAGAATCAGATGCTAAACAGTGCTCTTAATGGTCCCATCACGATATTACTCAACGGGACTAGTGGGATAGACCCACAAGTATAAAGCGGCGGAGAGAACGGACCCCTGAGAAACTCCAAAATTTTCTTATCCACACAATACCGGCAACGCATCGGGTATTGTATAGAATGTCTAGGCATAGTAATTACTGGATTATACAGATTCCTGGTAACTTATATAATAGTGCTTCAACTCATTAATGGCCCACTACTGGTCACGGGTTTCTCCTCTTGAGGAGGCCTAGAGCATACTCCACCACGCTGCTCTAGTGCGGATTGGTGGAGGTTATATAATATGTACTTCTTTAATGTGCCTAAACAAAGGCAATCTACTTATCTAAAAATAATAGAACATGTCCATAAAGCTATTAAGAATCTTCTTAACAACTTGGTTACCAAGGCTATTTAGTTGCTAAGTGTACCTAATAAATTATCTAAAAGTTCAAACAATGTGTCTTGTAAATCTCGGTTGTCTAATATGGCCAAACATCTGTTTAGCTGTATGCGAAAAAGCAAACAAACTTTGAGGAATCTTGAAAACACATATTTACATACCTAGTGCGGGAATCATTTTAATTTCATCCTTCAGTACAAACTTAATCCGAGATTTTCCACCCACGATTCTGTCGAATACACTTCGCTTCGATGCTTCGATATCCTCCAATTTCTGTTTACAGAAACATGTTTCTTCTACATACGGCTGCTGTGTAGCGTGATACAATCCAATCCACACATAATTCCAATCGACTCGAGTGCGATGATTCATTATTATGATTGATGTTTCATTTGGATCAACATAATCTCCATAATGGTGTAATTGTGTTCCGCAACAAAATTGAAAAAGTGCCTGTAAACAGCGAACAAATTGTTCTCGTAAACTGAAACAGTATTCAGTAGGTACCTAAGTATTACTATTTTAGTAATGTTTGTAAATTTTACCACTGGATATAGTTCCCACAGCGCAAACAATACATCAACAACTCTTCTGTACAATAAATGATTGAAGAACATTAAATATAAAACCGGGCAGTACAGAACGAAGAAACCTGAAACACGCGTAATAAAGGATTAAATAATTGTCTAATAAATTATTGCATATGAAACCAAAATAAACGACAAAGTTATTGTAGTTTTCACTGTTCCAAAGCTTTTATGGAAAGGTTTTTAATTCAATTATATTGAACACTGAGATGTTTCGTATTATGATGTAATTTTGTGTTTTCTTAACAAGGTAACACCTCACAATAATTTACTTTAAATAATGAACTCACAGTATATTCAGTTATATTGAACACTGAGATGATTAAGATGTAATTATGATGAGAGTATTATGATATGATGAGAGTAATATGATGTAATTGTGTTTTCTTAACAAGATAAAACATCAAAATAATTTACTTTAAATAATGAACTCACAGTATATAGGCTTGCTGGCTGGTGCCTGGTACCCTAACTAGATGTTTATATTTACATAAATTTTACTAGTGATTAAATTACTTTAATTAACACACTCCTCGTACAATACAAAAACTAAATGATAAAAGAACAGCTAATATAAAAGTATTACCATACAGCATTATCGTCTGATTCCAAGTAACAAGAAATATAAAATGTTCAACAGTAAATAAGGCTTTCACTAATTTAGCGCGCTTAAGACTACACCGCCACTTAGCATTGGGATTGTAGTCAAGCATTAACTTATAATTAGTAAAAATATAGGAATTAAGTGTAATATCAAAGGATCTTACCCGAAACAATGGTATAGTAAAGGAAAACATATCAGTGAAAAAAACAGGAATTATGTTAAATGTTAATACGTGACTGGCCAATAGAATCTTTCAAAAAACGTGTAAAAACAAAACTGTTAGGCAAGGGATATTATAGTGTAGACGAGTATTTAAATGACAAAGACGCATGGAAATGACCAGCTCTGCAACCAGTTCCGCTCAGAATAGTAAATACTTTTGTATTACTATCTTATTTTTGTAATATTTTTTAAAAGATATGCTGAGGAGTTTCTTTAGGCTTTTCTTCTCCTCCATGACAAAGCACGTTTCCGAAAAGCCAAAAAATGATGTGCATAAGTGTATCAGTGATACCTATATGAATAAAATATTTTGACTGACTATTATAACAAAGGATCTTACCAGGAACGATGGTATAATACCGGCATCACATATCAGTACACAAAAACAGGAGCTATGTTGAGTATTGTAACAAAAGATCTTACCAGAAACGATGGTATAGTACCAGGCAGCACATATCAGGGGCCCTGCCGCCATGGTGGCACAGTCGAAGTGATGCCGCCGCCGGGAAGCCTTGCTGGTGCACTAAGAACCCTTACGTTACCGCCCGGTGCGTCACGTTAGGTAACAACACGACACGTAATCCACGCATCACCTCCCTTAATTGAATCAACTATTACACGAAAAAGAAATTAGCCTGTTTCAATCAAAAATCCTGAGCAAGTATGATCGAATGCTGTGTTACTACGTAAAGTAATGGTATTGAAACGTTAAGATTTTTTATAGTCTGTCAGTGAGTTTTTATTTTGGTTTTATTATTTGTATTATATCAGAGATAACGTCTAAACCATCTGAGGATCAATATAAAAATAATATTCTTAATGTTTTAATTTTAGACCATTATAAATTTCGATCAATTTAGAAGCCAGACAAAGTGCTCTAGTGAACCCTTGGGGCTGGGAAAAGCGCAATACACAACGTAACATAAAATTTACATTAACTAAATGACTTTAAGTTATGGGTAAAATAAAAATTCTGCAATGAAATTTATCATATTTAGGTAGGTAAGTTTATTTTGCAATTATCGAAAAGAATTTAGTCCTACTGGAATAATAAAAAATGTACTTTTTTGTATACCAAAAAGGGAATAATAAAAGACATAATAAAATATTGTAAAGGATTTTTGCATTACTATATTAAAATGAAAAGTTATGTTATACAACGAAATTATTTATCGCAGTAATATAGTCAATCAGTAGTAATATCAGTTAATCAACTAAAATATTTATTATAGTAAATTATTAAATTAGAAATATGTAAATAATGATGGAAGTAATATTAATATTGACATTCAGAATAATTATAATGTAATTCTACATTACATTAATTGACATTTTCATGCCATATTGTAAATGGCTAATTGTGAGATGTAATATATTTTAATTAAGATCCTTACGTAACCACAATTATCATTCATTTATTCATTCATTCAACTGATTTCATATCACGACTAGATATCGAGAACTTTAAGTAACATCGTTTGAAGCCCTATTCCTATGAGATTTACTACCAAGAGTTTCTCCTTCTTCTATTGTCATTAAGAGTTCACAATTTTTAGTTTCTGGCAATAATAAACACAGTGACGCAGCTATCATTGGAAAAATGCCGAACATGATAGGAGTGCACCAACTTCCATATACTCCTAAACTCACTACAAAAGGCGATATCATAGCACCTAACCTAGCCATCATGGACGAATATCCTATCGCGGCATTCCTTACTACCGTTGGAAACATTTCCGAACAGTAGAGATATGCCACAATAATCACCATAAAGCTAAAGAATATACTGATACATCCTAAAATAACAGATCCAATACCTTCCGGAATAATAGCGACTAAAAATAAACTTAAACCACAAAAGATGTTGGAGACAATTGATAATGTCCGACGTTTCAAAAGTTTCATTAGTGGAATACCAACAAAGCAAGCTAATAAACTCACACTGCCACTTGCAACCACATTGACAAAAACATCACCAGTTAAATGGCTTATGTAGTGCGCAACTCCATAGAAACAATAGCTGCTGACGAACCAAATAAAAGACATCACCATAATGTTCTTTCTTAATTTAGGTGACCGAAATAGATCGACAATACTTGGTTTCTTTCTTCCTGCCCCTTTCATATGTTCTAATTGATATAATTCAATTTGATCTTGAATATTCTCAGTAGAAATTTTATTTCTAAAAGCAAAGATATCAGTGACTATAAGGTATGCTAAAATTAGAATTTTAATTAATTCTCAAACATGAACTAAAATAAAAGTGCAAAGAAAAAATTTTAGGGATTCGATTGTATTTTTTTTACAATGGGCGAAGGATTTGAATGAAGTCAATTGTAAATACCATAATTATGAAAACAATCATAAATTCCACTTACATTTTGGCTACATATTTAAGAAGTTCAGTTGCTTGAACCGTTTTGTTTGCTGCTAAAAGCCATCTTGGCGATTCAGGTAGTAAGCAAATGTATCCAAGAAGCAAAACGGTGGCTAATGATATTCCTAATTGAAAATAAGTGTAGTCTCTTATCAAGTATCCAAAGAATCCCAAAAGGATATGACCTAAAGCGAATGGTACGTGGAACAACGAAGATATTGTATCTCTGTACGTACTGCCTACATATTCCATGATTATAACAAAACCGATGACTACTATTCCACCCACGGCTGTGCCTAAAATCATTCGGACTATAGTGAAACTCCAATAATCTGGCAGAAACGATGACATCACCCCCAAAAATATTTCCATTATCACAGCGGTAATGAGGGTAGGCCGTCTCCCATATCTGAAAATATAACAAAAACACTTGCTTTTTCTTAAGGTTTCTAATTCCTAATAATTAGATAGATAGGTGCTGAATGTAGTTTTCATAAATTTCTAATTTGTCCATACCTGTCAGAAGCTATACCATAAATTAAACTCCCACACAGAACTCCAAATTGGAAGAGTGCTTGAGTCAGTTCTTTTAACCACGAACGTCCGCATATAAGGTTCCATTCGGTAACAATCGTCTTGCTAAATTTCGTTTTATTGTACTCGGGGACATCACAGCATGTGCCATTATTCGGACATTTGTAAGAAACTGGGGGAGCCAGGAAAATTATAGCCATTTGATGGAAAGCCACTCCAAACTTACTCATAAATATTAAAAAACACAACCATAAATGATATCTTCCAAAATTTCCCATTATATTGTTTATCCCGGGCATTTTATGTTACATTAGGATTAGGTTTAACAAAGTAAATTATTGTTGTGAGTGTCTAATGAAAACGTTTTATTGCAAAATTCACTTTTGATTTACCGAAGCCTACTTGATAATAGAACTAAGTAATAATTGATTTTAAACTATTTTCAACAACAAAAACCGGCCTAGTGCGAGTCGAACTCACACACAGAGAGTTCCGTATCACCGTGCAATATTTACCCCAAAAACATATTTTTTGTACTTAAAGATGTCTCTCCTATTAATTAAACTTCCGACTAGGGACCGGCTGAAAAACAGCACTGCAAGAAATCATTATTAATCGTGTCAGCTAATGCTGAGTCGTCTCCCTTTGCCTCAGTATATTTATTATTATTATTATTTATTAACTGAAGCTTTTATAATCTATTATTTGTAATTATGTCAACTTTGCCATGCTAATTTGTATCGAAATCGCACTTCGCTATTATTAAAGCCAGATATGTACGTAGGTTATGTACCAGGATTAAAGTTATTTTAAAAAAATGTAATACTTTCTCTTCTATTCAGCTTAAAGTAAAAGTTGTACGAATCCTACCTGCTCTCTCCTACTCTATTTTGTATAAATTTCAATTTTCTATTAAGTTTCAAAAGATAAAAAAGAATTAATTGTAAGGGGATCTGTAGTATTTACGTACACAAGTAGGATATCGTATTTAAGTAGAAATATAAGGTAACTTGTATAGCTCGTTACGCCCCCAGTAGTCAGGCCACATCCGCTCTCGCCTACAGCTCTCACGGGACTGTCCAGTGTCGCCCTCTACCCTTGTACCCGTGATAACATTCTACCATACTCAAATGGACAAACACTACAGGATCCCCTTTTATTTCGAACCGTTTATTTCGAACCCTTTTATTTCGAAGAATTCCCCTTTTTTTCATTTTTAGTATTTGTCATTATACGGCATATATGAAAACAAGTGTGTTATCTTTTACGGTTCTAGGAGGAGGTTCTCTCACGGACGGACTGACAGCTGCTGGAATTTTAAAAAATGTAAAATTTTTAAGAACGATCAAATTATGTAACGATTAAAGGCGATCCCCAATTTTCGGCCCCGAACCATATGTAATCTGTGCTAGAACATCGGACTAGACAAGAGTAAACTATATACCAAAAAATTCGTCTTATTTATAAGATAAACATATTTAAATCTTAGCTTCAGCTGCTCTTGCCAAATGAACAAAATAATGCAAAAAAGTTTTCACAGTATTTACCTCATTACATACGATTTTATAATCGATTGAATCGATTGATAATGATCGATTGATGGAACATAATAATATATTTTATATATTATTTAGTGATTATAATTATAATATTAATTTGTTTTTTACATATTTTCGTATTCCATATAAATCAAAACTATGTAATATATTATAATTACCATTCAATCGTTACGCTAATTTTATTAAATTACATTTCGAATATTTTGACATCGATTAATCGATTGACAACAATGATGATGTAATCCCTAATAATGTCATTTTGGTAACCATAGTATTTATAAATAACACCACTGTATTGTCATATTTGTCATCGATCTTTCATCTTTCTACGCGTGTTCTTGTATATTTTTACTATCAAATATTTTCAGCGTATTTGGAGTCCTATTTACTATTGAAACTCATCGACACGTACACAGTGATTTTAATTTTCTATTGTATTCGCTTTCGTACTTGTGTTTTGGTGAATGTGTTTCGCAGTTTCGCTACAATTTCTTGCAAACCAATACTATATGAATATGGACTCCTTAATCGCCTGTTTTGTGACTGACAAAGGTTCAGAATAAGTCCTGAACACTGGATAACGTACCCTATACATCTTTAGAAGATCAGGAAGTTGCTGTGGCCATACTTACAATGAGTATATTATGGTATCTTGATTGGGCAAGGTACTAACGAAATATAACGCCTCCTGCACAACTACACGAAATATTAATATATTATAATGATAACTAATAAAATCTCTTGAAATATGCAATAGCTTTTATTATACAACCTTTTTATGACATTCGTTTTGGGTGAAAACCATTGAAGTAGTAGAATTATAATAGACACCCGCCAACGTAAGTGTAACATACATATTAAATAGCACTGTGACACGAGTATGACATAATCATAACCTATAATTAAGGTGATTCGTTCTAGGATTTCCTTAGTTGGCCATTGCTGGCAGCCGTGAAAATTGGAGAAATTGAACTTTTTGCAATAATCTAATTAACAGCCAATTTCCAGTCTTGTCTACTTAGGCCTGAGTTTCTATGGAAACTGGGGTTCTCCTTTGTTGATGTGGATCACAAATGCATAGTGGATTGCATTAAACTTCAATTTGCATTTTGTACCTGTTCTGCTCAAGGCAGAGAACTGGTTTAGAGGCCAACCAATGCATCCTCATTAAACGCTTTTATTAAACGCTTTTATTAAACGCTTTTATTTAGCTTCACTTCGGAGCATCAAAGCAACAAAGGATCAAATCTTGTAACGTTAATTTGAATGACTTCCCTTTAATGAAAATTGATGAAATTTGGCAGACATGTGTATTTCCGATGACAATACACGAAAATTAAAAAAAAAAAAAAAATTAAATAAAAAAAAACGATTTTCAGACTTTAGACGCATAATTCTCTATGTTCTATTTTACGTAGAGACTTGAAATTTTCACAACTTGTAGCTAATTTTATAAACTAAACATTATTGAAATAAAAGCGTTTAAAAAAAAAATTTTTTTAGGATTCAACTTATTTAGCTTCACTTCGGAGCATCAAAGCATCAAAGGATCAAATCTTGTAACGTTAATTTGAATGACTTCCCTTTAATGAAAATTGATGAAATTTGGCAGACATGTGTATTTCCGATGACAATACACGAAAATTAAAAAAAAAAAAAAAAAAAAAATTAAATTAAAAAAAACGATTTTCAGACTTTAGACGCATAATTCTCTATGTTCTATTTTACGTAGAGACTTGAAATTTTCACAACTTGTAGCTAATTTTATAAACTAAACATTATTGAAATAAAAGCGTTTAAAAAAAAAATTTTTTTAGGATTCAACTTATTTAATTATAAAAATAAAGTCACCAGGACAACCTGTTTAGTAGACATTTTTCGAGTAAGTAAGTATATTATCTACAAGCACAGAAGACATAATAGTATATATAATAATAAATAAATAAAAATATTTTTTTTTGGTTTTTAGCATAGAATTGATAATATTAATGATGTTGGTAATCTAAACGGTTTGATAAAATATGAGGTGTGAAGCAGATATAGTCTCGTTAGATTCGCCTCGATATTCAATAGTGCGGATGACAATAGACGACAGCGATTGTAATTTTGCTAGTAATTCCTATTTCTTTCATAACAAGTGCTAAATTGCCCAGAGAAAACAATATTTTGCAACAACTGTATTTTAATAGCGCACTAAACATTAACCTCGGATTTAACCGTACCTATATAGATACTATTGTATTATTCTCAGGTTTAACTACATAACAAATAAGTTTAATATAAGTGTAAACGCTGATATCTTATCTTAACTTATAATAAAACTGTTACGGTTCTGTTCTTGTAAATATTTTTTTAAATCGTTATACAGTTCAAAATTTATCATACAGGCCAAAATACGTATATTGCATCGCTCTCACGAACCTTTCTTCTTACAGTTTCGCTATTTAATGACCAAATTTCAAAATACGGCTCACATTTTAAATTTTTAAACTACGTCATTGGTGAGAAACTTAAGTTTGAATCTTCAATATCACTGTGAAAATAAATGATAGTGCATGTAGACCATGCAGTATACTCGACAACGAGCATACAATGATGCAATTTACAGCGAAACAGACAGTACTTATACATCGAGACATTAAATTTTATGTTGTTGGGAACATACCAAAACCACGTGCCTAAATTTAGGGGGGGAGGGGGGTCTTCAAAACACCACGATTGGTCACAGAGGGGAGGGGGGTTTAGGTTTTTGTCACGTAGTCAATATTTTAGCAACCATTGCGCCACAAAGTCGTCAAATATAAGCAAAATTATTATTTTTTAATCTGTTTTTGCAAAAAAGTATTGAAAACCGTATTTATCAATTACCACGTGAAAACTAGGGGGGAGGGGGGGTCTTCTCATATACTACGGATGGTCACGAAGGGGGAGGAGGGGGGTAAAAAGTTGGAAAAAATGGGTTACGTGGTTTTCGTATGTTCCCTTACCTATGACTGTAGCGTTCACTGAAGTACCTTAAGCCAGGATTGTGGTGAACTGCGTGATATGGCATTAAGCAAATGCAGGCACAGTCAGTTGTTTGCTGGCTAATCACTGGAAGTTACACTTTGTGCCGCTACCGTTCCAAGCCACCTTTCCCAGATGTTATCATTGGATAGAAATCAACTATTTTGTAGGTCTCCATGCAGCATAGATTACTTAACCTTAAATACTTGGTTATTTAACCTAGATCAAACCGCAGTATATAGTAAGACAACCACAGTTAAAAGAAGATACACGTGTCCTGCAATGGAACACTGCTGTATTAAATAACTGTTTCAGTATTCATATTGGAGTCCCGTTAGATTTCAACCCTGTAATCGAAATAATTTGAATGTATACAGATGAAACCTCTTGTTTCATGATTTATGGACACAATCCTAAAAAATAGGTAAACTTTTTAATATCTTGTCTACAAATTATGATGTAAAAGGTTTCATCTTAATACATTCGAATTATATCAACAAGTAAATTGCACTAATTAAGAAATGCACGATTTAAGAAACCTGGTTTAAGTAACAGGTCATCATTTTTCACGAAAACTGAAGAGAAAATTTCGCCACCAAAATTGAAAAAAAATGCACGTTTCTGATATTCACCCAAATAATGCATAAAATGGTGTAAAGTTCGAATTACTGGTAAAACAGTATACAAATTGGATATTAAATAATGTAGGTAGCCTTTGTATGCTCGAATGTAAATGTAATATATTTCTTTCCTAGTAACTGTACATTATATATCTGTTATAATAAAAATTATCTACAAAATAAACAATATAAAAGTTTGTCGGTTAATCTTCCTATGTATTTAAACTATTCTGTACAATAATAAAGCTTTATGAGTTTTACAGTCTACAACTAATAAAAAAATGAACCTCTCGCTATGTGTCAAAATATCTATGTACTTACAATTGTAATTATGTCCTCGGTTATTTTCTTGCACGATTTTTTTATTAAGTTATAGATTTTATTGGTGTTTTCATCACGTTTTTTTAGTTCTGGGGCTGATAAGATATTGAATCGAATGACAGTTGAACAATACGGAAAAGTTTATACCTACACATTATATTTTTTTATGTTTATTGTTTGACAAATTTTGCTTACTCACATAGCCAGAAATCCATGTAAAATAACTTATATGTATCTTATCATATGTATATGTGTAGGGGAAGTAAGCCCAAGACGGGTACCCAGCCTAAAAAGGGTAGGCAATGCGACATCGTCAGATTGAACGCTGGACTCGCTGCCAACAGTGCAACAGTCGCTCCGCACCCCGCTCCATCTGAGGCAGTCACTAAAAAACGAAGCTAGTAGAAACACGTGCGCAGTGACCAAAAATATTTTTTCGTCTGTTTCGATAAAAAATTGCAAGATGAGTTCACATTGATTTTTGCTTTTGCTTAAATGTCTGTCTAATAGTGTTAATTCAGTATCGAAATAAACTTATTCGAGTATATTTTCATACTCAACACACGGATTTAGAGTTAATATTTGAAGGTTATATTTCGAATAATGTAAACTTCTAGCTAAAAGGCAAAATGGGTAGGGCAAAATGAGTACCTACTCGTTTTGCCCCTTTTTTACGTGGGGAAATCCTCATGGATGTCATGAATACTATTGGCTATGCTGGACTCCTACCAGCTAAAACTACCACGGATGTATGTACTCCTCTACACCGTCGGTCAGGATCACCGGTACGCTCTCGCATTCTTCCGCGAGCCTGACAGCGCTGGTCCTTTTTGAAATTCCTTTCTCAGCATGGATCTGGAGTTTAACCATCCCTTTTTCACTACAAGGCACGCGGCTCATACACCGCGCGCACCTTCTCGAGGCTTTATTTTATTGACGGCTGACACCGTGTCCATCGTCAAGACATCTTCATCATTCTTTCTGCGACATAACCTCCTCGCAGAAGGAAAGTCTCACATCCCAAGACCTCTCGGTTCTGACCATTGCTCTTATTGTGGTCGAAAGCGAGAGATCGTCCCCCATTTCTGCGACGAGTTCACGGCGCTCATCCTCCCAGGCTGGGCACACTAACAATGTGTGTTGCGCCGTATCCTCGACGCAGCTGCAATGGTGGCACCTGGTGGTCTGTTCACTTATTTAGGTACTTTCCGAAACAACCATGTCCGGTGAGCACCTGTATGAGCCGGAAGGTAAACCACCCATGCCGCCTGTCCAACCAATCCTCCAGGATCGGACGGACAGCCTCGACAGTCCAGCATCCGGCTCTGAGTTCAGCCAGCTGCTTTTTCCACCTTTCAGTCACCGACTGTTGAGCGTGGAACTTCCACTCTTCCATTTTTCTTGGCGAGGGCACATACACCGGGCCCGGATCTGATCGTCAATCATATAACGAAGCTTGAGCATCCCGTCAAGACGCACACTGCCTCGAAGGAGATGGTGCGATATTCTCGAATGACTCCGATAGCCATCACCCTCTGAGATTTTCTTAAAAGGGCGATGGTTTTATCAGTCATCTCTTCTTGCCTTACGGGAGCTCCGTATAAGGCCATAGACCGCAACACTCCTAAATAGAGGCATCTACTACTTTCTTTAGGCTCCCCGAGGTTTGAATAGAAAAGAATAAAAACAGAAGCAAAGAAATTAAGTTTGAATGAAATGAATGAATGAAAATTTATTTTAATATAGTAACAATGGTGCCTGGCTACAATAAAGACTAATTAATACTACTGACTTCAGTGTTATTGGACATTGTTATATTCTATTATGTTAAGTTTTTGTGCAATTTAGAAGTACATTTAAGTTGCTTATTTTTAGACTGATTATGATCCTAGCTAACTTAGAAACGTTCGAGAGATTTATGTACCTACCCATCTTAGGCCGGCCTTCCGTTTTGCCCGAGGCCAGTACCCATTTTAGGCCCCCCCTACGGGCAAAATGAGTTTTTTGAAGGTTTATGTTATTTGCTCATAATAATTTTGCTGGTGTAGTTTTAAGTAATATGACCTAATTTTATCAAACTATATTAAACTCCCTTACACGCGTCAACTTAAGTCTTTAGAAATTATGTTATTAACATGCTCAAACTTTAATTTTGCCTTAGGGTATCCTTCTTGGGCTTACTTCCCCTATATAACTTCGAGAAATATTACGAATCAACCCGAATTCAACTAACTTTCCCGAAATTTTGAAAAAATATGTCCATATTTTCGTAAGAGATCTTCTATATATATGATTAGAAACAGATAAGTTTTGACAATTTGTTCAATAGGGTCAGCAGTACAATTATTGGCCCTTTAAGGTGATCATCGACTTTGACAATATCTTGTTACAAAATAAGGTTCCTAATCTTGAAACATTTTATGTTAAGTTGTTCCTTAGAAAGCTGGTAATTTAAATAACTATAATGATATTTTATTTCATAAACAACTTTATTGCAATAAACATAAAGAAGGGCTCAAAAGTACAATGATTGACTCTTGGTGTATAAAGATTGATATTAAAAATATCATCAAAAAATATCAAAAATACGTTATGGTGAATGTTTTCCCACCAATAATGACATTAAAATCAAAGGGCCAATTAATTGGAGGAGGGCCAACATTACTACTGCTTACCCTACATACACAAATGTCTCAAATTACTCGCTTATTTTTTATCATCTTGTACTTTTTTTCGACCGAATTGCTCTCCTTCCTCAATAGTGGTCATTAGTTCACAGCCTTTAGTTTCTGGTAAAAGAAAGGTAATACCAGAAGCAATAAGAGGTATTATGGCAAATGCTAATGGAGGCAACCATGGAGCGATATCTCCCATTTCTATAACAAATGGTGCTATCATCGATCCCACTCTCGCCATCATGGATGAAAATCCTAGTGCAGCATTACGAACAACCGTCGGGAATAATTCCGAGCAATATAAATAAACAACAACAAACACGATAAAACTAGCAACTACGCCAATACTCGCGAAAATCACAGATCCAATACCGGCGGGTATAACGCACAAAATAAGTAAACACACGGCACATATAAAGTTGAATATTATCACAATGGACCTCCTGCCAATCAGCTTCATCAGAGGTATTGACAGCAATGTCCCCAGCAAGGTCACACTGGCACTCGCAGCTACATTAGCGAATACATTACCACTCAACTGACCAACGTATTGTGAGACGCCATAGAAGCAATAGCTACACGTAAGCCAGTTAAATGACATTGCTAATATGTTCTTCCGCAAATTTGGTGTACGGAACAAATCTAAAATGCTTCCTTTCTTTAAATGGTGTTTCTCTACAGACTCCTGGTAAATCTCAACGCACGATCTTATGTCTTCAGTTGGTCGTTTGTTCCTGAAAGTAAAAAATAGTTGTAAAAGCCTTTCGTAGTGGATTCGAGTAAGGTAAAACAATTAATATTACGATATCGATACCCACACTTTAGCAACACGTTCTAAGACGTGAATAGCTTCATCCGTCCTTTTCACGGCGATTAACCACCTTGGCGTTTCGGGTACGAGGAAAATGTAAGACAGCAACAGAATCGGTGGTATTGAAATAGAGAGTTGAAATTGCGAAAAGTCTCTAAAGAAATATCCGAATACAGGGAGTAGCATATGCCCTAGATTGAATGGCGTTTGGTAAAGTGCTGATATGATATGTCTGTATTGACTACCAACAAACTCCATGACGATTACAAATCCAATAACCATGGTGCCTCCAACGGACATCCCGATCAGGAGCCGAATAAATGTAAACGACCAATAATCCGGCATATAAGCGGCAGCTATACCCATTGTAACTTGCAAGACCACAGCTGCAAGCAAAGGTTTTTTCCTTCCATATCTGTAAATAAAATAAGTTTGGCATTATTAAGTACTTATCAAGGGTGAAGCAATTTTAGGTCAGTCGTTTGTGCTAAACATGCGTGATAGACTAGCTAAGGAACTTCAGTGTGATCAAGATCATCCAATTGTATGAATGACCGCTTGTGGCAAAATTTTTTGAGCGCTTTTGTCTTTATTGGGCATGGTAACTAATGCTCCTGATTCTCATCGTCAGATGGTGATTGTCTTTTACCATGGCATGAGATGAAAACTCGACCACTTAACACAATGCACACCAATTGCCATACCAATTACCACAGTATTTTACTTGTGCCACGGGTGGCATGGACGACACTTTTAACACATCATAATAACACCTTGCACCCAAGTACAAATATTTAACTGTCACATAAATATCTGCTCCGGTCGGGAATCGAACCCAGGACCCCTCACTTCGCAGGCACAGTCACTACCAACTAAGCTACAGGGTCGTCATGTTCCAGTGTTCATTGGAACAATGTGGTAATTACTATGTTATTACTTGGTACGGCTTAAATGCAAGGACAGTCATTCATTATTATGATATTCATTCATTATAACGTTAAATAAACATGTTGATAGAGTTTACCTATCCGAGGCCATTCCAAATATAACGCTGCCAACCAGCGTGCCCAATTGAAACAATGTTTGTGTGAGACTCGATAGCCATTTTCTGTCACATATCAAGTCCCATTCTGTGACTATTGTTGACGTAAATGTGGATGTGTTGTACTGTGGGTTCGGGCATGGACATAAAGTTTCTGAGCCGGGGCATGCATATTCTATTTTTGGGTTTAAAAAAATTATGGCCATTTGATGAAATGCAACAGGAAATTTGCTTGAAAATATAAGGAGACATAAACATAGCTGATATCGCCCGAATGCTCCGATTACTTTTTGAATCAAATCTTGATTTTGGGTCGTTGCGGGCTCCGCCGATTTTGTATCTGTAAAGAAGGATATAGTTTCTTGTGAACTTGTTTATGATCTAGCAGAGCTTAGAATTAACATGTATCGAGCTATACAAATAGTAGTAAAACTAAACTAATCGTAGGGTAATGCGGGCCCCCCTCGGGGGTTGCCCGCCTTGTCGTGGCGGGGGGGCTTAGTAACCGTGGACTGGTCACCCACGGTGAACCAAGAGGCAACCAGGGCCGGCCTGTTTGGGCTGCCGGCTGGCCCGAGGAGGGCGCTCCCAGCGGGCTGAATAAGTCCGCTGCGGACGCGCTTGGAGGTGGGACCGTGGAAGATAGGGTGCACCGTTCTCCCTATCTTCTGCGGCCGTGGAGGGATCGCAGGGGGAGAGGCGTGTTGGTATTACGGTGCGCCACTCTCCCTACCCCCTGCGAGCTGGCGGGGCCGTTCCGCCGAAACGGCATTGGTGGGGCCGCAGAGGAAGAGGCATGTCGGTATTAAGGTGCGCCGCTTGCCCTATCCTCTGCGGCCGAGATGTGGTCGGTGGAGGAACCACAGACCTGATCCTCCACCGGGTACCAGTTATCTGGTATCCATGGCCTCCTAGTAGCAGACTCAGGGGGAGTTTGCTACAGTACTGGTGGAGGCCGAGGAGGGAGGCGCACCTTACCATCTGGTGCGCCCATCGTGGAGGGCCTTCGGGCTTTCGCGATGGAGCCGCTTGTGGGCGGCTGCCGTTGGTGGGGTCGCGGATGTGTGCGAAAGCGTTCCCGTAACCCCGTCACAAGGCGGCGAGGCGGAGGATGGGGGGGTTTTTAGTGGGTATACCGTGGGTCTCATTAGCCTATACGGGAGTCCCACATAACCACTCGGGTACCCCCTGCGCCCGGGTGGTATGCGTAACGCATTTTCCCCCCCGGAAAAAAAAAAAAAAAGGGTAATGCGGGCACGCTGTCTAATCCCCAAACGGCGAAGCAATTAAAACAATAAGTCAGTGCAGTTTGTTACGTAAGGGCGGAGGGACTGCACTTTCCGCAGCGCCGGAGATGTTCGGAAGCCTGTTTGTGAATCAAAAACTCCTAAATTGGCCCCAACGTGCATAATTGTAACTTTGTAATTATAATGATTTTTGTGATATTTTTTCCAAAATTGGTGGGATTATTGGGTCCCCCCATACGGAGGTCGAAAATCGAAATTTTTCTTCTTCCTGACATTAATTTAGACAAATATTAGCAGTTTTCACAGATTTAACCTCAAAATAAAAATAAAAATAAAACTCGTGAACTATGTGTTTCCTCTCTTAGCCCCTTTAAGTTCTTTTTCAGTTATCTTTGTTTATCTCAGTACATCATAATTGTTAGTTCTTAAAATAATGAATGCTGTCCCTAAACTTGATGGAATGAAAAATTTAATCTTCTTCTTAATTTATTATTTTTGATCATTGATTTTAGGTGCTCTACCGTTTGTACCGATGTAAATATCTTTTCTTTGTGATTTGCAGCATGTAATTATTCTGAAAACATTTTATTCCAATATTTCAAGTCCAATAAAACATCACGCTTTATTTTCTTATATTTGTCAGTTGAAATGAAATGAAATGAAATGAAATGAAATGAAATAAGTTTTATTCGAAGTAGGTTTGTTACAAACACTTTTCAAAAGTCATTCAACGCCATCGCTTCAACAAATCCCTACCGTGAGTGGTCCCGGGAGAAGAAGCGGCAAGAAACTCCCGGGATTATTTTTTTCCTACTCACAGTTACAGACAGCACTTAGTACTACTTATTGCAATATTTGATATAAAAAAGCTCATGTCCAAGTAGTTGATTTCGACTGACGGAAAAATTCGAAATAAGAATCATTATTAGTAGCATTAACAAAAAATATTATGATCTATCTCTGTCGAGTTCATAAGGTGTCCATGTGCAAGTGGGACAAATATTTGATTATTATGAGGTCTTTACAAATTCTAGTAAATGAAGTCACTGAAAATTTTTATAGTGCAATTTTCTTTGTGTCGTGCCAGGTTAAGCTAATCGACCTAGTATTACCGGCCAATGATACTGAAAATAAAATTGAAACTTGACTTACCTAAGTGCGCACAGAATGCTACTGTTTACATAACAGAAGTAAGTAGGTGGGTATTAAGGAAAAAACCCAGCTCAGTATGTAATATGGTAAAATTGCCTTTAAAATTACGTTGACAATTGCCAAGCCGCAAGAACATAGGTACTTACTTTATAATTGACTAATTATTTCAAATGAAAACTTGTAAAAGCTAACAATTATATTTAATTCTTTGGTCTTCGACCTTGATCATTATTTAATTTTCTATTCATCGTCAGCAGCCCCGGATTTGTCAGTAGGCCGTATAGGCCGCGGCCTAGGGGCGGCAACGTCCTAGGGGCGGCAGATTTCAGAAGATGATATTATAGATGATTTTGCTATTAAAAAGTGCCGTAAAAACTTGTAATTCTTGTTTTTTTACGCACTTTCTTAGTGACTAATTCAGTTTCTTCCTTACTATAATTGGAAAATTATTATTTTAGAAAGGTACATGGGGCGGCGGAAATAAATCGGCCTATACTGATAAAAAATATAAATCTGGCACTGATCGTCAGTAAGCTCCCGTATTAGAGAATGAATTTTTTTGAACATTTAGTAATGATTTCAAGTCTTAAGTTATTAGAGTACCGCCGTAATAAATGTAAATATATTCGTCAAATTCATCACAGAATTCATCGCAGATTATTCGGAAATCATCTATAATTGCTATAATTAACGTTAAAAGGATTTTTTACATTGAATATTTTTAAGCAACTCAAACATTTTTTAAATTAATTTCAGTCTGTTTGTTTGTCTGTCTGGAGTGGACATCATCGGTCATATTAAAAATATCCATTTTTTATTTTTCAAAAACCGCTTTTGCCGAAGCGAATTGAGGGCGCGGAGGGGCAGGTTTCCTAGTTGCATAGTATTATTGCATTAACCCATTTTCTTTTATAGGCCAACTTAGGCGATAAATGAGGAAAACAAATGAAAATTGCTATGACATAATCAAAGAAAAATTGATATCACTGACAAGAGCAGTATTCAATTTAGGTGTTTTTTTAATCAATTTTTACCCGTCACCGGATATGAAATTGAACTGACGTTCAAACATTGATATGATTATTGATAATTGAGCTGCGATGCGCTCATTGCGTACTTTGGAATGATAAGAGTGTTGGTGTCATAGGTCAGTGTGTTGGAAACATACACTGGTAGTGACGCGATCTTTCAATCATCACTACCAAAACAAAGTAGGTACATAAACACGTATAATAATTAAATGTACTAATATTTATGAAACTATTATTTAAATAAATAAATAGCGAAGTCGTTAGGTACGTTGTTGTATGAATGCTACGTTTAACCTAATTGTTTTCACGAAAACAATATGTTGTTTATTACAAGAATGCCGCATGATAATATTTTTAACTGTTGTCTCCTTTGTACCTAAGAGGTCTCTTATTCTGTTTACATCTTGGTAGCATGTTGAAGTTGCTATTATAATAAAAAATATAACTCGTTAGGTACATAGGTATTACATTGTATCCGATGGACTCAGAAGGCTCAGGACCGGTCAGAGTGGCGCAAGTTAGCGGAGGCCTATGTTCAGCAGTGGACCTTCAAGGGCTGATGTATGGATGATGATGGATGACATAGGTATTATTCCAATACGCATAGATAAATATTAGAGATTAATTCATGGTAAACTACTTCACTATAAATCTATAACACAACAGTAGGTTATTTTATAACTGCTTATTAGGTACTCTATGTCAAAAAGTTAATATCTACCGACGATCAGACAAGAGCCGTAGCGTAGACAGAGGCTCTAAGCTTGCTCATAAGACTTGCATGCCAACTGCCAGACCCTGTCAATGATATTGGGACCATAGATTGAGACACACAACTTCGATGAAGCTCAATTTGGGGAGAAAGCTCAGTTCCTTTATTTTTTTCCTTTTTGTCCAAAATTCGTCATATTATCTATTCACTTTCACTTACTAACATCGTTGTATTACATCATATCTGTGAACTATTACATAATTTTCTCGCACATCATTTTAATATTATCGGGAACCTTAGCTTTCTGAAACTGAAACGGATATTAATCATCCATATTGTGACCCAGAATTACGAAGGTTTGATCTTGCTGCCATTTTCGTGGTAAATTGTTGCCGATAACAAGGAAAAAGCAGTTTGATAGCTCTAAGGGTTCAACGTTTTAGTGTTAGTAGAAATTGATACTAGAAAGTACATTACGTTTATATAAACATAGAGACGTTAGAACATAGAAGTATAATGACATAGAACAGACATCTCGAACAAAATGTGTGTCCCGCCCGGGAGGTTCGATTTTCAAAATTCAGCCCCCGTTCTCCTTTCAAAATTAAACGAGTCCATTGAAGATTGAAGCCACGTGGCGCCAATGCATTGACACATACATGTTGTTTGGGGTGTCTGTTCTATACGCTAGTACCTAATAGTACTTCAATGCGTTAAAACCACTTTCTTGCGTAGATTGCGTAAATTGCGTAGACTATTTAAAAAATATGAAACTTTACTGGCCACAGTTCGCTTGTTTCGAAATTCGAACACAAGGACTTATGTGCTTCAGGCACAATATTTAAAAAACTCTGTGTAAACTATTCTATTTAATTCAATCAAATCTTGCGTAATTTTTGGATCATAATAATACAATAGGTACAATACAATATTCTTTATTGTGCACACTAGAAGTAGGTAATAAAATATTACAATTTAAGTATTACAGACACAATAGGCGGTCTTATCGCTATAATAACGATTTTTACCAGACTACTAAAGACTACAGGACACAGACGTTCAAAAAACGCGTAGGTAGAGGTGCAAACAGTAAGAATTTTACGAACTAATACTTAAAATAAAAGATAAAAAATATGTAGATAAGAAGGTACATAAATAAAATATAATATATATATGTAAATTAAGATATATTAATACAATATTATAGCATAATATATATTAGGTATATATAATTAATAATTAATAATCCTATATTTTAAAACTTTTATTTAAGTAATGAAATAGTTACGAAATGCTTGCAAGCTGCATTTACAAACAGCATGTCGGTAGTGTCACTCAACATAGTATTATGTTCGTTCGATTGTGCGTAGAAAAGGCTTTTGCATTCCGGTAATAATTAACTGCATTCATATAGCGGATAGCCGTTTCATACCTACTTGTAGGCCTTCTCTACCTTCACCTATAACGCTGTTCACGTCACGTGAATGTCAAGGTTTTCGATAGATGTTTAATACCTGCAAATAATACTAATGAGAAACAAGGCAGTCTTGTTTTTACTCCTAACAATAATATGAGACGAAAACTAACATTTTTATAAAACCGTACTGATTAACACTTTATTTACGAGCAATAAAAAATAGCAGATCGATGTTGAATGGCAAAAAAAACTTTGTTGTTCCGAATGAGTCTTAGATTAAATTATGTAAATTAATGTGTGAAATAAATTATTACTGTACGCGGCTCTAATCATTCACAATTGAACGTAACCAAACGTCTTTCACGCATAAACTACTTGACGAATATTCATGATATTTAGCACACAGGTGGACCATGATCTAGAATAGGAGTCCCCGCAGACTGCAGACTTTAAATCGGCCGATAGTTTGATCGGGTTCGTGATTAGTATAGGGAGATATTATTATGTAACTGCACACTTTGCTACCATTCGCTCCCTATACTAATTACGAACCCGATCAAACTATCGGCCGATTTAAAGTCTGCAGTCTGCGAGGACTCTAAGATATAGGGTACTTATTGCCCCGCTAAACGCGGGCAGAGCCGCGCGCAGAGAGCTGGTTGTTACACGTAATATAATTTTTATTAAACTAATCTTAATATCGCACCCTCAGTGGAAAAAAAGCATTATGTCTTATGTCGAATTTTAGTTATTAATATGATTGAAAAGGGGGACAAAAGCTGCATGCTCAATTTTTTTCAAATTTTTATCATTAATCTTGCCAGTTTTGTGCAAGAAAACGTAATGTAAATTCCTTAGCTACTTACTGATATTTTAACAGTTTTTTGCTCTCCTGTAAAAGTGCAATTTTCATCCTAAGCCTTTTTCCACTGAGCGTGCTATATATAAAACACAAAAAATGTTTGTACGGATGTCCTTTATAGATTCTGAAACCACCCAACCGATATGCCTCAAAATGATTTAATTGGAAAGGCAATAATCCGACGGTGGTTTGAGACCACTAAATCAATGCATTAGGCACATTCAGTCCATGAATAAAGTTGATTTTCCACTTTTCCCATAAAAAATTTCAAGATAAGGGTGCTTTTCCACCAGAGGTGTGCTATGCAGCTATGCTGCGAAGATGTGAAATCCAATAAATATGATTGGTTTAATAAATTGATTGATTTCCTCCAATGAATACGATTGGTGGATATCAAACGCATCCATAGCAATGTAACATAGCACATCTCTGGTGGAAAAGCAGCCTAATAATGTAAAGATGGCGCAAAGTCCATTAAACTGATGGGTGTAAGTCGCGCCTAGTACGCATCTGGTAATTTACTAACCAAAACAAACATGTTTTGATCAATTTATGCAATAATAATATTTTAATTAATATTTATTGTAGGCAAAAGTAAACATAATAACAATGTTGAAAGATTTCAGCTTATCAGCGATCTCTTCCGGGAGTTCCGGGCAACCCGCGAATTTTAATTAGAGATACGAGAAAGAGAAAAACCTAGAGTATGAAGATTGTATAAATAAACTATGTAAATAAGTATAAAAATTAATAAAATTGTCATCGAAAATAGAAGGAGATGGAGATAACGTATTGGATTGTGCTTTGACACAACAACCAACAAAACTGAGAGAAGATGGTTGGTAGCTCCAGAGATGGAGAGTAGTGAAAGTAAAGGATTTAGCACAAAAAGAGATAGGTAATATGATTACCTACTATGGCGAGGAATGTCACTTGCTATATTCTGATTCATGACCATTACCAGTAGGTATAACATAATATTATGCGAAGATTCAATATAAATGGAGGTGACGACGCTCAAGTTTATTCAATTGTTTGTCGTTACTATTATGTATTTTGTTTTAAAAAAAACCTTGAAGTATGATTTCGAGGTGTAAACAGATCCACCCTTTTGCCTAAAGCCACGTCTAGATTGGAAACTCGTTATAAAAACAAGTTACCGTCACACAAACAGGATAAATTAAATAAAAAGGTTTACTAAAAGAAATTTTATAGGCCATTAGGTTAGATTGCATTAAAACGATAAATAAAAGCTGCAACGAAAAACAAACCTTCAAAACCTGATAGTACCTAATTAGAGCATTATAATATGTAATATAATACATGAGTAAGTAGGAAGTTCAGTTTTTTATTATTTTTCACTTTTTCAAGTTTGAGGGCGGTTCGACTTTTTATTTAAGTTTTTATTAGAGTTTTCAACTTAATCATCGAATCGATTAAAAAGTCTTACAATTTTGAATCGATTTGTTGCAAAAATTGGTTTCTTTCGTGAACCGATCTTTTTGTATTTACATCTCTAGTGTCACTGTGATGACAAACGACAAATCGGGTCTCTTAGTTCCCGATGACTATAGGAACAACAGTTTATTACCATTTAAAATTTTCTGATTTAATTTAATTATTGAAATATAATATGTAGAAGAGGGTATAAATACGGAATAGCACTTAAAGGGATGGTGTTCATAATAGTCACTGCTCGACTTTGTAATCTATCTTGTTTGAAACGTGCGAAAAATTGCTACAAAATTTTCATTGTTTTTAAAATATTTTTCAACAATGCAAGTGTGTGGCTCCAAAGTATCTATTTTAACTAACCCTGAACTATCAGCTATAAAACTGCTTTTTTTCGTCGACAACTCTTTGCCACTTAAAATTTGTCAGAAAGTTTATTAAACTTTGCGTAATTTTTGGGACATCCTATTGTTGTTTATTGTAGATACCGATTTTTTCCTATTACAAAATTAATACTTTCTCATTATTTATTTTTTTGTACTAGATTAGGCACGTACTCGTAAATCTGAGAGTTATTGGAGGATGTATTAAAAATAATAAGCGCAATAAATGCAACGCGAAAAGCAAAGAGCAGTAATTAGTCAAGAGAATTAAAATAAACATTTGTTTCGATGTAATTCGTTAGATAAGTAGATTAGACAAGTAGGTAGTTACTAAACAAAATAGTTTATTTACTGTCGCATTGATATTATTTCCATCCATCCATCCATCCATCAGCCCTTGGTATTGATATTATTTATTACTTAAGTAGATACTAAGTTGTAGTTTATTACCCACTAAGTAATGAAGAAAGTAGAACTTCCTGAGTGGAATATGGATGCTTTTGGAAATACGATGAAATAGCCTACCTAACCCATTCTGTACATGGTATTAAAATTATTAAAAAATAACAATTTAAAATCCTTCACTGGTGTCACTACATCCAAGGTACACAACCTGAATATTTACAATATCGAGGCCATTAAACTCGACAAGTTGCATGCACTTTCACTAAAACTTACCATTGATATTTTTGTTGTCCTGCATTTCCATTATTGAGCCTATGTAACACTGTGTAAATAACACTAGCACTTATTTATTTCTTGACATCAGGTTAGAGATGGCGGACCCTCTTGCACTAACGACCGCTAGACTGGTAATCCCTCAGCTGAACTGAACTGCTATAGTCAGGCGGTACAATTCGATCTGCGCCCGCGCCTAGTCCGCGCCGCTCTCTCAATACTACTACAATAAAATCATTCACTGAACGTGATGAAGTAACAAAACTGTCGCTAGCGATAGCAAATAAGTCAGCAGTAACGAGATAAAACACTTTAGATTTTAGAAAACTATCTACATATTTTTCCGAAACTCATCTCGCTATCTCAAGTTATCTTGCGATACCCTACAGTTTTCATATTCAATTTTCTCATGTATGAAATAGTAACATATTTAAGAAATAATGAAACAATCTACTTAACCTACCCTAGCCATGATAGTTTTCCTTTTAAATTCATCACTACATCGTAAGCATCGTAAGTTTTGCTGCTGTGATTTTTTTTTCACAAGTTCAACATCTACCATTTTTTTATACCGTTCGCAAAAAATTTGGGAAAAAAAATTACATCTTACTTTTAGAGCGTAAGATTAGAAAAAAAGAAAAAAAACATCTACCATTACGCTGGCAGAGAGGGACACTTGAATCTGTCATTTCTATATAACCAAAATAAGGACTTTAAAGCCGAATATTTTAGCAAACAGACCCCTGCATCGAATGGTCTTTGCAGACCCATAATATTTTTGAAAAACCTTTTCAACGGTACTCAACACTATGTATTTAGTAGGTAGACGAAAAAAAGACATCCCCGCTTTAGTTTAGTGGGGGAGGTCCACTGAAAAAAAAGACGAACAGACAGACAGTTATGACGTAACTATAAGAGTTCCGTTTTGACTACGGAACCCTAAAAGAAATCTTTAAAAAATATTATTTCTAGAATTTAGAACTTTTTAACAGTCGTAAATCTGTGCTATGCTGCGGACGGGTGGATGAACGTATAATGACAAAACTATAGGTTCCATTCTGCCTACGGAACTCAAATAAATACCTACAGGAAAACATTTATTACATGCATTTATGTAAGTACGTAGATACTCGTAATATGGCATAACTATTGACGAGACGATGTCTTTCGATGCCGTACCTACTTGCCTATAAGAAGTAAGCTAATGTTAGTGGTGGTGCCGGTGGTGGTAGGGCCCCTCGGAGTTATTATATTGGTAATATTGATTTTAATAGTTCATTAATACCATTAATTATAATTATTACTAGTATTATTTTTCCATGCAGTCCGCCTGGATGGATGGCTACCACCCTCTGGCTTGAGTCAGCTTTCTTCAGAGTTTTCTTCTCCTCCATGACAAAGCACCTTTCCGAAAAGCGAAAAAATGACGTGCATAAGTGTATCAGTAATACCTTTAACTTATGTTGAATTTTGAATTTTAACCGACTTCATATTCGGCCCGCTGGTGATAGGGCCCTCGAAGGGATTATATTGGTAGTATTGATTTTTAATTAATATCATTATTACTATTATTATTTCTCCAGGGGTTCGCCTGGATAGCTACCACCCTCGAGCATAAGTCAGCCGCCAAACGACTCGTCGTGTTCCGGCTGGGGGCTTGAGAGCCAGTTCTTTCTTTCTTTCTTGGCCGGCAACGCATCAGTGATGCCGATGGTGTTGCTGATTTCAATGGGCGGTGATAGCCACTTACCATCAGGTGGATCGTCAGCTCGTTTGCCGGCTATTTCCATAAAAAAAAGGAAGGGGTATTCAATTCGACTGAATTTTTTATGTTTGTTACCTCAGAACTTTCGACTGGGTGAACTGATATTGATGATTCTTTTTTAATCGAAAGCTGGTGCTTGTCATGTGGTCCCATGAGCGAGATCTGACGAGTAGTTTTTGAGTTATCCCTAATTTTGAAGTCAGTTATTTTTTGTCAAGAATTATTCTTCTCTCTTTATTGGCCAGCAAGTAGCAACGCATGAGTGAAGCCTTTGGTGTCACTGATGTCCATGGGCGACGATAGCCACATAACAGGTAGTCGCAGGTCGTCAGCCCATTTGCCGGCTGTTTCATTGTCCCGGAAATGATAAGCCTGTATCTGGTAAGCGCTCTTACACACGAGCAGCACGTCGTCGGCGGCAGAGATAACTGCAACCGTCGACAGCAGCCAACTGCGGCCGTCGACACGTGTGCGGTGTCAACATTTCAACTGCAAAGGTCAGCGGCAGCTATCGTCCGCGCTCTTAGTATCTACCTATAGGAGCCAGTTGCAAAATGGATTCCGATGAAGAAACACTGTTATTGCTCTTGTTTTTTTATCATTTTATTATTGTACTAGCAATCGCCCTCGCTTCGCTTCGGAAAAAATCTTAGGTGCTTTAGTTAACTTATTACATTACATACTCTTAAAGCAGCATGATCGCTCATTAGAACAACGTTACTATGTAAGGTCGAAACGTTACTCGAAATAACGATTCGATATTTTTAGGATTCATTACCTCGAAAGAAAAAACACGGTTCCCTTAAGATCACTTACTCCATTGCCCGTCTGTCTGTTTGTACCTATTTCAAGACCTTTTTTCTCAGGAACGTGTGAAGGTAACAAATTAAAATTAATCCAACACTCAAGTCTGCAATCCCTAGGAGCTGTGAAAACATATAATATTCTGTATCCTCAACGCAATCAAAAAACATTCGGCTAAAAGAAATGTCTTAGGTAAAACGTAGGTTAAATAAAAAATCTTAAAACTGTGAATTTTTAAGTATCACAAAAAAATAATTTTAAACCTATTTGCAGAACTTGGTAATTTGATCGGGACAACAGTTTTTCAATGGCAAAGTTAAATTTGTTCCATTTATCTTTTCGTTACACAGCTATTTTAGGTTTTATTAAATAGTTAAGTTAGGTTCAACAACCCTAGTTCGCACTGCGCCGGTTGCTTTTACTTATTATTATTATTATTATTATTTCATCATTTTATTTTCTAAATTTTGTGTTTCCTACTTAACCCTTACTACTTAAATAACATTGAATAAATAAATTGTATGATGATGTTTGCTGATCCATCAGTATTTCACATTAGGTACCCAGACTTTAAAAAAAGAAATAGTCTTATATCGTTCTCCAAGGTACAATCTATGTCTATACCAAAACACATCAAGATTGGTTCAGCGATGAGAGAGAGTTAAGGTTAATTCGATGAGTTATATGAGAATGGTAATAAAGGAGCAACACATTTTCGCATTTATTACGTTGTAGTTTTGGCAAATAAGTAATTCGGCAAAGGGAAGATATTGCTTCACAGAAAATGAGAAAATTCAGCACTCTGCACTCTCAACACGATGTTCCTCAGGACTGCATTATAACACAACTACAACATCACTACTACGGAACTCTAAAAATGACGGAATACTTAGTTATTTCAAAGAACAATCCTAAGCTTGACTTAACACGCCGCAATACGTTTTATTTAGTGGATTTGTGTATTTTATTATCAATTATTCAATTTGTTCAATGTCTACTATTTGTACAACACCAAATTACGATTTTCAACCCCTTCCAGGGTAAAATACAAAGAAATGCGTAACGTTGGAGGCCATAATACGCAATTAATGATTTTAAAAAAGTGAATATAAAAATAGATATTTAGTTAAAAATACTTCAGTGCCATATTCTAGCTCCATCTTGAGAAATATAAATAAACTAAGAAATGCATGTATGCCTTATTTTGTGTGAAGAAAAAGTTTTTGTAAGTTTAAAACAAATTAAAAACTCGTTTCTCGGTTTTGGTATCGTGAAAGTATAGATTTACAACTTAAAAAATCATTTATTCGAAATCACAGACATTCACTTCAGTTATATTTATGTGTATTTGAATTATTGTAAATTTGTAAAAAAAATAAGTACTCCAGTGCCACGCTTTGGCTCTACCTCGCAAAATATTAAAAAAAAACTAAGAAATGTATGTACCTATACCTCAATTTGTGTGAAGAAAAGGTTTTTGTATGTTTAAAACAAATCGACTCATATTTTATTTTCTCGCTTTGTTATGGAACCCTAAAAAATTGCGTATAATTTAAGTTGAAGACTCGATATTGTAATAAAGTCCTGTTGAAATCCGTTCAGTAGCTTCAGAGATTAATGAAGACAAACAAACAGACAAACAAAAATTAAAAAGCTCATTTTTCGGTTTTGATATCGTGCTAGTAACGATTTATAACATGAAAAAATCATTTATCTCGAAATTACAGACAGACTCTTCAATTTTATTAATATGTATAGATGAAAGGTGTATGTATTAAAGGCGTTGGCGTGAATCAACACATACAGAGCCATCTAGTTGCCAAGATATTAATCGATTATTTATTGGATATCGGTTACTCATACAGACTTAATTTGCGTTTTTCTACCACTTCCCAGGTGAAATTTATAAAATGCTGAAATTATATTGGAGGTCATAGATACGCAAACAACATGCTCTTAAAAACAAAATACAAAAATGGATATCCACTCAGTAATAGGGATTTGAATTAATGAAAAAAATAACCTTTAAATGCATTTTATGGTCTTTCCATGCAATATAAGTAAAATCTAAGAAATGCATGTATAACTCTTTTTGTACGGAGAATACGTTTTTAATAGTTTAAAACAAATCGGCTGATATTTTTTTATTTTTCCATACAAACTATCCCTAAGGAACCCTTTAGTATGGAACCCTAAACAATTGCTTAGTTGTTAAGTTGAACACTTTGCAATAACCTAGTAAAAGTGTTGTTAAAATTCGTTCAGTGGTTTCGGAGATTAGCGGAGACAAACAAACAGACAGACAGACAAAAATTTTTAAAACTCATTTTTCGGTGTTGGTATCGTGCAAGTAACGATTTGTAACTTGAAAAAATCATTTATCTCGAAATCACAGACAGACTCTTCAATTTTATTAATATGTATAGATTCGTGCAATTTTTAACCCCAAATACAATCATATTTCTTTAATGGCTCAATTAGCAATTCAACATCAATTCAATATCGTCACTAAAACTCATTTTATGAACCCGCCACGCTAGCGCTCTCTTGTACTATTTGCAGTCAACTGACAAAATGACAGTGTTGCAAAAATGAAATATCAAAAATCGGTAGCATTGCCAGCTAAAAATCGGGAGAAATCGGGAGATTCTTAATCTGAATAAAGCAAGAGTTATTTTATGTTATTATCACAATAATTTTTATTTATAAAAATAATTTATTATTCATTTACATCTTCGCACCATGTTATTTGCCATTTTTGCAAACATGTCTTTATTTAAATTAAAATTGTAACAAGTTTGATCATCTTTTTACTCGGCTGCGCGATCCAAGGGAGTGTAAATGTTTATCAGTCTATGTATGTTTGTTCCTATGTGGCATTGTAGAGACCAAACGTGTTGACCGATTTTGATGATTCTAACGTCGATCGATTCGTCTTAATCTACGCCAAATTGTCAAAATGTAAGAAAAAATTATATTGACGAACTAAGTGGGATATTGTTGAATATGTATTCAAAAATGATATTTAGGTTCCCTTCACAATTTTTCATTTTATGTAATAGTTTAGGATATATAACGATTCAACAAGCAAGAATTGCTTATTTATTAACTCCCTCAATGAAATGACATTATTGAGAATTTTACCGTCTTTTAATCCTAATAAAGAAGTCAATGAATCCTAACTAAAAAGTGTAAAATAAAAATAAAAAAATAACACAAAAAACACTGCATATAAAATACTAAAAATGATAAAACAAGCCCAGTAGTTAAGCAGTCGGAACCTATTCTTCAACCAATCACATCTTCCCAACGAGCCCTGTGAAATATAATGGGCTTGTTTTCTCGTTTTTATTATAGTATTTTATTATGTACGCAGTCGGGCTTTTGTTTTTTTAATTTTTTTTTGTAATAGACCTAATATGGCGAACTCAAACTTTGAATACGTATGAACAAATATTTTAGAACATAACTGTGTGAGCCATCACCACATTTTATGCTATATATCTACCTACGCTTGCCCAAAATTCTTCTGTATATTCACTGAGTGACTCAATTTCTTTTGTATTTTGATCATTATTTTCTATTTTGAACTTTAAATATTATGTTATTGGTAGAAAATGCTAAAAATCGGGAGAAACGGTCGCTAAATCGGGATATCGGGAGACGATAGCCAAAATCAGTAGATCTCCCGATAAATCGGGAACTTTTGCAACACTGCAAAATGACGGACGCGGCATCCTACAACTGCAAACGTCGGCGGCTGCAGTCGGCACGTCACGGCACGTAGATTCATATATATATTTTTTATAACGCTTCACACTCATAGCCCCATACTAGGATTCCCTGTGTCGTGGGTGCCATGGACAACACACATAGACAAGGACATTTACTCATCTTTCAAACTGCCTCGCTGGGAATCGAACCCAGGACCCTTGGTGCAGTAATCCGGCATGGTAACCATTGCACCACACGGTCGTCAATTTGATCACCCGGTGCGCCCGACTTCTGAGGCGATCGTGGAACTTTTTCTTCAGATGTCATAGGGCAAGCAAGCCCTATGCCTATCTCATTCTTATTCTAAGCCTATCTCTAATGACCGCATTCTAAACATTGAAGTATTACGAGTATTACTAGCGTATAGAACCGACACCGTGGACACCATGTATCTCCCAATGCATTGGCGCCATGTGGCTTCATTCTTCAATGGATTCGTTCGATTTTGAAAGGAGAACCAGGGCTCAATTTTTTTTAAATCGAACCTCCCGGGCGGGACACATTTTGTTCGAGATGTTTGTTCTATGACATTATACTTCAATGAATGTAAACCACATTATCGTAAATCTAAAAATACTTGCATAGTTCTTGTTTGAAAGTTCTCAGCAGAAAAGGAGTTTTGTTTTAGCTTTCAGTAGGTCCATAAGACGTTTAGGGTAAGATGAGGCACAGTGTGGCAGAAAAACAAATCGTCCTATGGCAATACGGAAATGCAAAGCGGAATAAGCCAACACGATTTATCTTGTCTGTGCTTAACACTCTCATAATGTGCTTGATATTATAAATCCTGTACACTTGTAATAATTTATTTAACCACCTGAATTTTAGTTTTATTTCGTGTAGATTTAAATAAAAAACAAGAATCGCAATATTCGATTTTATTAAATTATACACATTTGCTTCCAATTGTTTGCCTATTTACATAAAATTATTAAAAACTCTACCGTAATAAAATAATAAATTTTGTAATGTGATTTTTTATCTATTGTTAACTATAATATTATATATACAATATCGCACGTAAATATGTAGGTACTCTATGAAACACAACTTTCAAATTCAAATGCATTATTGCTCAGAGACATGATACTCACAACTAGACAGTGCACAAAAAAATTTTGTTTTGCTAAAATGAGATCTATTCTTTTACAGTTACGGTAGGTATTTCCCTCTAAGCGGTAGCTAGCTAAAAGCGGTCCAAGCGAGAGCGTTCCCGCTGGTAGTGTGTCCTTGTCTAACGTTTTGCCAGCTCACATAATCATTTCGTTTGATAGAAATGGTAGAAAATGAAATACTTTTCTTTTTAGTGATTTACCAATACGAACGGTCGGTAAACTTAGAAACGTATTTAAACGTATTCCTACAGTTTCAATAATTAATAAATAAATTGGTTGTATTTAAAAAATAATTCAATACTGAGTAAAGGTAGTACTTAGGTGTTTGGGACTGGTAATACTAAATGTAAGATGGTGGTTTGCTTAATTGGTTGTTTGATTGAATGTCGTGTTTCGATTTGCGATAGTGTCAATTTTCATACTAAAGTTGGTGGTTTTTCCATGAAAAATGGTGAATTCTTGTTGTGTGACAGGGTGCAATAATGAGTCTTATCCCGGTAGTCGCTTTTCTTTCCACGGGTAAGTAAAAACAACAATCTTAATCTTTAGGGTAACCATGAATTTGAATTGGAGATGTACCGGTCAATAACAAGAGTATACAAAAGGGGCATAACTTACATTTATTATAAAACACTTAAATTGTTTTGTTGAAATTATCTAATCATTCTTCTTTGCACCGATGATGTTTATCATTAATTATATTTCTTGTATCTTAGATTTCCGAAGAATGAAAACCAGAAATTGAAGTGGGAAAATGTAGTGCCTGGAAAAATCTCGAAGTCGTCTGTTGTTTGCAGTGCGCATTTCAAATGCGACGACTTTATTACTGGTTATATTAGGAAAATATTGAAACCTGATGCTGTTCCGTCAATATTTCCTAAGGTAAAAATTATTGATTACTTTATTACATTTTCTGAGTGGATATTTAATAACCTAGAAGATACAAATCTTGCGACGCCGTTTTCAACCGAAGAAAAAGAAACGGAGGTGGTTCTCAATACGATGCGTACATATTTTTTTTATGTTTGACTACGCATAACTTTGGACAGAATAGTCCGATTTTGATAATTATTGTTTTATTTGAAAGGGTATGCCGAGGGTGGTCCAATATAAATTTAGAAAAAAAAACTAAATTTACAAGTGACTTAAAACTAGAACATTGTGTTGTGTACAATATTGTATATTATATGCATTATTGATTGTTCACTCGCTGATTGTAATGTATGTATGTAATCTCGCGTAATTGTATACGTAGTTGTCCGATTTTTATGATTCTTTGTTAAGGTCCTTTTTAAAGGAAATAAATTCATTAGGATGTGAAAATAGAAGTGATTTGTTGTTCATTCACAGATGCTGGTAGTAGCTCGTAATCTGCATCATTTCGCATCAGTCTACTATTTGTCTACCATAATCCATTAACTTCAAATTTTTTACAGGTCGTGCCCAGTGAAAAAAGAATACATGTTTTAAGCAAGATATGTATACAGGAAGGTCCTGCAATGAAAACAATTAAACTGCAAGAAAGTGTCACGAAGGAGATAGGCATTGCGGAAAGTGTTAGTACGCAAACAGCATCTGCTGCAACTAGTGCTACACCACGTAAAAAGAAATTACGTCGAGAAGCCAAAGTCTTACAACAACGCCTGAAAAGACGTAATACAACTATCGATAATCTAAAAAGTTTGTTAAAAAATATTAAAAAAAAATGTGATAACTATTCTGAAGTCGAACAGATGGTTCAACATAATTTCGAAAACATTCACACAAATTTAAATACAACAAAATCCAAAAAGTCTTATAAATATACAGATGAAATGAAATCGTTCGCTTTATCTTTGTATTATTATTCGGGTAAAGCCTATTTATTTTTGAGGAATCGTATCCCTTTACCTCACCCTGCAACACTGCGAAGGATATTGTCGACGCATAAATGCAACGTGGGTTTTATGACAGAAGTGATGGAATTCCTGAAAGTTAAGGCTGAAAATGGTGAAATAAACGTTGCTTTAATTTTTGATGCAATGGCCATCAAAGCTGGCAAACAATATGATAAAGGGTCAGACAAATATTGGGGTGGCGTTGATTTGGGTGGAATATTGACAAGCGATTCTGAAACATTTGCTACAGAAGCCTTGGTGTTTCAAATAGTCTCATTAAAAGAAAAATTCGTCTGCCCCATCGCTTATTTCTTCATTGATAAGATTTCAGCGCACGTACAATCTCAGCTTGTCCTGACAGCAATTCGTATGCTGAGTGACATTAATATAGTGGTGAGGTCTTTGACTGCGGATGGGACACAGGTAAACATAAAAACATTTGAAATTTTGGGGTGCAATTTTACCCTTGCAAATATAAAAACTTATTTTGATCACCAAATTAAATCTTCAAAAGTATACTGTATACTTGACCCCGCCCATATGATCAAATTAGCCCGAAATTTGTTCGCCGAAACTTGTTTATCATCGGAAAAGGGGGATATTAAGTTCGCATTTATACAGAAATTGCACGATTTGCAAGAAGAAGAGGGGCTGAAACTGAAAAATAAATTGACCAGGGTACATGTTGATTTTTTTGGCAAGAAAATGAACGTCAAACTAGCTGCCCAAGTACTTAGCTCCTCTGTGGCGGATGCAATAGACTATTTGAGGTCTATCGGTCATCCTAGCTTTGCTGGAAGTGAAGCCACAGTTGAATACCTACGGTACTTGGACAGATTGTTTGATATTCTTAACGCCAAAAATCCCGTTGGGGTGGGTTTCAAATCCCCTTTGCGTCTTCAAAATAAACATGTCTGGACACATGTCTTCGAGGAAACGAGACAATATTTGACAAAACTTAAAGTCGACGGAAAAAATGTAATGACCCATAGAAGGAAGACGCCGGTTTTGGGTTTGATAATAGACACATATAGTTTTGCTGAATTAGCAATTGATATGTTTGATGCCGGTATGACCTACATATTACCATACAAGGCATCCCAAGATCACATCGAAATGTTTTTTTCATGTGTGAGAGCAAGAGGGGGGGCAAACGATAACCCTACTGCTCTTGAGTTTATGTTCATCATGCGAAAATTGTTATTTCGTAACAGCGTCAGACCAAGTGTTAATGCAAATTGCACAAATCCGTATTATGAAAATTCTGCAATACTAGAGTTCCGCAGTGCCAAAAGATCCATCGTAGAGGACAATAACACTGAAGAAAATGAGACAGATAAGAGTGATGTACTTATGCAATTGATAGACAGAACCGACTTATCAACCTATAAAAACAACATTTTGTATTACATATCTGGCTACATTGTGATGAAAATATTAGATAAACTAACATGTCAACATTGCCGAGCATTGCTCATATCGCATCGTACACATAAAGATCACGACTACTTGATTGATGTTTGTGAATTTTCTTCTTTTACAGCCTTTGTAGACAGAGGCGGCCTAAAATATGCTTCAGCATTTGTGTTCGATGTAGTAAAATATATGGAAAAACTTTTTTTGGTAATGTCTCCTAATTTACACAGTTTGAATATAAAAAAGATGCTTAATATGACATTACATCAATTCTCTCCGAAAATCAAGCGTATTTCACCTATCCATCCAAGCTCTGACGAAACTCACGAATTGGAATTGATTAAATGTATTGGTCAAAAATACTTAAGTTTAAGACTTAAAAGCTATGGGAAGTACTTGACCCTCAAGCACATGGGAGATAAGGCTACATTACGACAAAAATTGCATAAAACTGTTTTGTTCAGCAATGTATAAAAACAAATAATAAAAAAATATTACAATTTAATTTTTTTTTCTGTCCAGCCGTCGTATTCCTAGTAAGTGATGTAAGTTCCATAAAATATAATTTATACGCGATGTTTTGGTGATTTTTTTTACTTTTAAATAAATTAGGTACATTCCTGTAGGTAGTGTAGTTAGGTAGCATCAGTATAAATTATCAAAATACTTACACAATCGTTTGTATAGTTAGTCCCATTTTCTGTTTAGTCATGGTCACCTCATTAGAAAGGGACACACTACCACGGGGGGGCCCTCTCGCTCGGACCGGTTTTTGCGCCACAGTGCACAGTCTAGTTGTAAGTATCATGTCTCTGTTATTGCTAGATACATTATATAACCGTATTTTAATATCTATGCTTTATAATAACCCTTTGAATATTAATTTAATATTGAAGTTAAATAAAATTGAATGGCTGAAATAATAACACCAGAAAACGACTAACTATTGAAACTCGCAGAACTAATTAATCCCTTCTCGAAATAAAATTCAATACAATAGCAATAAAACTAAGACCTGCGTATTTTGCAAGCCAAAGTGAAAGTATGGAAACTACAACCAAATACAAATGAATATTTACACCAACAAATCCACAATGCTGTAAACTTCCTACACATAGTAGTGTCATGAATAAACTTAAAATATTACCTTAATTATTAAATCAACATAATTTTAATATTATTAATATTTTATCACCATAACATAGTATAACATTGAAATATCACATTACGAAATGTTTAAACATTACAATAACTGCTGAAAATGGCAAATCATAATAATAATAAAACATAAATCATTCAATAAATCAAATTGTACACAATCGCACAAAAAAAAGTATAACCACTTTATTATAGACTTAGTAGGATGGGCTAGGCTTTTCTTTGTCCGCGTGTACACAAAAAAATACAATAGAGGAACATTATTAAGAACATTTTTAACAGGTCTCATATAGCTCAATCATGTCACAAGGAGCAGAGTACCTTTTATTTTAGATGAAAAGTGACTTTGTAAAAGCAAATACTGCAAATTCCAAGCGTTCCAAAAAATCTTAGCATAACAGCTAGTGTATTTTGTGTATAGATAGATATAACGCAAATGTTACACAATTGTAACGATATTAAGGTAAAATTGTAGTTGGTAAACTTTACCATCACACCAATATGAGAATCATAAAACCATTCAGTACATTAGATAAATAACTCAAATGCTACCATCTCCCTCGAATCATCACGTCGAGGTAAAAAATTAGGTATCGTCATAATATCAGCTTCTTAATTTTCTGTATTATAAATATAAGTTTTTTGATGCTTTTAGAGTTTGAAGTGTCAATTTGATCAGGTAAACAATTCAATGTGATAATATGAAATTGCTGGGATTCTTGAATAAAAAGTCTGGAGCAACATTTATACTCTAAAACAAGCATTTAGTACTAGGTATATGATTTGAATGAAGGTATTTATTTAAGTACTCCTAATATTGAAAGGCACTAAGACCCTAATCTACTATAGAATTTCTGTACATGAGATTGGATGTTTTTATCAGCGACTAAACAGTTTCAAAGGAAGATTTTAATCCAACAACACACAAAGCCAATAATTGTAGAAACTGGAAGATTGTCCTTCAGTCAAAATGAACGATTTTCTACAACGCAAGTTTCGATCTACGACTAGCCAATTTAAATTTATATACAAATATAATATTCATTACCTAAGATAAGCCAAAATATGTTTGTTGAGTACTAACTACATTAAATGCGTCTTCACTCATTCAAAATATATATACACATGTCTTAAACGTTAAAGAATTTAGATACAGCAGTTAATTAGCATTTAGTATAAAAGATATCACGTAACAGGGTTTCGACATTGACTGGGCCGAAGGAAACGAAACGTGATATGGAAGTACTATAGGTTTATCTTTAGAGCGATGGAACATAATGCAAAGTAGTCAAAATTAATTCAAACATTTGACAAAGACTGGTGTAAATCGAAAAGATGGAAGGGAAGTTAACAGTTTCATGAACCAAACTGCCTTTAATTGTTGTTTAATAAATAAATATCTTCTTCAAGAATCCACGAGATTCACGCAGATGCAATCAATCACAACTCTATATTAACTCAACGCGATATATTTTAGAAATGCAATAGAATACTAAAATCGTATGCGATGTCCTACAAAAAACGAAACTTATAGTTTCAAAACTCCAGGAGCAAGCTATAATAATTATAATAATAATATTAAAATATTTATGAGCTACAATTCCGACGACTTTTTAGCTTCATTACCAAATTACATATTTTCAGAGCTGGCCCAAGCTTCAGGCCCATATATTTCATCATCATGTCAGAGTTTAACAATAACAAGGCTTTACCGTCAATTTCCTGAAACAAAAAAAAAACATATTGAAACAAGATGTTCGCAACATGCAATTGTTTTAATATTTCATATTTAGAACAATGAACATAGATACAGATTAAATATACATAGATATAAAATTTTGATATACCTATATTTAACACATATTAATATTATTTTATAGCTTCGATTATTGTATAGCTATCGACATGTCTTAACTATATTTATATTGAGTTGTGGTTCCCTATAATTGGCAAGACACTTGTATAAGTTTGTATAATTGCTATCTAGATTTAAGGTGTAGTGAACTTTGTGTTGGCAATCCTTAAAAAATAAATATTATTCTGATTATTATGAAAAGAGAAGCGAGATATAAATATCTGTTTCACTATTATCAATAGTGGCCCTAATGGGGCTGCCCAGAATACTGACTCCAATCCCATGCAGACGTGTAGTAAAGGCGACCATCGCCGTCATCGTGGTAGGGCTTCACGTGTGGATTATATTTTTAAGGCAGGAATATTATTACTGCTATTATTATTTTTCAGTGAAGCCTGCCTGACTAGTTTACCATAGGAGTTGATTCAAGGTTACGGATAAGACTTAGGTACCGGCACAGAATACTAACTGATACCTATTGGTACAGAAGAGTCACTCCGCAAAATCATTTTAATAAATAGCGACTCTTGCTCCGACACAATAAATCGCAAAGCGCTAATCGTCAACAGACGTTGACATCTAGACGTTGCCTCTCTTTCTAAGCATAACTCTTCCTCTCTGACAACGTCAGAGTTGTCTTTTTTTGTGATGACATGTGTGATAGATTACGAATGTATGAAACGGCGTGGCAGCCCTTCTGAAATTGGCCCGACACGTCGAAAGTGGCACGTACTTGTAACATCATACCAAAAGTGCGGAATGCGCCAGGCCTGGTACCAGTAGCAAAGCCCATAACCCGTCCACTGTTATGAATAGCTATACTGTCTACAGAAAGCGACAATGCTCACATGTTTCCGGAAGAGGTCAGCATGCGCGGCCAACGCATGGTCAGCGGCCGCGATGAACCCGATCACGTCCTCCACGGACCAGTCGGCGGGCGGCGCGGCGGGCGGGGGCGGAGCGCCCGTGGTGGAGGACGCGGGCTCCGCGCGCTCGGGCGACACGCGCGCCACCTTGCCGCCGCCGCCGGAACCCACACCGGCCACTTCCGACTCGGGGTGAGTACCGTTCACGCCTGCGTCGCTGGATGACTCCTGCGGTGAACGTGTCATAAACGCTTATACACTCATACCCATTAGCATTAGGTTTTTACAAGTGTCTGTTGAAGTGTTGAAGTGCTCATAGCCCAGCGGCTTGCGTCAATCCTAACGCCCTAACTCAGAGTCGCTAACGGTTACTTTAATCGCTCCTTCGTACAGAATTTGTATTGTGATTCACTCCTAAGGAGCGATTTAATTAACCGTTAGTGACTCTGAGTTGGGGCATAAGTGATCGAGAAAGTTAAGCAACAGCAGACGCGGTTGGTAGTTGGATGAGTGACCGCTAGTGGCAAAAAATTCTTGAGTGTTTCCGTGCTTCGAAGGGCACGTAAAGCCGTCGGTCCCAGTTGTTATCGTAACAGTCGTTAAGCCATGTCAGAGGCCTTCGGCAGTTTAAAAACTTCTGACACTCGGGTTGGCCACTAACCCTTCCACCAATCTGCACTGGAGCAGCTTGGTGGAGTATGCTCTAGGCCAGTGTTTCCCAACCTTTTTTGGGTCATGCCCCACCTTAACATTTCTAAAATTTTTATGCCCCATACATAATTTTGTCAACGATATCTTACATTGTATTTAAATAACGCAAAGCGAAAGGGTTAAAGTCGTGTCAAGTCAATTTTTACATTGCCCCCCTTAACTATCAAATTGCCCCCCTGTGGGGCGTAGGCCCCACGTTGGGAAACACTGCTCTAGGCCTTCTCGAGAAGAGAGCCGTGCCCAGTAGTGGGCCATTTAATGGATTGAAGCCAGACAGACTACAAGAAAACAGCGTGCATCTGCTGAATTCAGAGTGGCGCATGTTAGGGGAGGCCTATATCAAGCAGTGGACCTCCAAAGACTGATGGATGGATGGCTGGATATTATATGGATAATTATGAGCCTCAATATGTCCTCATCAATTAACAGACTAGTGTATTATCTTCGTTGTGGTGATACAGAAACTGCCTTTTCAAAAGTTTTTAAGGCTCATGATTTATTCAATGTTTTAACAACTGATAATTAATTCTATCAATAACTATCAGGACCGGCAGATTAACGAAACAAGGAAATACCTCCTAATCAATGAGTAATATTATTTTCTTGATAAATAATTATCTAATTACTCTTGGATCATTAACTTATGGTAAGATCTCGTCAATAATACTCACACTCTTTGGTCTTTTGACAGCTGCTGCTGAAGTGACAGTGTTAGAGGTGGACTCCCCACACAGGGTGCACGGCCGGCCAGCAGCCTCCCCGGTATCTATCTCTATCATCCCTACACAGGACCCCACCCCCACACACACTAATTTGAGCCAATTTTTTAGTTCATCACTTGTCAACTCAGACGGCACTTTTACTGAGTAGTTTTTGCTACCTGTGGAAACCTATAAAAAAAAATTCGTTAGTCACTTTTTTTTAAATGTTCATTTATTTTCAAATTTAAGCAAGCATCAATAAGCAGTCTAGTGTGAAGTAATGGTATGGAGACTGCAGTAAAACTATTATATTTGAAGCAATGCCTTCTTTGATATCTACATAGTTTTAACTATCTATAATAAAAAGTATTAAATAACATACATTTCTGGTAGTGAAACAGTGTCAGTCAATCCATATCAAGTGCAATGGGAAGTGCAAAGGATTAGTATTACATTAATAAAAAAACTGCATAAAAAACATTACCTGTACATTATTTATATTTGAATAGCTGCTAGAGGCCGTAAGTATTGCTCGTGTGAGTCTTGGGGGATCTGGATGGACACTCAATAATTCCTTTGTGAGTGCCTCTGCCGCTCCAGCCGGTCCCAACCCCATCACGGTACTGGGTAACGAGGTGCTTCCTCCTGAACAACTACTGCGTATACGCAACCGAACATTCACAGCAGGTGTGGGGGTTGAAGGATTATTCAAACTACTAGATCCAGTAGACCCACACTCAGGTAAAGTTGGATTTGGTATCCCACTAGGACGTAACTTAAATCTGAAAATTATAATAATATCTGTGTGTACTTGATCATATACATACATTCATTGCGATTGTTTGTTAAAATAAATTAAACTTTTTATGTTATTTTACACAGTGTAGCTTGAATTACTTTTAATAATCAATCATGCTTAATAAGAATAGCCTTCAACCTCAACTATGTTCTTTAAGGAGCTTTCAGCTTTAAGGCTAGGTATTCCCATAGAGGCTGTTTTCTTGATTTAGTAAAAACATCTGAGATATTATAGAAAAAAGGTTTTTTGAATTTGGAAAAAAATATATGTATTAGTTAAGGATCTAGTCTAGATAAAGTCGCTTTCAGTTACAAAATCTATTGAACTTCACTGGATAAAAAATATCTCAAAGTTACCCCTTCTTTGAATGTTTTCTTCAATATTATAACTACTGAACTGTTCCATTTTATTTTTGTACTCAATTAAAGACACTATATATTTCTAGATAAATTCGCTGAGTTTGGTTTGATACAATGATTGTCTTAATGACTATGTTTAAATATAATAAATACCTACTAAAGTGAGCGCTGTGGCTCGGCAGACCCGATTAGTGACATGCTTTTGCTTAGGGTCGACAGTAAATACTTTTGTGGGAATACTTGGCCTTAAACTAGTTTTAAATTGTACTAAATCCAGTCCTGAGACAAAAGACAGGCATTCATATGAGTGATAAAAAAATGAGTATTTGCTACAAAATCAAAACAATTATTTCAAAATTTGAAATAAAGGCTGATTATTGATACAGTATCAAACCAAATGAATCAAAAGTGACAGGAAAATGGATTATATAAGCAAAATCAGTTGTGTAAGACTGCCTGCTTAAAAATAAACAAAGTATTTTAGGCCATATTGAAAATTTATATTATTCTTAAACCTACCTAGAAGGTGCCGTTGCGCTTTTTTGACCAGGTGGTTGCAGAGGGTGCCCTGCCCTTGCACACCATCCAACAGGAAATATATCCCTTGAGTCATATCGACACCAATAATCAAAAGCGCCTCTCCATCCATCAAACGTCACATGTATTTGTTCATTCTTAACAGCACCTACAGTGGCGCAACAAATAAGCTGCGGATTCTTTTTATCAACCGCTTCTAATTTTTGGCCGACTACAAATAAATTAGATTTAGGGGTAGGTGGTTCTGGCTGGAAAACCTTCGATGGTGCCATTTCAGCGCCATTTAGAGTCTTCAATAAAAACATTGGCCAGCTGCTAGCATTCATACGAAAGCCAAGTGGCGGTTGTAACATTCCATCATTTTTTTCACAATGACCAATTGTGTGAATGTCTCCTGCATCCACAAGCCTCCAGAAATCATTTTTATTATCACTACCATCGAGCCTCAACCGAAGCCTCGGACCCAGTACACCGACCACAGTAGCTATGCATGTAGAAGTAAGATTACGAGGGTCTAATGCCTCCAATTTCATATTCACTTTAAAGTCATTGACAGGTGGCGCAGGCGCTTGCTTGAAACACTCCTGAGGTGCTGCAACACTATTCGTTTCCTTCATGTAATCATTCCAATCGAAAGACTGATAAATATCGTAGTAGGAACCAGTTGAATTATTATTTGAATGAGATTCTGAACCGTTTGCTCCGTTGGCTGACTGCGGAGATGAAGTCCGTTTCTCATTTTTCTTCTGATATTTATTCAGACAATATGTAGAACAAAAATTCTTGCTGTTCGGCGGCGCATTACCTCGAATAACATTGTCACAATTGAGACAAGCGCCTTTGCTATACGCCTGTCTGAATTCTGAAAGACACGTTTCTGAACAGAACTCCTTTTTTCCATTCTCTGTAGGTAACACATACTTTAACGGAGTTTTGCTTTCACCGCACCATGTACAAGTACGTTTTGGTGGTCTACCAGGTCCACGTATTTTGCCGGGAGCATGCCCAGACGAGCCGACAGTATTGTTTGACATTGTTTTTTCCGTCACGTCTAACACATTATTGAGAACTGTCTTATCGAACACTGTTTCCGAAAGTTACATTGTATTAAAACTCACTCTGTAATGCTGTATGCAAGAAAAAATGCGGATTTATCTTTACTCAAACATAAACAACGTCAGTAACTATTTATGACGCCATTCCAACGGCCATATTAGTTTTATTTTTTACATAGGTATTAAATATTTTTCTTTCGTATTCCAGTGCTGCCAGATTTATGAAACCACAGACCAACTGAAAATTTACAAATAAAACAGATAATGATAATAATTCAAAATTCTGAATTCTCCGTCGATCGTCCTTGATAGAATTATGTCAGCTAAGGGTTGGCTATAGATCTAAGGTACCTGAATTTGATATTGGTGTGAGTTGAGAGATGTAGCTAGGGTTTAGTGTGAACGTTTAAAACTATTTTTAAATCCAGGAGATGCGTTTTGAATTAATTACGACAAAAATAAGTTTAACAAAAATTGCGTATTACGGAAGACAATTCTTGTCAATTTGGTCTACAGTTAGAGGGTACTTCGTCAAAAAAGAGTGAAATGGAAGGTATCACAAAACTTATTGCACTGTTAATGTTGTGTTCAGTTATTCCGTTAATCTTGGTATTACGTGAATGTGCTCTCTTGTGTTTCTTTTGGATTTTCGACGACCCCTGCTGAGGTTGGCTATAGATCTAAGGTACCCGATTTTGATATTGGTGTGAGTTGAGAAATGTAGTCCGGGTCTAGAGTGAACGTTTAAAACCATTTTTAAATCCAGGAGACGCGTAATTACGACAAAATTGAATACAAAACAATTGAACACAACAAATTGAATAGCATGAATATTTTTAGTTAATATACAATTATGTTAAAGTCAAATTATTCTGACTCCAAGATATTAGGTAACTAAAGCGGGGGGTGGGGGGCCGCAGGCCCACAGCAAGGGTGCTCTGAGGGCAAAGCCCCCCTCCATGATAAAACAACTGAACTCAAATCGAAAAAAGGATAGGTTAGGTTATGGTTGTCTGATTTTATTCACGAGAAAAATAGGAACCCCGCAAAGCGGGGTTCCATCGTTATCTATGGCAAAGCCATGAAAAAACATCTGAACACAAATCAAAAGATGGATAGGTTAGGTTATGGTTGTCTGATTTTATTTACGACAAAAAGGGGACCCCGCGAAGCGGGGTTCCGTCGACGTCTGTAACATAGCCTTATTATGGCGTTACTAGAGTAGATTAAGTCATATTTGTGACCGATGCAACAGTTTAATGTACCTTTTTGTCATTTCTGGCGTTTAATTTTGAATATACAGCCATATTTTTATACTGAAGTCAGAAAAGTTATTTTCCATTTTCTCAGAAAGCAGCGCCGGAGACATTCGGAAGCCTGTTTGTGAATCAAAAACCCCGAAATTCTCCCTAAAAGTGCATTTAATGTAATTTTGTAATTGTGATGATTTTTGTATTTTTTTTTTCTAAAATTGGTGGGTGTAGTGTCTCCCTAAACGAAGGTCGAAATTTTACACCTTTCTCTATCACCTGTCATTAACTCAGACTAGTTTAACACAAATATTGAGCAGTTTTGACAGATTTAACCTCAAATTATATTTTACAAAAAAAAATCATAACTCGAAAACTATACCTTTCCTGGACGTAAAAATTGTAGTTGTGGGCTCCCTCTTACCTCCCCTTCCCAACCCCCTCCCTCCCAACCCCAAACGCGGGTACCTTAGATCTATAGTTTTACCTCAAATAAAATTATCAAATATGAATATAATTATATCATGCATGATATAATTATATTATCAAATCCCATCAGAAAATTCAGAAACATAAACGCAAAATGAGAGCCAAGTTCAATAAGATTGACTTTGCAAACAAAAGACTAAAAAAGGTTTGTATAAATTCGACACCCAATTCACCAATTGTTCATCCAATTCGGATTCCCCTTCGTGGTAAACGTCTTCGAAGCATAGCATCTATGAGCTTCTTGCTTCTTGATTGGCTTCCTTCTTCTGTGATCTGTCGTGACCACTCTATGGTATATTGAAGTGCTGTGTTTATATACGTACTCTGTGCACAGGCTACGTGTCAAAAGAGGTCAAAAGCAAGTCAAAAGGCAAAAATTTTGACAAATAAATTAGGTTAGGTAGGTAGTACTTGATTGCTAAAGAAAAGAAAAGGCCGGGTGTTTTTCTCTAAGGCCGGACATCCGTGAGTGTGTGTGGCCACTTATTTTTGCCACCTGTTTTGTTTCGTTGTCATTTTAATTTTGCAAGTGTTTTTCATTCAACAAATTGAATGTATTGTAGAGTCTTTGCAAGAAGTATGTCGCATAAAGTGTCTGTAACAATGTTGAACAACGCTGAAATAGCCGAAAAACGTTTATCTGAATTAAAAACTAAGGTAATTACATTACACATATTTCTACGTTTAATTTTCAAATTGTTTTGCGTACTTTACTTTTAATTAATTTATTTTTGATATTTCAGTTAACAGAAATAAGAAAATTTAAAATTGAAGAAAAAATTAAAGAATTAACGCACGAGAATGCAGCACTTAGTATCAAAGTTGAAGAAGCTAAAAATGAATTGATAAGATTGGAAACTCTTCATGGTAAAAAGCAGTATACGGTCCCCGGCAAAACAACAAATAATACTATTAGCAATGAGACAAAATCAATCCAAGACACAAAACCAATGAAAACAGAAATCAAAGACACAGATCAGCCTGCACCCAAGAAAGAGAAGAAAGATAAGGAAGGGGCAAAGAAAAAAGAAAAACAGCCTACTGTAACAAATGATGTTGTAGATGTTCGGAAATTAGACTTCAGAATTGGGAAAATTATAGATATCAACAAACACCCTGATGCAGACAGTTTATATGTTGAGCAAATAGACTGTGGGGAAGAGAAGCCTCGCACTGTGGTCTCTGGACTTGTAAATCATGTCCCCATAGATGAAATGCGTGATAGACTTGTAATGGTTTTGTGTAATTTGAAACCAGTGAAGGTGAGTCAAGTTATAAATTCTATCAAATGGTATTATTTGTTTCCAATTGGTTATTTAAACTGAAATTGCATATTGAGAGGCGTGTGGGTCTAAAGTTGCCTATGAGTCCTGCAATCTGTATGCATTCATGCATACCCATTATTATAATTTAACATAATTTATATTTTGACGTGTAACCTTTTTTTGTCCATAATAAGGGCTGTAGCTACTGCTGTCTGTATCAATGACAGTTCTCCAGGGGTCCATGCTTAGGTAAAAATTCGTAAAATGTTCCAACATTCAGATTTTTTCCCTTCAAGGAAATCTGATATCCTCCCCCTCCCCTCCCCTCCCCTAGCACAAGCTACGCCACTGTCCTTAATACAATCAGAAACTGACCATTTATTCTTAAATTTCAGATGCGTGGTGTAACATCAGAGGCAATGGTAATGTGTGCATCCTCCCCTGAGAAAGTAGAAGTCCTTATTCCACCGAAGGGGGCAATCCCCGGGGACTTAGTTCAGTGTACTGAATATCCTCGTGAGCCTGAAGCCCAACTGAACCCAAAGAAAAAGATCTTTGAAACATGTGCTGAATATTTAAAAACAAATGATGAAAAAATTGCTTGTTACAAAGGTAGTCCTTTGATTGTCCCATTGAAGGGTCCAGTTGTAGCACAGTCTTTGAAAGGTGTAAGTGTAAAATAGAAATACTTTTGTAAGTATCCTATGGATAATTTGATCACTAGTCTGTGTAAATAAATTTTTATGGAAATTTTCGTAGTTTATTTTTACTAAATACTGTAATAGTTTCGAAAACAAGTATTTGAAACAAAGTATTACAATGCATTCTATTATATAAATTCTCTTCAGATCCACCATATCCACCACTTCACACAACAGTTAAATTTTAGTTTAATTAGTTCACTGTTGTGAAATCTTTTTAATGTACTTTATTAATTATTATTATCACATTTATGACTGTTAAGGGAATGTATAACCATTCCAATAGAATGGACACACCTTGAGCTATTTTTTGTATAAACAGGAACTGCAAAAAACAAGATGTAAATAAAACAAAGAAATAAGCAATGTCAACAATATAATATATATTACATCTGTAACCGAATATGAATTTCTACTTTAACAACTGTTAAGTAACTGGATCTATGACAAATATAGAAAAATAGATGTGACATGTAACATTAACATGGCCTCACTAGGTAGTTGCTTTTAGCTTATCTGAATTTAATTCTGTGGTCCTGTTTACAATTTGTATTACGTGCTACAAACATTGTGTTTACAGTCAGATTAAAATAGTGGTACAGTAAAATCTACATGTGATTATGTAGGAAAATATTATTTTTAGTAGTAACTAATGTGTGCAAGCAAACCACAGATAATACTGGCAACAATTAATGTTTGAAGAAGTCACCTGCACTGTAAATGGCATCTAATTTTCAATAGGACAGTTATCTTTAAAGTAGCCATTTTTTTTCATATAGTCTGACATACTTGATGGACATTTTGTTTTTAAAACAGTGATGTCTGGAACCTATTAGAAGGTAATCTTACATAGTTTTATAAATAGAAACTATAACTATTTTAGCACACTATTCATTAAATAAGTGCTCTTATACCTATGAAATAACAGTACCATTGATCTGACAATCTGGATTTAGCCATTTTGAGCACAAGTACTTTGCATGTTGTTTACTTCGAAATATAATTTTCATCATACAATGAACCACAATATGATTTAGAAATACAAACTGAACCCTCAATGAGGCTATCACGCACTAAGGTAAAACGTAATTTATAGTCATAGCTCCATAATATAATAAGTTCATAATTTGACTGTTGACTGATCTTTACGATATGACTTCAATACCAGGTTGTCATCCATCAGATATGTTTAGTTTATCTCTGCTTAATATCCTATAATTTGGTAAATGACCATTAATAATGAAGATTTAAAGAATCTTAATACAACAGTATATCAATTCAATTCCTTCTTTTGATTCTTAAAGTAGATTAAAATTACATTCTTATGAGAAAATACAACAGGTAGCTAAAATGGTTAGTAACATAAATAATACAATAAGTTATATGATGTGTAAATTAATACATAAAACCGACATTAGATACAAATAGGTTTGAGAGAATAATAACTTGGAATGCTCATAGTATATAGATTGTCTTTCTCACCCTTTGACCTTTAATTTCAGAGTTTTACAAAAGAAACAAAAGAGTTATCAAAATTACAGCATACAGATGTTTTAAAAAGTATTCATCACATTATCAGTAGAAATAACTATTAGGACCAGAATACGACTGCAAATACACTCGGCATTTCCATAGTACAAAAATATCAAGAAGCCATTTGCATATTAAAGCCACAATATATATTATAACAGTGGCACTTGTTGCAATGAACGATAATGTACAAAATTGACAAGTTAAGGAACCCAGTTCTAATTATATTGTAGTTTAACATCATGTCTTAAAATAGAGTTGCCAACCAAACTATAAGGTGTGTATATTGTAGTACTTCAAGATTATGTATTATTTAAAAATGTATGTAATGTACTTACATTTAAGTATGCAAAAAAACTAAATTATAATAAGTTTTACTGATTATTTTTAACTGCAAAAATAAAAACAATTAAATCGTCATTATACTGAAAGATGTAATACTTTACTTTTGGACAAACATTGCAAAATATAATACTTTTTTTATAAAGTTAATAATATATTTTTACACTTTATATTTTGGGAATTTTGTACTTTATTTTTTATCTCATTATGAAAAGTCCATTATAAACATCCAAAAATATGTTGGCAACTCTATCCCTAAATATCTAACAATGCTGTAAATACAACAAGAAATAATATGTTTCCTTCTTGGTTTGAAACATTGGGTTCTAAGCAATTTTATTTAAAAAAATGTCATAGTTTAAAAAAGATGAATAGCTACATGGACTTTACAAACCTTCTTTTTATCTTCATTTATTTTGAATTATATAAAAGCCGCAACAAAACGCTATGTATTTTGTTATGGATAGTATGGCTTGATCAAAGTTTAACATTGATAGATACCCTTTTTCTATGCCTATTATAGTCAACTATTGAGTAACAGGCCACCTAATAATGCGTGGTTATTGGTCATCCACACCAAATTCATCACTGACGCGAAATTTGCTTTTATCCCTCAAGGAGAACAATAATCAACCAATGTTTATTATTTATAAAAATCAATAATATTAATTTATCATAATGTTACCTACCTACATATGCCACTTCACATTAAAAATGCCATATCTTAAATTAATTTTATGCATTATTAAAACTATTAAAGCAAGCACAGATGTGACTTTAGTTTTTATGGTTTATCATAAAACCGTTAAAATAAATCAATAAGGAGTAAATAATAATATGAAGTATTATAATATATTCTTAGTTTTAAAAATAGAGCTGTGCCCTTTATATTCAAATTTTCATGTATTTGTCAATGTTAGGTACTTTATGTACAGATATCAATCAAATATCTTTAGCATCCGAATCTGTGCTTACTTCGCAAATAGATAAATTTGACTACCAATATATTCTTTGGTAAACATGACATTTTTTTCCTATACAATTGTAATGTATTATAAATTGTTTAAATTTAGGTAGTTACGAAGGAATACAAAAATATACATTGAATATCACCGTAACATTCTTATAACCATCACCGCATTACATTTAGAGGTACCTATAAATAGAGGTAATTTTTTGTAAATTATTGACTTCACATACACAAATAGAAATACAGTATGGGATTAATTATGTTAGACCGTGGCACGGTCTAGCATAATTCATACCTAAGAGGTCATAGATTACACGGAAAGTAATATCGCAGTTCAACATAGTTCGGAGAGTTATCTTAATCCAGATAAGTAAACAATAAGATGGTACCCAAAAGTACTCATTACAACAATAACGACATCGAGTTCACTACAGAACACACATTTATATTATATTATATGTATATATATGATACTTAACACTAATTCAAAGCAGATAAAAAAATTTACCTTGAAATACTTAAAATATAATATAATGCAATAATATATTATGTCGATTATGATGTTAATTGAACAGTATTTAGTTCCTATTACCTACAACTTCATGAGCACTTTAGGCCTGAAAATCTTATTGAATAAATCACAATAGATGAATACTTAAAAAAATATTATGTTCCGTGCTTATTACATTCTCATATAATGTTTGCTATAAATATAAATGCCTTAATAAAATGTATTGTATTGTATTGTATTCATCTCAGAAGGTATCTTAATCGTAGTGTTAAATTACAGTCGACATAAATTAGTAGACATAAAAAGTGGTATTATATAAATTAGAATTGGAATAAAGGCAGATATATTACGCCGATACGCCCACAAATAATATGTTAATACTGTACAAAGTATTCGCTGAAAATAGCGAAGGATTTTAAAGTTCAAATACTTATTGCACATAAATAAAACTTTTTATAATTGGATCTTATAAAAAAAGATATAAAAATGGCACCAAAGGAGTATAAAAATAAAAGGTGGGTAAAAAATAAAGATAAAAAAATATGGTGTATTTTTTTCTTAAATATAAATAATGCGCAGGAAGACTATCCGTCATTAGATTAAACTTCTCTTCAAGAACATTATATTCAATAAGTGCCGCTATATTGAGACCTTTTAAATGACTTAGGTTTGTGTTTTTTTTATTCATGATTGTAATTAATGGTGCTAACAATTTAACAAGTAAGATTAACAAATAAGTTTTCTAATAGATAAATCAATCTCATAATAATTAAGCACTAATTAATTATGCCTTAAGTTCCATTGAACTATATAATTAAAACCAAAAAATTTTTTCATACTGCATTTACGCACTAAATAATTTAAATACAATCTCAGTTATCAGCGTTTAAAATAAAAGTATTTAAAATTGGGGAGTTGTGAATATTGGCAAGTTTCTATAATTTGTATTGAAAATGGCGGCTGAGTAAGCTTTATTTCGTGTTCATCTCACTTGGTAGAAAGCATTGTAATTTGTTATTGATATAAACGGCTACGAATTACACGTATTTATTTGAATTGTATCGTATGGTACCGATAAGCCAACGATATACGATAATAGTTCCGGTAACCTGAACTTTATAGATGCAGCCGTGATTTTCAATCAAATTAAAAATGTGTTTTATTTGAATTACTTAGGGTTCAAAGTTGCGTGGGCGGGAACCGTCGCTGTGGCTTGCTGCGGCGTTGCGCCAATGTGGACTGGGACACCGGACCCAGCACTTGCGGCGTCAGGGGAGCTGACGTCATCGCCTGGACAAATATAATTATAAACTCAATAGGGATGTTGACTAATTTTAAGGTGCCCACTGACGATACGTCCATCAATCCGAATGAAGTGGACGTTCCGTGAATAATAAAATACTACTCCATTTGGATGGACGTCGTCCAGCTTTGGATTTCCAAACGGATTGAAATCCACGCGTCCAGTCTTCTAGTGTGTCTCAGTTTATATTTTGATGTCGATGGTGGTACTTGTTGTTCATGTGCTGGGTCTATCATTTGTATCTATTAACAAAACTCTCCATACCTTACCTTTTAGCCGTATTGGGGCAGCTTAGAATACTAAACTATTCAATACTAATCAACCTAATCCCACGCCGGATGAGTGTCGTAAGAGGCGATTAAATCCGGCTCGCTAGTGATAGAGCACCTCGAGAGATTATGTTGGTAATATTGATTTTAATTGACTTTTATTACTATTATTATTTCTCCATGAGGTTCGCCTGGAATAGCTACCACCCTCGAGCATGAGTCAGCCGCCAAACGACTTATCGTGTTCCGGCTGGGGGCTTGAGAGCCAGTTCTTTCTTTTTTTTCTCTCTTTCTTGGCCGGCAACGCATTAGTGATGCCTTTGGTGTTGCTGATGTCCATGGGCGACGACAGCCACTTACCGTCAGGTGGATCGTTAGCTCGTTTGCCGGCTATTTCAATAAAAAAACCTATTGGATTATATTATATTTCAACACACTTGCTCATAAATTGGTTTTTATCACACGGCTTTTACACTCATAAACCATGGTATTAAACACTTGTGTTTTTTTTCTTGATTGCACTAGTGTTTTATTTTATACTAGGAAATCGCCCTCGCTTCACTTCGGGAAAAATAGTAAAAAAATTAATTAATTAATATAGCCTATATCAACCGGGGATAGTGTAGCTTCCCAACAGTGAAAGAATTTTTGAAATCGGTTCGGTAGTTTCGGAGCCTATTCAATGCAAACAATCAAATTTTTCCTCTTTATGATATTAGTATAGATCAAATTAAGTTTGTACCTTGCTGAAAGATATTATTTATGCATTCTATTTGCTCTTAACTTAGCCGGGTTATAGTTTTATTTTTAAATTTCGGAAAAAAGTTTTGACTTAGATACGTTTCGTTTCAACATAAGACTAAAAATAACACTTTAACAATACAATAACACAGACTGTAAAAATGCCTACAAAAACTGGCAACTACCATTTTAGCAACTGTTCATTTAGTAATTGTTTCAATAATTAAACATTAATAACTATAAAATTTGTTTTTTACTCGTAAGTGTGTTGAAAAACGTCGTATGACACACGTGAGGTTTGGTCATTACACTCTCGGTTTCCTTGCAGCACTCGCCTTCGGCTCGCGCTGTGCAATATCACCTCGAATTTAATGACCAACATACCACACTTGTATCATAATGTACTAATAATGCCTAAGTCCGCGCGTGACTTTGTGTTGGAAGTAATAGAAAAATATAAATCATATTCATTACTACACTAATATTACTATCCATTATTATTATTTTGTTTCGTTCTTCATGATGTACTTCATTTGAAGTAGGTTATTTTTTTGTTAAAATTTTAGATTATTTAAAACCGGTATCTAGTAAAAATGTAGTTAGGCTGTCATGGGTGTTATTGCAATGTGTTATAATTATGTGTCGTCCATGCCACACGCGACACAGGTAAAAACCTACTGCGGGGGTATGAGAGTGTAAGCATTTTTTTTGTTACTCTTTTGACCTAATACTTCATATAAATCGGTCATACCTGGAAGGTAAGATCCACAGCGCGCCTGAGATCCGCAGGCGGGGGGGCGTCGTCCACGCTGGGGGGCGCCTGCGGTGGGGCGGGCGGGGGCTCGGCGCGGCTCAGCCACGGCTCGCGGAGCAGGTCGGAGGCGCGGGGGCGGAGCGCCGGCTCCAGCTGCAACATGCGGCGGATGCACGACCGCGCTTCGGAGGACACGTTGCGCCAGACACCCGATGATAACTCCACCTAGAGGAACATTTTAATTTTAATGTATTGTTATGTAGTGTCTGTAGACTATGTAATTAATGGTATTTTTAGGTAAATAGACGTTACATTTGATTATTTTAATACGGTAGGCGTAAGGACTTGTATTATTTCATTAACAGTACTGATTGTATTCAGTAATACAATCGACTACATTACACTTCGACAGTCGACTACATTACACTTGTGATGCCCGGTTTCTGAGATCCTTTTTTCGAGAGTTTATCTATTCAAAAACGCTAACGGGTCGATAACTTCCGAAAAAGCGTTTCTGAGCACTGCGATAATAGATAAATTCCGTTTTATCTAAGATTAACTTATCTAAGCATAGATGGCCGTTTATCGGTTCCATAACTTTATTTGACGTTTCATTTTAACATTTCGTGGACAGAATATGACAAATTACAAGTTACAACTATTTTGAGGTCATTTGTGTGTGCCGTAGGTATATCGATAGCCTCAAGGACCTCAGATTATTGAAAATACAAATATAATTAATTGCAAGAAATCAACAATTTTTTCTAGATTGACAATGAATGACAGAGGTGTTATTCTCAAATACTATGTTACCATAGTAACCAATGGTAACCAATGGTAACCAAAATAAACGTTAAATTGACGTTTTTAAATTTTATTGTTGATATTTGACTATGATGAACAGACGCAAATAAATACCAAATTTCAATATTTTTTACATATTTACTACCACAAAATAAATACAATTAGTCAAAACGACAAAATAAAATGATAATATCTATTTGAAACTTATCTTTTTATTATCTTTTGAAGAGAGCCATCTAGTGGCAGTTTTAGATACTCGTTATTGGATTCATAGTTATTGAAAGGCTCCTCGCGTGCTCAGAAACCCAGTGACTGTTATCGAATATATAACTTAAGTTTAACTTTATTGATTCAATAGCTGTTGATCGTTTAACTGGAGACTTCAGAAACCGGCCATAAGTCGGTTCAAACTCCCCCCCCCCCCTCCCAACAAAAGGTAGTAAAAATTTATTTTAGCATTAATTTTGTCTTGGTTGGTTGGTCTAACAACTAAGTAGTAACTCAAATCAAAATAAACTATCGAACAACTTAGCGGTACCTTTCAAAGCTTACCTTGCCTGATTCAATTCTTGCTAAAATGGCTTCCGGTGTATCATCACCAGTTGATGCAAAAGGTGTCCGCCCAGAAAGCATAATATAAGCGAGAACGCCTGCAAATAATATTAAAAATATATACTTAATGTATCAGATATAAATAAAAAACATTCGTAATCAAAAATTGTGATTATCATCGACGACACATCGGGACACATTTTGTTCGAAATGTCTGTTCTATGACATTATATACTCCAAAATATATGTGTCGATGCAGTTATATATAGCAATTACGTGGTTATCTAAATCTCTTCGGATGCAACATCTCGTATAATCTCAGTTGAAATTCACTTACAGGTAAGTTCCTTCAACTATTACATTATAATTCAACGTTTTTAGGGTGCTTTTCCACCAGAGATGTGCTATGCAGCTATGCTGCGAAGATGTGAAATCCATTAAATATGATTGGTGGATATCAAACGCATCCATAGCAACGTAACATAGCACATCTCTGGTAAAAGCAGCCTTATACCGATATTTCCAACTACATGTAACACAAACTACCAAAACAAAAAAAATCGTACTAACGCATTCCAAACAACATACCCAAGCTCCATATATCACACGCGGCGTCATACCCGGCTCGTTTGAGCACTTCGGGCGCTACGAAGTTGGCAGTGTAGCACGGCGTCATCAGCAGCCCGTTCTCGGCGCGCAGCTGCTTCGCGAGCCCGAAGTCCACCAGACGAATGTCCTCGGGCCGCCGGTCCGCCGTCGCGAACAGAATGTTCGACGGCTTTATGTCCCTGGAGTGCACTGTTTTGTTAGTAAACTTGGCTTTTTGTTTTAAATATTGTTATACTATTTAATATTTTAAACCCAACTCTCATTATATTTGAAAACCAACTCTTAGATAAACCTATCATTCAAGTAGTCTGTCCAGTATGTTACTGGACATTTATGTATGGATAATTATATGGGGTGTGTTTGTCTATATAATGGCCCACTATTAGACAACGGCCACCTCTCAAGTCAAGGTGAGAGATGAATCTCTCACCGAAGGCCATCATGCACCACGCTGGCTAATGCGGGTTGGAGTGTCTATGTGCATGTCTGTTTTTCTCTCCCTATCTCGCTCTATCTTTCTAACTGTATCCCTACAGTCCCTCCCCCCCTCCTCTATTTGTCTACATCTCCCATATCTTCCCCTCTCCCCTTTATCTCTCGTTCGCTTTCTCGCACGCGTTTGTATGTCTATGTGTGTCTGTGTATGTATGCTCTCTGTGTCTGTGAGTCGGTAACAGTGAACGCACACATATCGGCATCGTAAGCGCTGTCAGCATCGCATTTGTATGAAATCATATGAGAGCCCGATGCGGACGCATATGTATCATATGATTTCATACAAATGCGATGCTGACAGTGCTTACGATGTCGATAAATGTGCGTTTACCGTTAGTGTGTCTGTGTGTGTGTACCTGTGCACGACTGTGTGTGTGTGTGTGTGTGTGTGTGAGTGTACCTGTGCACGACGGTGTGCGTGTGCAGGTAGTGCACGGCGTGAAGCACGTTGCGCAGCAGCGGCGCGGCCTCGTGCTCGGGCAGACGGCGGCGGCGCGTGATGTGCTCGAGCAGCTCCCCGCCGCGGCACAGCTCCGTCACCGCCAGCACGCGCCCGCCCTCCTCGTGCACGCCGCGCAGGGTTATTATGTGCGGATGTTGGCTGTACCTGACACATTAACATCAATAGTACAATTTAAAAAAAACTTGAGAGGTGTCAAGGGACACCCGGATGGAACGAAGTTCCTTTCAATATTGATATATGCACTCTTATTATGTACAAAAAACCTGTATACACAGACAGAGAAACACGCGCACTTTTGGTCTTTTTTTCCGTCTAGCCCCCTTTCGCAACGCGCGATAAGGAACTTCGTTCCAACACCTGCTATCAAAAAAGGTGTCACGATATACCTTTTTGAAATCCTTACGTTGAGCTCTTTAATTTGATACCCATATTGCGTTATTCAATTTATTTTTATTTTTTGTTACTTCAAACAATGGCATCTCACAGCCACCATATAATAATATGTTTTTTGATTTCACTTATCTAAGAACACTTGGGTTATTAAGACTGATCTAACGATATTTTAATTATGTAAATCAGTTCAGCGCTTTCAGAGAGGAAAAGAGTTATGATTAGAAAGAAAGGCAACGTCTAGATGTCAACGTCTGTTGACGATTAGCACTGTGCAACCTGAATTACACTTTATTGTGTCGGAGGAAGAGCTATTTATTTAAACTATTTTGGGGAGTGACTCTATACCGATACATCAATAGGTACTATTATGACTGTATTCTATGACGAGACCTATTTGGTAAACAGTCTTGGGCCTTGACACTTGGTACTTATTATTGAAATATTAATTTCAAAATTCAATTATAATGATTCACTGTCAATTGCTTAGCTAACTTATTGAGAACTGTAGCAGGATACGACATTCATAATACACCCTCAAAAAATACAATGGTAATCTTTATACAAACTAGTATAGCCCTACTTACCGTAAAAGGATTTCAATTTCTTCACGAGGATCGTACTGCAACTTATCCATGATCTTTACTGCATACTGCACTTTTGATGTCTTGTGTTCGCACAGTCGAACTACTGAGAATGAACCCGTGCCTAATTCACCCATTAATCTGTAATTAAATACATATTGGATTTATTCAGTTAGGTTTTCAACAATCATTCCCATTTAACACATGAAAGGTAGCATTTTATTACTATGGCTCCAACATCTATAATATAATGTAATGAATACCAGACAATACACTATTTTTTCTAAAACTAATACAAACGTGCTCATATGGCTGAATAAAATAATGTGTATAGACTTGGTATAACTATTTTTATTGTTTTCATAATAATCAATGTGTTAAGAGTATAACTATTTTTATTGTTTTCATAATAATCAATGTGTTAAGAGTTGTAAAATGTTGCAGTACGGGCCAAGATACGTCGGCCGTACTGTACATTAGTCATGCAGATTATTTTTATTAATTTTGAATGTAAAAAAATAAGTAAATAATAACTTCAGCCTTAGATTGACATCCGTTAGGAGGCCCAGTCTGGCTAAGGGTAAAAATCTAAAAACTGTGTATAAAACTTAATCTAATATATAAAAATCTCGTGTCACGGTGTTTGTGCTCAATTTCAGAAGGGCTGCCACGCCATGTCATGCATTCGTAATCTATCACACATGTCATCACAAAAAGACAGGATAATTATGATTAGAAAGAGACGCAAGATCTAGATGTCAACGTCTGTTGACGATTAACGCTGTGCGAGCTGAATTACACTTTGTGTCGCAAGAGTCGCTATTTATTTAAATGATTTTGCGGAGTGCTTTTTCTATACCAATAGGTACTACATATTAATATTAAGTATTCTGAGGTATAAGCCAATAACGCGATTGAACCTCTTATATTACTCTTCGGACAAACCTGTATTCATCGAAGAAGTTGTTCCTATTGACGAACCCAGCCCAAAACTCTTCCGTGGAAGTCTTGGTTTGTGCCGCATGGTTCTGGTTTTGGTTCGTTATGGTTTTATTGGTGTCCTCGTTGAGCAAGCACGGTGCAACGAAACTGAAACCTCTGGAAACAAAATAAGCTTATAAACTATGTAGGTTTCCTAATCCTAAACAAACCTTTAACTTATTGACGTTCTTATTTGCGCAGCGCGAAGGTCGACCGCCTACGAGATCTCTAGATTACTGATATCTTACCTGTCTTAGCGTAACGAGATGGACGCTTGGTGTTATATAAAAATAGAATTTATGTAACAAATTAATACAATATTTTCAGTATTTTTATATAAGAATTCGACTTAAACTGGATGGCACAGGGACCAGAGACATTTTACATGAGGGATACTTAAAAAAAAACTTTCGTTTAATGATTTAACGTGTTGCAATAGAAGTGTCGGAGAGCTAGTTTACAAGCGCGTTTATTGCTTCCTTGAAACCTCTAGCTGTAGATTACCGTTTATCTTTAATTATCACTTGAATCATTTTGTTAGTTCACTGGCTGCTACATGCGTTAACGCTAATACGAGTATTAACGGTTGCATCGTACGCCATCGTTACGTCAAAGAAACTGCCACCCATGTTATCGCTTAACGTATAATGGCATAACAAGGCCACTCCTGCGTAATGTCAATTAATGCGTTAGGACGCAGGTAATTATAGCAAGACATTAGAGATAACTTATTAAATTCCTCACCTAAACAGTTCATGAGCATTAGCCGACGCTGGCACGCCGGGCGAGTCTCTCGGCGTGCGACACGTAAACTCAGAGTCGAAATAGAAAGCGTCGTCTGCTCTAGACACAGCTGGCCGAAATGGTGGCACCACCTGCCAATACATATCACACAAAATTAAGCATATCATACTATCGTCCACGAGCATAGCCAGGAGGGTTTTGGGGGTTCAACCCCTCCCCCCCGAAAATCAAACCTGGCTACGCGTGCTATCGTACATGACCCGTGTGGTGCGATGGTTACCATGCCGAATCCCCGCGCCAAGGGTCCTGTGGGCTTAATAAAAACTTTAAAAAAACCATTCATGTTCCAGACAATTCATTTATCGGGCTTTAAACGACGTATGATTGGCTAAAAAGTGTCACGTGATCGCTTTGGTAACACGAATGAATATGACGTTTACACTGGAACATGGCTGGAATTAAGAGTTCAAATTAGGCCCGCTGGTGCGATTCCCAGCAAGGCAAACAGATATTAATACTGAGCAACTGGAAATATTGCTGTCTAGTATTAAGTCATTAATAACTAGACAGGCTTAGTCATGGTCATTTAAGGTTGAATGGAGCTTTTTTCATATTAACATCCATCTTCTACATAAAACAGAAAATACCTGAGTCAAATCCATTAACAAACGCTAATAAACATGCTAACTTAGCTAGCAACTAGTGATCAGGTTAAAATAATATCCTCTCCTAGTTACAGGCGCAGTGAGGGCCGGAGCCCTGCGTCAGCGCCGTGCGAGGGCGAAGACTCTCCCGACAGTGCCAAGGCGGAAAGAATAATGAGTTTTTTCTGTTCTCGGTCTGGGCCGGGCGTTTGTCCGTTGTCTTTGTAGGTATATTGTCCATGGCACCCACGACACATGGAATCATAGTGTAGGGCTATGAGTGTGAAGTGCAATCCGCGATGAGTTAGGTAGGTACGAATAAATAGCTTTTGTAAACTAATGCACTTTTTGCACGTCACTTTTAGCTTTTAACTTTTTTTACCGTGATGTTAGGAAGGGTTATGTTCTTCGCGCGTATCTTGTATGCATGTAATATTCTTTATTATCACATACCTATCTTCCAAACCGCTGAACGGATTTGTATAATTAAGATATTGTTAGATTCGTCTTGATAACCCAAGTGTTCTTAGATACGCGAAATAAAAAAAACAAATTTGATGGCTGTGAGATGCTATTGTTTGAAGTATCAAAAATATGGAATACCTAATGCAATATGGGTGTCAAATTAAAGAGCTCACGATAAGGATTTCAAAAAGGTATATCATGCTAGCTTTTTTGATAGCAGGACTTTTATTTTTTTTTTATTAAGTACTCAAGCTAATTTATAACCGAGATGAAACTGCGAAAACTCCTCAGTGCAGTTTCAAACTAATATAATATCTAATAGTTAAAATAGATAATATTTTTTATGAAGTACATATATACTTATGCTAAACTAAAGTACTTAACTAACTTTTGTTTCAAACTACGCGGAACTTGATGCGGCAAGATTATTTCTATGCGTCCTTGTCCTTGTCATTTGTTTAAATATTTTTATCTATACAATATCCTTCTTCTATAAACTTTCACGCGTTGCTTGAATATACCATCCAATAAATGATTCGCGTAACAACTTAAGTTTTTTGAAAATCAAATAGGCATGTAGAAGTTGTAAAATCTATTAATTTTAAATTACTGACTTCAAAGAAAAAAAACTATAGTAATTGTAGGTAGCTATTACAAACATTAAACCCATTTTATTTCAATTAATCACATAGTGGTAATTGTTAGGAATATTGTAACAGTGCCAGTTAAAATGTGATATTTACAGTAAGTACACTTGTTTATCTCACATTCCGGGTCATTTTACCTGTTATCGTTATCTTTTTAAATTATGCTGCGTACAATCCATACATGTACAAGCAATTATGTACATTTACATCATGTTTGAGTTAAACATCCGTCAATATATTGTAAATAACTCTAGGTACAAGAATTGTAGGTACCTACTAAATATTACTTTTTTATGAAAGTTTTACTTTTTTATTATTATTATTTTTGTGGATACCCGGCGTATGATACTACACTAAATTAAAGAAATAAATTTCAATTTAGGAAAACTTTAGTATGGGAAAAGTCGAAAATCGACTTCATGAATGGACCGAATGTGCCTAATGCATTTTTTTAGTGGTCTCAAACCATCTTCGCATTGTTGCCTTTCAAATGAAACCATTTTAAGGCATATCGGTTGGATAGTTTCAATGTCTATAAAGGACATCCATACAAACATTTTTTGTGTATAAATTAATAGATAAGGATAGGATGCTTTTATATTGTGTATTCTTGTTTCGAATGGAATATCAGTTATCACTAGTTAAAAAATTTAAAAGATTTAGATTTTCATTAATAACAACACAACATATAACAATACTTGAATGGTTAACTACCTAATTGTTGTTATTTTTTACAGTTCAGTAAGAAAGTTGACGTCACTGCACATTGTAGATGTTTGTAAAACATAATCATAATGTAGATATATTGAAATCAAAATATTCTCTTACTGTTCAATAAATGCAATCTATTCGTACATAAAATTGAATATGAGGAAAAGTGTTTAGGTACTCATCAAAATCGTACAATGATACTATACAATTATTCAGAAATTCAATTTATTTTATGTATTATATTAATTATGTGCTTTTAAATCTAAATGAACAAATGAGTAATCAAAATGAAATACAAAGAAGAAACTGTTGCTCACCATTATCTGACCTTAATGAGTCATGGTTCAATATAAAAATATATTTAGTACATCAAAATATTTTTATGATTATTGGTTATTAAGGAATTAAAACTAATGTTAGAACAATTTAGTACACTACAACATGCAATAAAAATGGGTTTTTGACAATATATATTTTTAACCATTAATTGGAGAAAAACAGTACATTGGTACAGTAATTAAAAAACAACCGTGTACAAAATTTGAGAAAATCGTATTTCATCTAGCACCCAAATGAAAACTAATATAATAAAATTGAAATTGATTGATGCCTGTGCAAGGAAGATATTTGAAAAAAACTATTAGGGGTATTTATCAACGCAACAGATCTCATAACAATGATTTCAAAACTTTTGTCTATTTGTCTGTGTGTTTGTTCTGATTAAACTCAGAAACGGTTTAAGCGATTTGGACGCGGTTTTCACTGGTGTATTGTAGTAAAATGGGGGTTAATATTTAGTGTTTATTTAAATCAATACACAAAAAAAAAGTTATGTAAATTTAAAGAATACTGCCATACATTTATTATATGAGTAAGAGTATGTGCTGTCTGAGCATCAAGATGGTGAAAAGTAAAAATATATTACCTCTTTTTTCTCCAATGCTTCCCAGTCTATGTTTGCAAAGAATTCATGAGCTTTGATGTCTTCAATACCATTAGGGCCTGCCCCTAGTCTAAAAATATATATAAACATTACACAATAAAATATAATAAAAGATCCATTTACTGTGTATAAATTGAGTTACAAATATGTGTTTATAAAATGAATTTATTACCTATTTAAAGGATTTCTTTTAAATAAAGCTCTAAGTAGTGATTGCGCTTCTTCACTTAAGTTTGAAGGCATTCCAAGTTTCGCTTTTAAAATTTGGGTCATTGTATCGTGCCTAGTAGCACCATGAAACGGAAGATTTCCAGTAAGCATCTCAAACTGAAAAAAGTTATAAAAATTTAAAACCTACATAATACTAAAATCACAATCACACATGACAGAAAATCAATTAATTCCTTACCATAAGTACTCCAAAAGACCACCAGTCAGCAGCAAAAGTATGTCCTTTCCTATTTACCACTTCCGGAGCCATATACTCCACAGTCCCGCAGAAGCTATAAGCTTTATCACTTGTCGGAGGTAGTTTAGATAAACCAAAGTCAGTTAGAGCTATGTGGCCATCTGCATCTAGTAAAATATTCTCTGGTTTAAGATCCCTGTATATTATTCCCAGTTTATGCACATGTTCTAAAGCTAAAGCTAACTCTGCTAGATAAAATTTGACATCCTCTTCTGTAAACATTACCTGAAACATTTATACTACAATGATTTTTTTATCATAAGTAAAGACAGTCTCTAAAGTAAATGCAAGTTTGCTCACCTCTTTACTCAGTCGAGAGAACAAGTCTCCACCACGTAGGAAGTCCAATATTAAATATAGTTTACCAGCAGTTTGGAAGGCGTAGTGTAGTTTAACAATAAAAGGATGGCCCATTTCAACTAATATATTCCTTTCCATTTTCGTGCGTTCTCTATCCCTCACTTTAAGTGTAGCTTTCTTAAGTACCTATAAAATACAGATTTAGATAAAATACACTCACTTAAGACATGTTCGATAATATTTTTGCTAAATAAAACTAAAATATTATATTGGAGAATTTTAAAAGGAATATAATATAAGTTATTATAGTTGTTTGAAACGGCTGATATTATCATAGAATTGCTTGGTTCCACCTATGAGTCCACTGGAAGGCACAAGTCTCTCAGCATAGTCAAGGTTAGCATAGTCAAGCCTGGAGCACACTTTAACATACTTTTTTGTAGAGAGTAAAAGCTGTATTACTATTCATATTATCATATAAACTAGATAAATATTAGTGATATCAAATACTAATATTAAACTATGACACTAAATTAAAATTGAAGTATAAGATTCTACAAAAATATTAATAATGGGAAAAAGTATTGTGATAAAATATTAGTACTGCAAAAAGTTTCTCATTTTGCTATTTGATTGTTTAATTGTTGAAGATACAATTTATTGATTTGATTCTATCACAATTTTTAGGATTTCAAATCTCATGAACCACTATAAAAGCTACCATATGTTACTTAGACAATGGTGTTTTAGATCACTGAGAAAATCAATTTAGCTGTTTCACCAGAATAATACCGTAACTTCAATGTAGTATCATGATTACTTTGTCAAGACATGCTATTTTAGAATTAAAATAAGTTGGTAATAAACTAAAGATTGGTAAGCAATAAAATTCGTTTAGGGATTACATTTGAATAGCATTTGAGCAAGAAAACAGCTGAATAAATGACTCGTAAGGTGGCTCAGATAAAATGTAAAATGCATTAGTTTTACCATTATTTGATAAAAACTAAAAATAACTGTAAATTAATTGAACTTAATGAAGTATTGAGATGAGGTGTTACTATTATATATTTATATTATATATTTATATATATAATTGTTTTCCTTACCTTCATTGCATATAGAGTGCCGGCATCAGCTCCAACCACTTTCCGTACTAAAAACACTTTCCCAAAGGAACCTTCTCCGAGCACTTTGAGCAATTCAAACTGTGATGGATCTGCTTTCTCATGTCCTTCTTTAACAACATCTTGCAGTTCCACTTCCCTCTCATAGTTGAGATCGACTGAAGAGTCCAGGCTCTCTCCTGAGGATGCCTGACGAGACTCGGCTGAGTTCTCCACAACCATTGGAAGACTGCTTGCTGGCTGTGCAGATACACCACGCTGTCCAATGTAAAGGAACGAAATCGTTATTCTTTATCATGTCATTATCATTAGGGCATTATTGAAAAAAGTGCACAAGATATAAATTGTAACTTTGATAATATGTCATATTTTTATATTTTGTTACTGATTGTACATATAAATTACAGTCATCAAACGCAAAACAAATCATGGACGCCTTCTCTATGTATTTAATGAATTACCTAAAAATATAATTGTAAGGCAGTGAACTTATCAAGTATATAAGTACTTAAATTCTATTTTTTGTCAAGTGTGTTGATTATATCATTTAAAATTTACAAATGCCAGTATGAGACTCGAATATGCAATGACTAATGAAAGAGGAAAACATTATAACAGTAGGTAATGATTTGCAAACAAATAAGAGGAAAAATACCGTGTTATCTCCAACATTCTGCATTCGCCAAGGATCCGAGGTGTTGGCCAGAGGCATAGCTTTTACCTTTCAAATAAAAACATTCAGCAGAAAATGATAATTGTAATAAAATCTATAAATTAAACTAAAAAAAACCAACACATTTTAATATATTTCAGCAACACTATCTTTCATTATAAAATAACGTACTAGGTACTACTACTCTACTCTGTGATCTTTAATTCTTTATTCTTTACATCTAGGCCTAGGGATGGCGATGCATGATATAAATCGATGTATTAAAAACACTCGATGTAAAGTATGGAAACATCGATTTAATCCGATGTTTTTTTTTTTAATACATCAACATCAAGTAAGCGTCAATTTTTTTTATTCGATGCAAACTTATAACATTACCAAACCAAACAATCACAAAATCCACCATTAGGCCAATAGACTAATGTTGAAAAGCATTTCCTTAGTTTTTCGACATCTTATTCACTGTTGACGACCTGTTTTTTTTTTTGGTCCCATCGCTACTAAAAATAAAAACAATCGATGTATGAAAACATCGATGTATTTTTTGAAACATCGATGCCACTATGCGATGCATTGCATCGAAAAAAACATCGATGTTTTTTCAATGTACACTACATCAGCCTGCAGCCATCATTCATTCATTGGTCCCTCACATAGAGTAACTTTGTGGTCCCTCTTTTGTAGTCATACAGTGCCAGTGCTACCAACCACCAGCCTTGGTATATAGTGTTAATTGTTAGTATAGTTATGTTAAATATTCCAAGAATATAGAATTTAATATGTAGCTTCAAAAACTGTGATTTATGTTCAAGACTATAGCTAGAGCTATTGTTTTTTTATTGTTGATTACTTGTGTTATTACTATAAAGACAAAAAATAAATGTGATTTATTAAAACAGTTTAACAAAGTTAGCTAATCATAATTATATGTTATCGTGATTAGCTAAAATTTTTCTAAGTTCAACTTAATTTTCAATAAATAATTAAAGTTCATAAAACATACTTTCAAACTTTTTTATTTCGTCCTCAAAAATTTTTTTAAACAACCAATATCGAAACCAGTTCCGGAATTCCGGAATCAGGGCTCAATATCGTAAACCAGTTTCGATATTGAAAATAGTCCGATATCACATGCCCTAGTAGTGACGTCATCCGTTTTCATGTACCTCTACGAAGTTATGTATCCAGTTATAGTAATATATCCATGGTAGTACTACATCTATGACCATAGATATAGAACTAACAAGATTTTGTCACGGCGTGGCCTCACATGAGACAGCGCTAGTATACTATACATATATTAAATAGTTATTATAGTGTTACCAGGTTGATGAAATTTCCCATTGCAAGAACAGTCACAGAGTTTTCTTCACAGGACTAGTACTTTTACGCCCCATTTACATACTCGGAGTGTATGTATATGTAACCATGTATTTGTCGGGGAGTCTGAACCTGAACCCCATAAAAAAGGCGCGATCTGTAGTTGTATGGGTGATCACTAGTGGAAAAAATTTTTCGGAGTCGTTAAGCCATATCAGAAGCCTTCGGGCGGCATGAAGACTTCCGACACTTGGATTAGCCACTAACTCCTCCAAAAATCTGCATTGGAGCAGCGTGGTGGAGTAGTATAGGCCTCCTCAAGAGGAGACCCGTGCTCAGTAGTGGGCCATTCATGGGTTGAAGCCAAATAAGTACGACTTTTGATTGTAGATAATAGTATAATTTTCAAATAAAACAACCATAATATCAACGTAACATTTAATAATAATAACATACAATAATTAAAAAAAATGTGGTCTAACACGTTCTTGTAGTCCGTAGTAGTCGAAATTATAAAAAATATTCATAATGTTTGCTTGTCAATAATTATCAAAGATCATTGCCATACAGCTATCAAATACCTACATATTGTATTTTAATTTGGCCCTACTATAGATATGCTTACCAAACAATGCATCTTTGAACATTTTGATCTTTTTGTACAACATTATCACGTCACTCATGATATTAGTAGGACCAACCTAAAAAGAAATTAAGGGTACTAAAATTTATGTAAATTTTATTAACACACTAATATAAATTAATATAATTATATTATATATTTTCTTGTAATCAATACATGTACTAAGACTGTGACTAATCAATTTGTGTACATTGAAGATTTGTGAAAAACTTTCACAGGGGTATTTATTAACACAATAGATCCCATTAAAATTAGTTTTACAATTTTTGTCTGTTTATCTTTGTTTGTTCCGGCTAATTTCAGAAATTGTTATGAGCTTGGGTTATCATTTAGTGCTTTTTATTCTTCAATCGGTTAAAGATAGTAAAATGTCAATTAAAAGAATATTGTCCATACATTTATGGAATGTATTTATTATGGACAGCACAGTATTTTTGAAAATCTGATCTGGCAACACTGGTTTGGCACCGAAATCGGCGCCAAAACACATTATATATGTATATATGTATAATAAAATCGGCCACGCTGACGGGGACAAAAAATAACATTTTTGTCTCTGTCTTTCACGTAGATTTTGTAACTGGCGATCTCGCTCTGTCAAAAGTATGGGAGAATCTTGTTACTTCTATATCTATGTTGTCTGCGGTCTGCGTTGTCACATTGGTTGTCACTGAGTTGAGTTGACGTACTCTGTGTTCTATACTAAACCAAGGATATTAAAGTATAAATGGATCGCAATCTTCGTAAGGTACGAAAGACGGACGACATAACATTCAATGATGACAATTATTCTATGGTGTCCGTGTTATTTATAGTCCCAGGAAATACACGATGAATTTTCGAAGTGAGCGTGGATGGCTAAATTCAAAACTATAAGGAATAACGAAAAGTGGTCAAAGGAGTCTCAGGGCTGATTTTGATAAAAACTAAAACTGCATCATTATATTTTTGAAAGATCAATATTCCTGGACAGGAATCGAACCCGTTGATTTTGAAAAAAACTCACCCTATAATAATGAAGTTATTACTTCATATGGGACGTTTGTAAAGAAATGTGAGAGTAAAATTTTTACGATGCGACAGCCAAAATGCGACATGATGAAGGTGTGTGATACTAGGCACACAGCATTCGCTGGAGTTGTTTTGGATTACAAGCGCACACCGCGCCGGATCGTGGGTGCGAGCAAGAGTTACTCTTACTACTTAAGAGTTACTTTTATGTAAAAAGTAAGCATAACTTCTTACGTGCATAGCTGCGTACATAAGTACACAGTCACACACATGTTTTGTAATCCACAATTTTAATCGGAAGTGATTTTCATTAGTCCCCAGAATTTGATCCTTGTTAGCAACGTTGTTAGCGTGTCCTCTAGATGTAGACTTAATTATGCTTCTTGGCTTTGAGTAAAGCATAGAGCAAATCTAAGTATTGCAATATCGGAAGGCTGTGTGCTTCTTACAAGTTTTATTTGACTTAACGGTGGTGTAAAGTAAACGCACATAAACTAAATGTATGGGACCGAAGCAGAGCCATCTAGCGGCAATGAAACGCTTTGGTTCCATACAAATAAAATTAAAGTAGGTACCGCATAGACATAGTACTCACTATATCTATGAGGTACCGAAACGTGTGTTTATTTTACGCCGCCGTTGTGTCAAGTAAAACTGGTACTAACAATGAACTAACATAACATACTATCGTACAATTCGTTCACTGGGTACTAAGCACACAGAAGACCTATTACATACTTTGACAAAGTATAAAATACACAAATGTTGCCAGAACATGTGCGATGGAAGATGGAATGGATTTGTATTAATGACTTAACTAACATGGGAAATTAATTGTTAAAGATGGCATAATGGTGATTGTGGTGGTACTAACAATTTTTTTGACGATACCACGTCATAGGCGAGTGAGATTGTGAACGCAGGCAACTTCGCGGTGCGCATAATAAATGACAAGGAAACCGTTTAGCCCGTGCTAGCGGGATGTTCATGACAAAAGGATGAATAACGCTGTGTGTTAGAGTCGTGTCATTTCTGCGCACACTTTGAAATATGCCTTATAGAAAACCGCGAGGCTACTGAGTGCCTGTGCTCGTGACTTTGCATATTGGTCTCTACCAGATCTGGGTCACCAATGAACCTTTTCTGATGCCTCTCCATCGAATCAAAGGCAGAAAGGTGACATTTTGTGACACCTCGTGAAATGTGAGAACACTACTCAATTAAGTCAAATCAAGTCTAATCTGTTGATTAGACTGTTGTAACTACTGTTGTAAGAAACTGAGCTTTGTTTGTTACGTTAGGTTAGTTCACAGTTCATTCAATAGAGTTACTAATAATATGTTGCAAGTGTTAACTTGGTACATAATTATATAAAAAAACATGTAGTATGTTGGTCAAGTCCTTTTATTTATCACGTCATTTTATACTTCTGTTTTTGCATATGTTCCCTAAATACCATATTTACGATCCCAGTTCATTTTATTTACAAACTTTTTCTAAAATGACTATGGAGTCCTTCGTCTGAATAACCAGCTATTTCCTGTGGAATAATAGCGCTTTCTTCAATGATGCCACATGGACGACACATACATTCTAGTGGAGCCTTCGTAGTAACCTGAAAGTATTTAATGGATATGTTAGACCAACTATACTTAGAATAACCGTGTTGCGGTCCAGAAACGACGTTGGAGTCAAACAGTTGAACACAATATTTTTGAGAATCCACTGACATTACCAAATTGAAAATTAATTTCGTGGTTAATAAAATACCTTATTTACGAAGATATTATTTTTATTACATATTATATTATACCTTTCGAAATCTCTTTTCTTCACTTTTCGCCTTTGGACAGAATAACACCACACTAGCTTCTCTTTCTCCTGATTCCTGGCAACAATTACATGATCGCTCCATTTGCCAGATTTTGCTTCCAGACACCTAAAATAAAAATTAAAGAAAGTAGGTATCTACCTAAGCCATAACCAAAGAATTAGAACAAACAATACTTTGGCTTCAATCTATTAACGGGCCTTAGATTGTCTGGTGGTGACCACGCTACTCCAGTGCGGATTGGTGTAGGAGTTAGTGGCCTAACAATGTGTGTCCAACCAGGTTTTACATACCCTCCGAACCACGGCAGTACTCAATAATTTTTGTCTACTAGTTTTTCATCCATGGTCGATCACTAACAAATTACAATTAACATGAACCATCTGGCTATAATCACTTGAAAATATAATTGCTGGATAAAAATTATATATTTCTCAAAGGTTTTATTCATCACTGTGGCATTATTATATTTTGAAATCTTCCGTGTATTTACCTGCACATAACTAGTACATTTTCCAATACAAGCAAACGACGGTATGGGTTTCGGCACGCAACCGGGATGTTGTAGCACATGAATCACGGGAGTCATTTGACATTCTCGTCCTGGAATATAATAATATGTTCATAAGTTAGATACAGGTTTAATACATAAAAAAATATCTATATTGAACCATATCAAAAAATCATCAAATAATGAAAACGAGAAATTGTTATTTAAACCACCAACGTCTGTGAAGATTATTTTTAAATTAAAATTAATAAGATAAAGCGATTTATACGGTGCAGTGCCTTAAAAGTGGCTTCAACCCATTAGCGAACCCCTACTAAGCATGAATCTCTACTCCTCTTGCGGAGGCCCAGAGCATTATCTACAACGCTGTTCCAGCGCGGATTAGTGGAGAGGTTACTGACCAACTGAGTAATATTATATGCCCTCCGAAGCACAGAAACGCTCAATAAATAAATTGCTTCAAAAATGTTACAGCTTGAAAAAGTCACAATATTACCTGGTGGAAGCTGCACCTCCTGAGCTTTTACTAGATTTTCTTGTATGTAACATGCTGGTAAAACGAAAAGAAGTGAAATTAGATTGTTTTTTAACATTATTTTATATATCTTCTCGGATGTGATCGGATCAGGAGTTAAGGCTGGTATGCTGTCCGAAACGCAGAAGCGCAAGCTTTTAAAGTAAGCGAACATGCTGAACGTAAAGATGAAACTCCTGTCGTTTATGTACGACATTATAAACATTTTTACTTACACGTAAGGTAAACACCCCAATTATGGACAGTTTAACAACAAATTTGTGGTATTTGTGAAAATTTATCTATATGGTGAAAGTTAGGGTGCTGAACGTACTTAGAGTGTAAAGTCCTATGCTTATTCAACATTTCTGCTGTGTTACGCGTCAGATACTGCAATTGGTTTAAATTTAATTAACAAATAAAAATCATAACTTTTTTACCCAGTTATGGACACCAAAAACCCAGTCATGGACACCCAGTAATGGACATGACCCAGTCATGGACACCCAGTAATGGACATATGTAACCCAGTCATGGACATCCAGTAATGGACATGAAGCATATAAACCTAATAGGTAGGCTAGTAATCGACGAATCAATGATGAAAATGCAAAGAATAATTATTAGATAATATCTTTTTAGGGTTTCGAAGTAAAATCGGAAATCTTACAGTTTTTTCGTCATGTCCGTCCGTCTGTCCGGAGCAAAGCGCTGAGACCCTTAGTGCTAGAAAGCTGTAATTTGGCATGAATATACTTATTTATTAAATCTTCAGTCATGAAATAAAATGCAAACATTTTTTTTAGGGTACCGTGCCCTGCCCTACAGGTAACGTGAGGATGATTTTTTTATTCGTCGCGTACCCTATAGTGTGGTGTATCGTTGAACAGGTCTTTCAAAAATATTATGCTTCTTCTAAGACCATTTTTAGAATTAGGGGTCCGTTTGCAAAATATTTGGCTTTAAAGTGCTAATTTTGGTTAAAGTCAAGTGTCCTACTTCGCTGACTACACGGTAGGAGTTGAACAAGTGAAAAAATTCTCAAACATAGATGATGAATGAATTCTCAACATATGATGAATTTACAAGAAAAACTATCACGGCTATGTTAGCATAAGCAGTCAATGAGTAATAGTCGATAAACTAACTACTTCAGAACCCTACATAGCGCGTGGCCTGACATGCACTTGTTTAATCAACTTTTCATGAAACAGTCCCATTAAGGAACTTAGTTACTTATAAATTTTCTAAATTGACAATTAGGTTAGCATTAAAGAAGTGAAAATTATTAAAGTGAAACTTTTATTACATCGTCTCAAACTTTTTGGTCTGTGTGTCGCATGTCGCGTGACGGTCGGTCGCGGAGTGGGGGTAAAGTGAAAGGAGCTCGACACATTGGCCTCGGCTGCTCTGTCGAGCGCCTTTAATACCCTAAATCTTTTAATACCCTAAATCGAATATTTATCCAAAAATTTTTAGTTAAATGTCTACAATATGAAAAAAAGTTTCACTTATACCTACCGTGGTTTCATAAAACCACACAATTGCTTTTTTAAAATTGTACTCAAATTAAGCTTTTTATATATTAATAAGTAATTTACGAACGTAATCGTTATCAGCCTTTTATACGAGTATAGGTATGCATTAATTATAACTACCTGAACTAAATGAAGATACAAATATTAATGTAAAGTACCCAATAGTACACATCCACACCAACATTTTCATAATTTGCAACTAGCTCATGGTAAAGAACAATACTAGGAGTAAAATTGGTTCAAATTCTGAATACACAATAGCAAAGATAAATTTGGATAAAATTATGTCCATTACTGGAACTATACAATTATAGTGCACCAGTAATGAACACCAACAAAATATCAACAAATATAACTTCTCGGAGTAACAACACTGTGTGTTGTTGACTTAAGTTTCATGGTTAACCCAACAAACAAAACACATTTTTATTTAAATAAAGCAATACAAATTTACAGATGAAACTTTTTAGTTACCGCACTAACAATTTCCTTAAGAAAAGCCGCTTATATAAATTTACAATGACAAACAATTTGTAGTTCGCGCCAACTTGTGTTCTAACAGACCGAATTGAATAAAATGTCAAATTTAGGCAGTTCGATGACTACAGTCTATGACACAGTGTTAAAAATACATAACAAAGGGTTCATAACCATATTCTAGACGATTTCTTTTTTTTTCGTCCATTACTGGTGCCCTGTCCATTACTGGTGCACTTACGTTATCCCGTAGAACAATGACGCATATTAACAGCTGCGTAGATCAATAACCTTTACGTTTTTATACTGCAAGAAATATTTACGCCAACTTTTTATGAAATGCATGAGTAAAAATATTCGACCACATCACCTACGAACAAAAAACACATTTTTTAAATTAATAAATCAATTAAAATACTATGAATATAATAAGAAAGAATTGAGTCCATCCGTCCTGATATTTTTAAAAGATCTTTATTCCTATTCAACCATCTTTTATTAAAAGGAATCGAATAATAAATCAATCTAAAGAATAAAAAAACTTGTTCAATCGAACTTTGCTATTACATAGGCTGAATTTATTGTCCAAATATTTAACGGCATAAACGACCGTATACTTTGATTGCGTTATCTTAGAAGTTTATTTTTTTTACAGCTCCAAGGGACTGCAGAACTGAACATAAGACATTGGGACATTAAATTTCAACTTTATAGGTACGTCCGCGCACTCTTGAGAAAAAGGTTGACGACCAGACAAACAGACAGACGAATACGAAAACACTATTTTCAAACAATTAATGAATACATGTTTTCTCTCCCAACTTCTAGTTCCATCATCAGACCAACTCATTGGTACCATATTATTATTATTATATTGTCCCCTTATTTACACACACCTGCCAGAATATACAACGATTAGAATTGGGGAAAATTCGGGTACTTTAATATAAATAATAATTGCAGATTTGTTAGCTAAAGCTTAAAGCTCGACCTATTAAAAGCGTTTTAAAATCTAAAAATCACACTTCTGTGATTTTTGTTTTACGAAGAGGGCAATAATCGCTCTTGATTGCAGTGACTATGATTAAATTTGTTCAGAAAGTTAATAATATAAGATTTATACTTAGTAGGTTACGAGAAACAGAACATGGTACTTTACTTATGTTACGCACGCTCTCCCGCTGTTAAGCTTTTTGCTAGTTTATTAAAAATATTACCGCAAATTTACTTGCTCATATAAAAGGGAATCCTAGTGTATTATAAAGCACACAACCGGATTTCTTTAGGAGGAAGACGGACGTAAATATTCTTATAACAATGACTACTCAAAAAGCAATAGTCTGTTTTTTACAGATATTATTTATATTTATAGCAAAATGTTGGACAGAAGAAAATTGTGAAAGTATTCCAACAGAAATTCATGTAACTAAAGGTAAGTTTAGTACAAAATCTACGAGTTTATTCTAGCTAGGACATTATACTCCTTGTAATTTATTTGCATTAGGTATAATTATCATATTTATTAATTTCAGAGGAATATGATGATTTGGGAAGTCTTGTGAGGTCTTGTAGCGGTGAAGTAAGTGTTAATAAATGCGAAGGTACTTGTACCAGCCAAGTTCAACCGTCTGTGGTTACTCCTACGGGATTTCTTAAGGTAATTTATCTTATTTGAGCTGAGAGAATATAAAAATATTTTTTATCTATTCCATGGTCAAGACATGGTTCATAACTTCGCAGTACCTGTCTAATATTTCTTAACAACATGTTATTTGTTTATTTTTCAGGAATGCTTTTGCTGTAGGGAAAATTATCTTAGGGAGCGGCTAGTGACTCTCACGCATTGCTACGATCCTGATGGTTTAAGATTGAAAGATGAAGACCGCGCTATAATGGAGGTCCGCTTACGGGAACCAGCAGAGTGCAAATGTTATAAATGTGGAGATTTTAGTCGATAGATTAAAATGTGATAAACAAAATGATACATTTTATGTGAAAGGTCTGCGAATATAAAGAGGATGTGTGTCATTAGGTGCTTTTAGAACAAACATGGTTTGGTCAAGACCTTGGTATATTATTTGTGTACAAACTATTGAAATTAAACATAACTGAATTTATCTTATTTTTTTATTGAAATTCTGTATTAAGATTTTTTTCTTCAGCTATTTGACTAATTAAACGAGTTTTCTCCCGACTTCTACTCGCACTTTGCAGTGGTATATTCAGGGTTACCGGGAACGCTGAACGCACATATCGACGGGTGCGACGCATAAGGTCTTAACGCCATTTTTATTGAAAATCCATATTTTACATTATCGTAATTACGAATATGAGTTTTATAAATTCCTGAAATCAGAATTTTAATATTACTTATAATTAACGAGTTTTAGAAACGCTTAAGGTCGTATATTTTGACAGTTACCACGCATATAGTTGCATTTCACGGTACGACGATATGCGTGGTGCTATTGGTTCGTGCGCGACCAATCAAGGGCAGTTACGGCCGTCGTATGTCACTGACGGAGCAGGCAATAAAGTATGACATTTATTTTGTAAATAATATGAATTCTAAAGTGTTTTACGTTATGATATCAAGTGAGTTGTGATATGTTGATTGTATTACATTATTATAATCGAAATGAACCACTTACGATCATCAAGAATTTTAAATTTAGCACTTAACAAAAATGAAAAAAATACCTTTTAATGAATCCAGTCAAACTGGTAAGTTTTGGTCAATAATTGATTGTTTTTTATTAAATAGTTAGAAATAATATCGCAATACAAGCATATAAGATTAGATTTATTATTATATTTAAGTGTTTTTTTCGATATTTATAATTTTAATCTAGTTCCACGCATAACGTCGTAATGTTATAGTTACGACGTTATGCGTTGTTTTTTCATTGAAGGTAAGGGTCGTAACTACTACTTACGACTACATGCGTCGTTATTAAATAAAAATATCTGTGTTCTTATAGTCGTATGTAGAACATACAACGTTATGCTTGGAACTCAATATTAAATAAGACGTTATGCAATTTTTTATTTGCTAAAATCATAAATAAATTTAATATTCTGTGCTATTAATAAGTTGTGGTGGTTAATTAAATGATATTATATCTTTTTTAGAATCACCTGTTTAGCTGAAAACCGAGCATAACTGGAATTTGTACGAGTCAATGGTCGAGAAATCCCTGACTGGGAGCGGTAATTGTAATGATGTCAGAAAATTGCCCAAGAAGTACGACTAGCACTAAATAATTTATATGAAACTAGCTCATATCAAGACTTAATCCAACAATAGTACAAAGGCTGAATCTAGACGTAAGAAAACTTGGAAATATTCCTTAGCAAGAACAGAGCCTAATTCAGATAAACCTAATATTGTTTTGGTATGTAAAACGATGTTCCTCAATACTCTCTCTATAGGAGAGCGAACAGTTAATACGGCCATGTCGAAGTGGTTTTCAGGTAGGGAATCTATTTCCCCAGACCATCGTGGCGGTTCGAGAGGTGTTATCATAGATGAAAAGATTAAACCAGGAGTAATAAAGCATGTAAAAATATTTCTACCAGTTGAATCACACTATGTGCGCAAAAAGTCTACAAAACTTTACTTAAATAGCCGACTCAGGTTTGCAAATATGTTTTCTCTATATAATGAGTGGTGTAGTAGTGAAAATATAACAAAAAAAGCTAAATCAGCATGACAATATTGGGGTATTATAAATCAAAGATTAAATATTTTTTATTTTACAAACCCAAGCAGAATATTTGTAACGAATATTATGTTTACACGTAAATAAAAAATAATATGGCAGAAGAAGAAATTAATAAACAAAAAAAAACATATGATATCAAAAGAATTAGCAAGAAATTTAAAGGAAAAAGATAAAACTTTAAAAACAATTACAGCATGCTTCGATTTTCAATAAATTCATAATTGTTCTCATGGAAATGTTGGTTTATTTTATTATAAAATAAAATTATCGGTCCCAAATGTTACAGTTTTTGATCTAGCCAGTAAAGAAGCATATTGTTGCATGTGGCCAGAGATTAAGTTGTCTGCTTAAACTTATTGAGACTAAAGTTATACTTTAGTAGCACTTATAAGACGGCGTTAAGGAATTCATTTTTTTGTCAGGTAATTGTGCTGGGAAAAACCAAAATTGTATTGTGTTTTCATTTTATACTTATGCTCCTAAAAATATGGTGTAACAATAACTCATTTGTTCTTAGAGCGAGGACATACTCAAAATGAAGCAGATTCTGTTCATGCTTTAATAGAGCGAAATTAAAAAAATAAACTCATATATATGCCAGAACAATGGTATGCATTAGTAAGAAGGGCCAAAGTTAACACGCCTTATTATAATGTGATTGAGATGAGTATTACAGATTTTTATAATTTCAAAAAGTTATTGTATGGAAAAAACTGTATCAAAAACTCTAACAAACACAAAATAACTTGGACTAAAGAAGAAGAAGTGGGAATAACTTCCAATGATCCGCATATATCGCTACAGCTTTGAAAACGAAGACTTATATATAACTTATATAACTTATACATTATATGACTTTATTAATTACCAGAAAAACCTATTCATCACGAAGAATTAATAACCAAGAAAGTCTTAATAATTGAGATCGCTGTTATTTAGATTATTTGCCTATAACAACTGCAAATATGAGGATTTACAAAGTCTGTGCCGTGCACGCATAATACCGAAAGAATATAATAAGTATTATGAAAACACACGCAATACGATGAACGAAGAAAATACGGATATCGATTCATCTAATAATTTGTAGATTAATTAATTCTCGCGACATGTTTATAATGTTCCTGTCTAGTTTATTTGTTATACTCACGCTTTGTTTACTGCAGAACTTTCTTGTTATCATATAAATAAGTTAGTTTTTTTAATATCGTTTTTTAATCGTATTTGTAAACCATTAAACCCCGAAGTAACCCGGCGTAACTTGAAGGTAAGGAAATTTTACTGTCGCACAACGTCGTAACTTTGTCGTAACTCAATAACATAACTCTTGCATCCCTACGCATAAAGTCATAAGTATGTAATTTCAGTATTTTTCATTAAATTACAATTCATTTTCTATCAATGATATTTGTTTAAAGATGACTTAAGGCACTACTAATTATAAGCTTGATTTAAATTCAAATTTCCTTCTCATTTTTGAGTAATGACAAAAGTAAACTTTAAATGCCCATACTGTAAAGTTGCCATATTCTGCATACGACCTTATGCGTAGCACCCGTCGATATATCCGCATCGTCCGCAGCGGACGCTCCGTATGCGGATACCCTCGCACATAATGTCCGGATTCACCGTACAGATTTTTTAGTATTGCCAACAATTTTTACAGTTTTTTCCAACCTCTAGTGAAAAACGGTGCGATGTCATTCGTTTATTCCCACTCGTCTTGTTGAGTAGTCCTGTTGACAATAGGTACTAGTAGGAAAAAATCCCACTAGTTCTGTGTCAATTTATTTCCGTGTATAGGTATAGTTTAGGTATTGTGTACTAAGATACAGGCCAAGGCTTAGTTTAGACACCAGATCTCCCACAGATTACTTAGCACTTACATATCTTTTCCTTTTATTCATATTTTAAAATGTTACCTGAATGTAATTTGAGGATGAGATGAAATAAAGATTTTTGTATTGTATTGTATTGTTTGCTATCAATCGTCAAGTATTGGCCATTAAATGTATATTATTTCATAGTTTCCATAAACTTCATAATAATATATTCCTTTATTCAACTGACAGTTGTCAGACTCAGATTCTCAGATTGCAAAAGCAAAATATTAAGACTGATGCAGCTATGGAAAAAACTGTTATAATAGCGTGCGCATTGGAAGAGGAAGAAGAAAATGAAATTCGAAAAAAAGAAGATTCTGGGCTCATGACATCAATTTGAAAAGGCAGTTAGTTGAACGGCAAATACTATACGTTATTTCCCGGCTTGGTGGATGATGATCAATGAACCTAGATAATTGAAAACTTTAATTTGTAACTTTAATTTGAGGGAAATTAAAATACATAATACTCATTATTTCTTTTTAGTTTTCGACTTTGTCTCATATTGTCGCCACTTACCATCAGGTGGGATCGTTGTCAAGTATTAACTTATTTCATATAAAAAAAAAAATTCAATAACGTAGTTAGTTATCGCAGTTTGAGGAACACCATTCGGAATCTCGAATGTCCGAAAACAATTATATGTAGGCATAAATACGAAGGCGACATCTCCTCACAGGATTCGTTTACTATGAAACGTTTCTCCTAATGCGTTGTCAAAAGCATCGTAGCATGGCAACACTATCGGTATTTCGGATACCTTCCGCATTTTCAGAAATCCGTACGGACGATGCGGATGACAGATGCGTCGGTATATGTCATCCGCACCGTCCGTACGGATTTCTAAAAATGCGGAAGGTATCCGAAATACCGATAGTGTTGCCATGCTACGATGCTTTTGACAACGCATTAGGAGAAACGTTTCATAGTAAACGAATCCTGTGAGGAGATGTCGCCTTCGTATTTATGCCTACATATAATTGTTTTCGGACATTCGAGATTCCGAATGGTGTTCCTCAAACTGCGATAACTAACTACGTTATTGAAATATGAGACAAAGTCGAAAACTAATAAAAAATAATAAGGACCGTGTGTGTGTGGAAATTAAATTTCCCTCAAATTCAAGTTACAAATTAAAGTTTTCAATTATCTAGGTTCATTGACCATCATCCACCAAGCCGGGAAATAACGTATAGAATTTGCCGTTCAACTTACTGCCTTTTCAAATTGATATTATGAACCTAAAATCTTCTTTTTTTTCGAATTTGATTTTCTTCGGCCAATATGCAGGCTACTACAACAATTTTTCCATAGCTGAATCAATCTTAACAGTCTTCACCGTTTTTCACTACAGGTTGGAAAAAACTTCAAAAATTGTTGGCAATACTAAAAAATCCGTACGGTGAATCCGGACATATGTGCGAGGGTATCCGCATACGGAGCGTCCGCTGCGGACGATGCGGATATATGTGCGTTCAACATAACTCGACGTATTCCTGGTGGGAGGTGGTGAAGGAGCCAAAATGCAATATCAAATATATTGCACTCATTTGTATGAGCGAAAAAAATTCTTACTAGTTGTAGAGATATTTCTAATATAAGCTTTTTTTCTTATTTACCTGGAATTGGGCATTTAAGTTTTTATTTAAAAAAAACTACTTATTAAACGGTTATCATTTCAATTTATTTTTGAAACCAATACTTTAATTAAGCATATACTAGCTTAACAAGATCAACATTATTTCACAATTAAAAATTATGAGTTACAACAAAAACAACATAATTTTTAACCGACTTCAAAAAAAGGAGGAGGTTCTCAATTCGACTGTTTTTTATGTTTGTTACCTCAGAACTTTGGACTGGGTGAACCGATTTTGATGATTCTTTTTTAAATGGAAAGCTGGTGCTTGTCGTGTGGTCTCACATAAATTTGAGCGAGACCTGACAATGGCATCCATGTCAAAAGCATATAAGTCTTAAAGAACAATGCCCAACTGCCATACATCGTTTTATTTCATTTTCAACTTTAGCGTCTTAAAATAAAAAAAATTCTTAAAATCGCCGCTTTAATTTCTGAGCTTAGATATATAAGAATTTTCATCAGACACACCCCAGAACCAAAGTATTTTGAGATTGAATTCTTATAATCATTGAGTCATAGAGTAGGGGAGAATGTAATTTTTACCATTATTTTTTATTCTGACTTCTGTTTGATTGACAACCGGAAATGGAAATTTGACATCATTACATTTGTTACCAACATTTATAACGAAATTCTGTGTGTAATATTGGCCAGAAGTCTCCCTATATCTTGCTTGATACAAGCTATGTATCGAAGTGAGTGCCCGAATGAAAATGGACATTGTTGACATAACTGTTATTATAGTCAATTCATCACTTATTAAGAAAATTATTTTACGCTGGGTAATACGGGCACAGGTATTAATTTTAAAATACGTAAAAAAATAATTGAATTGCTTCGGTATAACTGACGTTTTAAGACGCTAACAAAAATAAAAAATAATTTTTGGGCATTGTTCTTTGCATTAAGTATGTGCGCGATAAATGGACGAATAACTCAATGTCACAGCAACCGATTTCGATGATTCTTTTTTTTATTGGATGTATGAGATGCATGAGATTATAAAATATCATGTTTCGTGTCAAAAAATGTTGTCTAGTTCAAAAAATTGCCATGACACAAGGCTTACAAATTATTAAAAAAAAACTTGCCCCTTTAATCAGCTTTATAAAAAGGATTAATACCTAATAATAACTAAGGTTAATCTAAAACATGTAATTCTTAACAAAAGCAGCGTTTTACTCATCGTAGGTAAACAACAGCGAGGGCGCGCCTTTGTTTTGGATAAGTCGTATTTATTAATGTGCTTTTCGATGTACGGGGTAAAAAACGTTACGTATGCAGGACGTTTCTTGGTGGTCATACTATCATGTCATACTGATATGACCAACAAGAATAATTTGTATCGGTGGTCGTACTCCCCATTATAATTCTAAATATAGTATTTTCCTACACCCTGACAAATATAATGGTACAGTCAATGTCACCTGTAACTAATATAAGAATAATTTATTTTACCAATTGGCACCGAGCATCGGGCTTTACTCTCGAATAAAGAATGTTACACAATCTCACTATTTATTTATCTAATACGGGACTACCGGGATGTTCATGTCTGTCTTATAGATTATATGGATTCCATAGAAAAATATTCATCCAATGTCACGTGATCCGTCTTTAGACCGTACCTCTTCCGAGCTTGGGGTCCAGTTGTACTATAAAGTTCTTGTGATTGACATATGAAAATCTGGCAACACTGTTTTCAGGTACCAAATCAATCAATTTTAGCCTTCTCCATTCGATTTGGACTTCAATCAGTGTTGCCAATTTAGCCCTTTCGGGGCTAGATCTAGCCCTTTTTACGGGTTTTCAGCCCCTCAAATAATTTTTTAGCACCTAGCCCTATTTCTAGCCCCAAAATCATTTTCCGCTATCTTGAAAAAAAAAGGGATAAATTCAGGTTTTCCACGAAGGTTTTGATGCAATCGATCGAAAAAAATAGTGAATCGATCGAAAAAGTAGTGAAAGATGTCGAAAAAAATTACCATTATTATACTTGTACAGCGTCTGGCGACCTTTTTTTTTTTTTTCGCCGTCACCTCTGATAATTAAGCAATAGCCCCTATTTTCAATGTATTGGACGAATCTAGCCCTTTTTTAAACTGTGTTTAGCCCCAAAACCTGATACCCAGTTGGCAACACTGACTTCAATGTCTTCAATTGGCATTTTAGTGATTAATATCTAATATGTTGGCATTGTTAAACAGCACTAAACTATTAATATAGTATTATTAGGATCGATCGGCGTCCCTTGTGGTGTGGTTCGGTCTACTGTAGTTAAAGTTCTGAAGACTGAGAGACTATTTAGTAGAGCACTTTGTAGAAAAACCGACAAACATGGGATTTAACGAAGACTGCATGGTGTTTTTAATATTATTATTTTCATGGATTGAGTATGGCTGGGATAGCTACTTAACCTGGCGCCAGGTAGGTACTTTTAAAATCTTGCTTGTTTTAATAACATTACATTAGTTACGATTCAATAGCCTGCGTTACATATTGTTATTAGGTACGCGATAAATTATTTCAGCTAATTGCTACATTTCATGCAAGTTGATCGCTTACGGTCACAGTTATCAATAAATATATATATTTTTTTCCAGCTCAAGGTGTACAAGACTAATAAGACCATTCCTGAAGATGTGAAAGATATTTTGAATGAGGAATCTTTTGCTAAAGCCCGGACATATGGAATAGATAGATCCCAGTATGGTATGTGTAAGCATTTTATGAGTATGATCATATCAACAGTACTACTATACAAACGTTGGATCTATGAAGCTTGGTGTGGGAGCGAAAAAGCCGCCGCTATTTTTAATATTACTCCGGATCAAGAAATTTTGATAACCTGTTTCTTTGTAACCTATGCATCATTATTCAGCTATGTAGTTTATCTGCCTTTTACAATATACAAAACATTTGTTATTGAAGAGAAACACGGGTTTAACAAACAAACTGTTAAGTTTTTTATAAAAGATCAGTTGAAATCTGTTGCACTGAATCTTGTAATTACCCTGCCTGTTGCAGCTATAATTGTGTATATAGTACAGCTTGGAGGAACTATGTTCACCCTTTGGCTATGGCTATTCTCAACAATTGTTACATTACTATTATTAACAATCTACCCATCAGTTATAGCACCACTGTTTGATAAGTTTGTTCCACTACCTGATGGCTCTCTTAGAGCTGGGATAGAAAACTTGGCTTCAAAGTTAAATTTCCCATTGTCACAAGTATATATTGTGGAAGGTTCTAAGCGATCAGCTCATAGTAATGCTTATTTTACTGGTCTTTTTGGAGGCAAGAGAATTGTTCTATTTGATACCTTGATAGAAAAGTATGATGAGGATAAAAAGACAACAATTGGATGTACTGAGCCTGAGATTCTAGGTGTACTAGCTCATGAACTGGGACACTGGAAGTGCAATCATATCAACAAGGGTATTCTTCTTGCTGAGGTTAACTTATTCCTTGTTATTAGTGCATTTGGTCTACTTTTCAAGTATAGTTTGCTCTATACGTCTCTTGGGTTTCCAGAAGGAGAGGAGCCTATAATTATTGGGTTGGTAGTTGTTTTACAAATGGTCCTAGCACCATACAATTATCTCTTGGGCTTCTTTTCTACAGTTCTTTCACGAAAATATGAATTTGAAGCAGATGAATTTGCAATCTCCTTGAATTACCCTAATGAACTACAATCCTCCCTTATAAAGTTGAGTAAAGATAATTTAGATTTTCCTATATATGACAAACTTTATTCTATGTGGAATCATTCCCACCCTACCCTTTTACAGAGAATTGAATTTATTAAGAACAAAGCAAAGATGCTGAAGAAGTCAGAGTAAAATTTGTATGCATGTAAGTTAATAATATCAAAGTGCATTTTTAATAGTACAACTGCTTTTATTTATATATTCCAGTCCATTCATAAATATAGTGCTTCGTCATATACTTAAATTGTAAACTTATTAGAACATCAATAGGTCATCCATATTGCAATTTGTAGCAGTAGTATTTGTAGTAAATTGCATATCTCACATTGTTCTATTTTAAATTTTTAATAAACATTTAATATTTATTAATATATAAATCAATACCGCATAACAACAATACTGACTATTAAACAAACTAAATAAACAATAATATTCTTGAGATTTAAAAAAAAATAATTTCTGATTAATATTATACTATTTTTTTTATTGTGATATAGTTAGGTATAAAATAAGGCAAAAAAATCTGGAAATTAATAAAAAATACACTTTTTTAAAATATATATTATTTAGCTCTTTATAATGGATGGTACTAATACCAAGCATAATGTTAAGTACTTTTAGAATACCTATAAAAATAACAAACATACCAAAATAATGACTTAGGTCTTAGAGTTACCCAATCAGAGCATGGGTTATCTACATGCATATTTTATAAGTAGGTAGGTATTGTTGTAAGGTACATCCATGTATTGAATGTTGTAGCAAATAGTTTAAAAAATGTAAGTTTAGGAATTATTGGTCTCTTTCAAAGATGAAAATTGATAAGACTTAAATCCATTTGAGAGGGTCAGTACAAAGAAGAGGCAATTGGACTTCCAATTGTATTGTAATATGGTACTTACCATATTCGAAGATTGTCTTAACACAGTTCGAAACAGTGCCTTTGTCTTATTGTCTTAACACAAGGTTTTTGATTGAATTCATAATAAAATATACAAACTTCTTTATACTGACTCATCATATAATGTAAAATATAAGTACTTATCTAATTCCTTAATATATAACTCATAAGTAATTATATTTATTTAAATAAAAATTGAACTGTCATTTAAGTAACAAGTATCTAATATTGTTAATTCACACTACTAAGATGCTCAATTGCTCTTTTTGTAACTAAAATGTCAGGATTTTTTTTTATAATATGTAACTAAATGTCTAGAAATTTAAAATTTATAGTAAGTAACCACGGACCTACAAAAAGAAAGAACGTAATCCCAACCCCAACAACAAATTCAGTGAAGCACCCATAGTAATACCAGCTCTATACCTCGTACAAGTACACACCCACACATTGACACCATACTGCTACAATCGGCCCCCATTACTGCGCCAGATCACACTCGAGTAATACGGACAACGGGAGTTGATAAAAGCGGCCAAGTGCGAGTCGGACTCGCCCATGAAGGGTTCCGTAGCAGCAAGTAACATAATATAAAAGTTCTTGTAGTTCGTTGTAACTTTGATCGATGTTTTAATAATATTGTATTTTTTTTTATTAAAAAAAAACTACTTACTAGATCTCGTTCAAACCAATTTTCGGTGGAAGTTTGCGTGGTTATAGGGGGGGGGGACACACACACATTTTAGCACTTTGGAAGTGACTTTAGAAAAAATCATATTAGAAACCACAATATCATTTTTGAAGACCTATCCATATATATCCCACACGTATGAGTTTGATGAAAAAAAAAAATTTTTGAGTTTCAGTTTCAAGTATGGGGAACCCCCAAAATTTATTATTTTTTTTCTATTTTTGTGTGAGAATCTTAATGCGGTTTACAGAATACATCTACTTACCAAGATTCAACAGTATAGTTCTTATAGTTTCGGAAAAAAGTGGCTGTGACATACGGACGGACAGACAGACAGACATGACATGGTTGTTACCGTTTTAATTATAGTAAATAAATAAATAAATAAATAAATGACGAATCTATAAGGGTTCCGTTTTTTGCCATTTGGCTACGGAACCCTAAAAAATAATAAAAATGTCTTTTTGTGCTGTTAAAAGTGGCAAGAACTATAGTAATTCAATTAAAAAACATCAAGGACAAACCTTTCACAGGTACGCTTGTAATTTAATCACTGATTTCTTTTATTTTTCCTAAAGTTATCAACAAAATAAACTAGAATAATTGTAACCACAAAATCAGCCAGTGTTGCCAACAATTACATATGCAAATAACACAGAATGTGTGGGAAAATTCTAGTATGTATAATTTACTTCAAGGTTACTATTCCGCGATGCCGGGCGGAGCTGTGAAGTTAAAACAACCTTATGTTTGAACAATATGGCGTGTTTTCGAGTGAAATGCTGAAGTGTAAGCTAATAAATATTAGGTACGGAGTTCTGTGGATTTATCTGTTACGGAGTACTTACTGAATAGTAAGTAATAAATGAGTTTAATTTTACTACTACATAAAGAAAAAATGGGGAAATTTATGTTCATATGGTAACCCAAAAATTACGCACACGTGGTAAGCGAGCGGCCATTTCTATGCTTCACACTCGATTAGACGCTTACGTCCGTATTTTTATAGGTCCGTGTTAGTAACCCTAGCTTAGTTACAATAGGCAACATAAGGAAACATGCCATATCCTTATTGGCGTCGTGTAATTATGTATCTTTAAATTGAGGTATCAATCTACAACACTACACCTAAGTATGCATTTAAAGCTTCAAATTCCTCAAAAATATAATTAAAATATCTTTTGAAACGTATTTTTGACTTTTCATTGATTTGCGTCTATGGATTCGCTCAAGACCTCATGTAATTGGTCCATAAATATCATTGCGATTTTCTTATAGTATCTACTACATAATAACAAATAGTATGTAATAAATATGTGGACGGTCGTGCCGTTATTTCTTCTGTACCTACAAGTGTCTATATTATAAGACTTACGGCCCTTTGGGTCTCATTACCAGCTTGTCCTAATTATAAGACTTCCTTAATTACCTATGATTATTATGAAAATATTATTCATATTTCGTTACAATTTTTTATTATATGACTGATACTAAAATTATATAGTTACCATATATAAAATTATATATAGTTAGCATTTTGGTATATGATTGGCAAACTGGTAAAGAGACAAAATGGACAAGTTTATATTTTATTTTAATATGATGTGCGCAATTATTTAATATATCTGTGTACTTTTGATGTCTACATTTTTATGGTAATAAATATTTTAAACATAATTGTAACAAGATTTTTATTGAGAGTTTCATATGGTCAATGGATTAATATGCTTGTAGGTATGCCAATTACCCGCCTATTGCCCGGACTTTTCAAATTTGAAGTTGTTAATACTGTTTATTTATAATAGAATCAATGATATTAAAACTAAAGATACGTTATGCCCTTACAAATCAACCAAAAAATCTGTTCCGATCGAGCTACAAAACACACACGTTTATCTTTTGTTTCATTAAACCGATCACACATTGATAAATTATGTAAAAGGGATGGCACTACTAAAACCATAATAATAGTGAAAAAGACAGCTAGTGTTTGTCGCTCGAGGTCGCTCGCGTCACAGCGCGTCACGAGATCCGTGACCAAATGGCACACATTTGCACACACACACACACACACACTAACAAATTCAGTACGGAACAGTCAGTAAAATTTAAAAGAAATATTCGATATTAGTACCAATATTTAACATAACGTTTTATGTACTTACCTATGGTATGTAATCCATCATTTTTATTCAATTTGGAGATATGATTTTTTCGAAATCTCAAAACAACTCGGCATTTTGGTGAAACTATATAATAGACGGCCTCACTCACGGCAGCTATCAACTGTATGAATTGAAATCGCTATACTTATGCACATTCGACTGGCGTACTTCTAGCGCCGTGTTGGCATGTCTTGTATATAATGTCATTGAATAGAATGATATAATTTGACAAATATAGATGATATATTATTGGATAATGGATATTCCTACATAAGTTCTTACTTATGACCCCGACAAAGTTAATTAAGTTATTAAGTCCGCCTTTGTCATCTGTACTTACTTATGTATGGGGCATAAAGTTTTAAATAAATAAATAAAGTGGTTGAATAAAATCTAAAAAAAAAATAGATTTACTGTGTTACTGTGCGAAATGTTCTGCTTGTTCTAAAGTATCAGGTAACGGCTTACCCTTGGTTTCTGGTAATGGTACCAGTAAAAATAATTGACCAAACGATACTATACTAAGAATAATCAACGGCAAATCAGGTATAATATCGTCTAAGCTCACTATCACTGGAGCGATCATAGAAGCAATCCGAGCAAAGATAGTCACTCCTCCGACACCAGCATTTCGCCCTAATGTTGGGAATAATTCACCCGAAAACAAGTATAAGGCTGGTACAGTGCCCTAGACAAAAACATTATTATTTTAAAACTATAAGAAGGATTAGTCTTAAAACAAGACTACTATGTAGCAAAGCGACTGTGAGTGGCAAGCGAAACAACTAAGTAGCAAAAACTATTGTTTAGCAATTAAAATTACTAGACTAGTAGCAAAAGTGGAAAACGACTACCTACGAAGCAAACTGGCTTGGGAACAATGAACTGAACTACGAGGATGGATCAAAAAGTAGTAAAAACGACATACTCCTTGGTAAGAAAAAAAATACTGGCAGGCAAAGCTCCGATACATATTTGTAATATTAATAAAGAAAAAAATCTTCGATTCTCTTTTGTCTTTTTCTGAATGTAGTCATTTATTTGCTTCGTGTCGGAACATGTTCTCGAAAATGGAGAAAAACGAAGTGCGAGCCGTTATTAAATACCTCTGTTTAAAAAAGTTAACGACGCAAGAGATTCATTGCGATTTGGAGGCAACATTAGGAGAGTCTGCTCCACCGTATTCCAGTGTCGCAAGGTGGGCTTCTCAATTTCGAGTAGGGAGAACGAGCACAGAAGACGAACATCGTTGCGGCCGTCCATCGACGTTAGTCACCCAAGAAAATGTTGCGAAAGTCGAGAAAATTGCATTGAGCGATCCAAGAATTACCATCCGATACTTAATTCAAGAAACGGGCATTTTATATGGAAGTATTCAATCCATATTGAAACAATCTTTGAATATGAGAAAAGTCTCCGCAAGATGGGTGCTGAGAATATTAACCGACAGTCAGAAAAAAAATCGACTTGACATTTCGAAGATATTGTTGGACAAGTTTCAAGTAGATTCTGAAAACTTTTTGTCTCGTTTCGTAACAATCGACGAAACATGGGTCCATCATTTTGATCCCGAGACAAAACAGCAATCTTCGCAATGGAAACGGCCATCATCACCGACCCCAAAGAAGTTTCGTGCCATGGCATCGGCCTTCAAGGTCATGGTCTCAATATTTTGGGACTCAGAAGGGATACCTATTGTTGATTGATTACCTGGAGCGTGGAACCACTATTACAGGCCAATATTATGCAGCTTTAATTCCCAAGTTGAGGAATGCCATCAAAGAGAAAAGGAGAGGGAAACTTCAAAGGGGCGTGCTGTTTCATCACGACAACGCACCCGCGCATAGGTCGGCAGTTGCGATGGCTGCCATTCAGCAAGCTGGCTTTGAATTGGTTAACCACCCCCCTTATTCACCAGATCTGGCGCCTAGCGATTATTATCTGTTCCCCAAATTGAAAGAATACTTAAGGGGAAACAGGTACGAAGACGATAACGAGGTGATGGATGCCGTGGAGAGCTTTTTGCAGGACCAAGACAAAACGTTTTTTTTTTTGAAAGGGATTGAAATTTGAAGCCTTGGAAAAGCGCTGGACTCGGTGTGTAGAGAGACTCGGAGACAATATGGAAAAATTAATTATTAAATAAATAGTCATTATATTCTATAGTTATAGTTATCAATAGTAGTAATAGTTATTCTATAGTTATAGTTATCAATAGTCATTATATTCTATCTCATTCTCACTACTTTTTGATCCCTCCTCGTATTACCGCCAGATGAAAGTTTTTGACTTACCGCCATTCCCGCAAAACCTATTCCAGCAATTAAAAGTCTTAGCCAGTCACCTCCAAAAATGTTTTTTGGTACAAATAAAATCAATAGAAAGCACAAGGTTGTAGCCACTTGGAATATCCAAATTGTGCTTTTTCGTCCAAACTTTGTTACGATGTACACGCACATTATTCCTCCAGGCAGGGAAATGAGGCCAGTTAGAGCTACTGTTAGGAATATATCTTCACCGATGGCGCCAAGATATTGCGAAAATGTATAAAATTCTAAACCTGTGCAAAACCTGCAAGAACTGTTACATTTACTATAACTGTAGTCTTTACTGACTTTGCTCTATCTTAGTTCCGGGGTTAATTAAATCAACAGTTTTGTCACACTTATTGTTCGTTCATGAAATGTGATTGCCATGTGGAATGGAGAAGTAGAAATGGATTTCGAAGGTTATTTGGCCCTTCATTAAATGTCAATTGAAAATTAAATGCAGAAAACAAACCTACACTAAAACTATTTGCCTCTCCTAATCTATGAGGATGATAGCTAAGCTAGTGAGGCAGGTAAATAATTCCACAATGCTGTACAACTACAAACTGCCTCAACCGATAAGCTATTGAAATAAAATTAAATGATAAATAAATAAATATTACCAGTTAACAGACAGAAATAGGGTTTTCAAACGCATATCTTTTGATTTTATAAAAGCCATAAAACCTGGCGCCTTCACATTAGGCTGCTTACAATTTAGCAAATCGTTTTTCACCATTAGAAAATCTTTGTGCGTTTGATTTACTTTCGCAGCATTTTCCAATACATCTGAAATTATATTTTTGCTTTTTGTTTATACCGAATTATTTAATATTAAACAAAAACCTGCATTTAATTATGGCTAGTTAAGTTCTTGATTTTCATTAATCTCTTAAAAATTGATTACTTACCAATAGCTTTATCCGTTTGTCCAGTTGCTAACAACCACCGTGGAGATTCAGGAATTGCAAACCAGTAAAAGATAAAAAGTGCTGATAATGTAGCCAAAGCAAATTCAAGCATTCTCCAGTCTCTAAGCCAATATGCTAAGCCAGCCATAACGGCATTTCCTAAACCAAAAGGTAAATGGTACAATATAGGGATTGTAGTACGCCATTTGCCACCAACTACCTAAAATAAAAAATAGGTGCCTTCGTTGGTACGTCCACTTCATTCCTTCAAGTTGTATTCAAAAAATTTTTTATAGGAAACTTTTCCTTTGCTTACCTCCATGCAAATAACAAATGACATAATCCCTATACCACCCGACGCTAATGCTAGAATAAACCAGGCCACCATAAAACCCCAAAACCAAGGCATAACGCTAACCACGTAACTGGCTATAGCTTGAAGAACTATGGAAGTCATTAGGGGGGTTTTACGTCCATAGTTATCCGCAACAACTCCAAAGATTATCCCTCCTAGGAGAACACCGGACATCATGACACATTGAGTAAACTGAAACGTAAGTAATCTATTAAAATAGCTCAACGACTACCTAGACTGTTAAGTACCTATATATGGCTTGAACCCATTAATGGCCCTCTACTGAGCACAGGTCTCAGTGTTGACGAAGCCTAAAGCATACTCCACCACGCTGCTCCAGTGCGGATTGGTGGAGGAGACAGTGGCCATCCCAAGTGTCGGAAGTTTTCATGCCGCCCGGAGGCCTGTGGGCTGTGACATGCGATCCGATAAGCACGGAAATGCTCAAGAATTTTTTGTCATTAGGACCGACACAAGTCGTCGCGTTATAAGCGCTTCAAGAAACAAGTTATGTATATTTAACACCTACCTATTTATACATATCAGTATCCACTTAATGCAGTTACTAAAATACTTACATGTGTAAGCCAATGTTTGGAACACACTAGATTCCAGTCAGATGTGATAGTTCTTTTAAATAATTTTGTATCGTAAACAAAGTATGGACATTCAACGAGTGTGATAAATGATCGTTCTAAAGTAGGTACAATGAGAAGTACATCTGGGTCAAAGATCAGGCAAGGATGCTCTTCGATTTGCTGCAAATTCAATGCAATGTTAACTATAGATTTAGAAACGAAAATATTATTATTATTCAAGTAGGTACTTAACTCACAAAAGTAACCCTTAACTGGACTCAGTGTGAGCAGTGAAGAGCAGTGATAGCCTAGTGGGTAGAACGTTGGTCTCCCCAACGCGGGGGCCGGGTTCAAATCCTGGCACGCACCTCTAATTGTCAAATATTATGTGCGTATTACAAGTTAATTATCACTTGCTTCGGTGAAGGAAAACATCGTGCGGAAACCTGCACACCTGAGAGTTCTCCATAATGTTCTCAAAGGTGTGTGAAGTCTACCAATCCGCAATTGGCCAGCGAGGTAGACTATGGCCTGTACCCCTCACATTGTGAGAGGAGACCCCGAGCCCAGCAGTGGGACAATTATGGTTTGTTGCTTGCTTGCTTGGACTCGGCGTTGTCAGGTAATTACGGTAGATTTAACGTATTCAGCTTCGATCTACCGTTACGAATTTTAGTGTTTTTAGTAGGTAAGTACATTTTACCGTATTTTGACCTACACAAAAATCTAATTGGCTTCAACCCATTAATGGCCCACTACTGGGCACTCGTCTCTCCTCTTGAGGAGGCAAAATCTAATTACAGTAGAAAAAAACCTCAAATCTCATACAACCGTATTCTAAATAAGAATTTACGGTATTTCACGGAAGAATCCACTGTAATCCAGTTTTTTGACCTGGCAACACTGTCTGGACATTGGTCTGGACCCAACAATTTGATGAAAACAGAAAAACATATTTTCTTATGTACCTAGGTACCTACTATAGAGGTAAGTAATATACTGATTTTCTTACCGGTGCACAAATTTTACGCCATTCCTCGTTAGTAAACTTTTTGAAACTTTCCGGTTTCACGCACCAGAAATCCTGTGGTGGTGCCATGAATATTATGTTTAACTGATACCAAGCTAGTGGTAATTTTAAAAGAGCCATTAATACACTGATTTGAAGTTGCCAACGTCCAAAATCTCCTATGGCTCTGGATGTTAAGTCAGTGACGTTATTATTCGATATGTCACTCCTAAATTGTTTCCAAAGTACTGTTAATATGTTAAATCAAAATGGACTCACTCAATAGTTTCACTAGATAAAACAAGTAGTAGAGATACAGTATCTCTACTACTTGTTTTATCTTGTTGTATCTCAGATACTGAGAATAACATTTTTAGATCACAGCTCGATCCACTCTCTCCTTTCTAAGAGAAAAGAACTGGACAACAAATAGTGTTATGTGCTTATCTAATGTTTTCATAGGTCAAAAATTTTTAAACAAGGGTCACCACAAGGGGATGCCACAACGGGGGCTCGATTGCGGACTGAGACATACTAATTCAATAAAATTATCTTCATCATTTGACTCTTTATATACTTCTACTATGCTTTCAATGATAAATAAAATAATTAATAGTACCTAGTTATGGTAGTAGGTAATTATGAAGGTGGTGATCATGTCTGAGAAAGGTGGTACGATTTTTCAGTTATAAAAGTGTAATTTACCTTGGCATACCTAAGAAAAAGTTAAATATTACTTAAAATGAGGCTATCACAAATCTAAGTAGCTGTTAAAATATTTATAAATATTTAATTCCAACCGTTTATTGCTTTTGAAAATGTTTTGATAGCTCGAATAATTTAATGCCCACAGAGTACTTAAATTGTGTCTAATCTACTTATAAGCTCTATGGTGTAAGTGCACAACCATTGTAATACATCCATGATAACCATAGTACGTTTTAGTGATGTCCTAATACCGTACTGATGCGATTTTTTTAAAACATTCGACTTTATTTACACAGAAGTATTAATCGATTTTACATAACACAACCTATTGATTTCACAAAAGTTTTATAGTTGTATCCATAATTCGACGCAGTGGAGGTACAGCCGTACAAACCGAAAAGCTCAGATTACTATCATTGCTTTTCTATCATCACTGCAGCTGTTAAAACTCATATTATTTGTTGGTAAATATTAAACGTTTGCAACGGAATAACGTTTTGTCAACGCGCTCAATAGAAAAACAGCAGTTACGTTGTCAAAATAGTGTTCAATTACTGTGTTTGCACTATTTATGTAATTATAACTTCCATAAATAACTTCCATTATAATGATTCGGTGTTACGTAAAATCAGTAAAGGTAAGTTGTATTTAATTTAAATCAAATACAGTCATATTTTATATGAAAAAAAGTCGAATTATGGATTCGCATTTATGAGTTTATTTGATTTTAAAAGTCAAAGTTAAAGTAAAGAAAAAAAAAGAAAATAATCATTGCTTTTTAAAGTAAAATTTCATTCAACTTGTATTTTGACTTGACAAATGTTATATTGCCATTGCCCATTACCGTGAACAACGCTTTTTCGTGCTTGTCATTTATGCCATGAGATTCTGGTACATTTATAATACTGTAAACTTAGTCCATGGAAATATTCGATATAATTTTTATCGATACATTGAATTACTGTATTTGACATGTGTTTGACACTTAATTTATGATTTTGACATCCCTAAATTTAGTTTATTTTGATTTGATTGTAGAAGTGATATTGTTTGTTAATTTTACTGATTATTTCTGTATTTTAAAGAGTAATTTTCATAAATCACTAAAACTCACGTTAAAAATGAGTCGCAGAAAGCGTGCAAAGGTAAAATTCTTTGTATTTTAGTGTAATTTATGTGTTTTCGTGACAATTGTAGTGCAATTAGGTTATGTTTATCGATTTCAGGTCGAGAACCGGGAATTGGATGAGAAGTTAAAACAGGATGATTCAGAGTCTGATCAATCTGAGAAGAGTAAGATTACATCAACCAGCCCTGCGTCTGTTGCCGGCCGGAGGGAGTCCTCTTCCAGTCGGACAAATGAAAATAAGGAAGCGAAGAAAGAAGAAAAACCTGTTATCATCGAAGAACCTAATAGAGATGATATCGAGGAAGTAAATTACAAAGAAATGCTAAACAGGTGAATAAATATCTCTGTATATTCAAATAACTGTTGTTCGTAAATCTAAATCTTACACTAAAATTCACCTCAAAAACTTCAAGGTGTTTTTTGGGAACTGCTCAATCTTACAAATATATCGTGTGCTTCGTTTAATTTTTTTTAAGTCACATTTATATTTTTATAAACCTGTATATTATGTATGTATATGAATATGTTTATTTTTATATTTCAGCTTGGAAGGAGCAGCATTTCAGTCCCGTCTACCATTTGACAAAATGACTTCCCTGGAAGCTGAGTGCTTTTCTGACTTGCAAGGACCGTCAAGCCTTGCTTTTGTTCAAATACGTAACCGCATACTAAAGTTATGGTTCGAAGACCCTAAAAAACAATTGACTGCAGAATATTCTGTTCTCAAAATGGAAGTAAGTATCTACATTGCTTAGAGTAAACATAGTAATATATAATAATTCATAATGTTTACCCAAAAAACCAGCCAAGTGCATGTTAGGATATACTTAATGTAAGTCCCATAGTTCTAAGTTTGTTTTAGATGATACTTGGCATTTGGCAATAATTTTGCTCCATATATTATGGGTTTCTAGGAAATTATTAATATCAGGTGCAATTTTTTATGACAGTTCTAATAAGAGGTTTTTAAACAATATAAGTAAAATCAGTTTGATTTAAAGTTGGATACAAATGGAATATATTTTGTGGTTTGTAACACAAAGTTGGAAAATAAAGTAGCGAGTGTTACTCTAAGCTTGCTATACTACGTCAGCAATCACATCCAAATTGGTAAAGTAGTTTCTAAGATAAGTGCAAGCTATGTATGTAGTCATTTTAATACACTTGAACTTATACTTAGAACTCAAATCATTTATAATGTAGTAATATTATGTATGATGTGATTATCCTTACCATTAATTCATTACTAATTTTTTTCACTACAGCCACCATACAATGGAGATCCAGCATTAATATTGCGGGCTCACACTTTCTTAGAGAGGCATGGGTTTATTAACTATGGTATATACGAGCGTGTAACACCTATTCCCAATCCACCAAAAGGAAAACAAAGACCTAAAGTCATTATAATTGGAGCTGGTAAGAATTTTTACCTGAAATTATTTTCATTGATAAATAACTGATGTTACTAATACATGGAAAATCAGATGTTAGAAATTGGTTCATTTGTTACCCTAATTGAAATATATTCCAAAGGCCCGTAAGTGAATATGTAATAAAAAGATGCAAACTAATTGCGTATTCGCATTGTGGGTTTTTTGAAAACACTAGCATTGCGTTGTGGCATTACAGAAAGACCACAATGCAAAATTTGCATGTAGCTATCGTAAGTATTACTTTCATAGACATACTAAAGTGTGAAAGTAATAGTTCCTTTTTTCACAAAAACAGCTACCTAACGATGCCAACCAAACTGATTTTCAATTTGAGTTGCGTGTATTTTTTGCGCGAGATTCGCCTTTCTTAGATGCAACAACGCATTGTGAGCTGTTTTTGCGCTCAATGTACATTTTCGGTCTTTGAACGTAACATCAGTGCCGGATTAACCACGTAGCAAGAGTAGCAAATGCTGCGGGCCCCGCGCGATAGAGGGCCCCGCATACTTTAGACTTTATACTAAAGAACCACTTTATACAGTTATACTTAAGAATACATAGTAGATCAAGGGCTCTTTGAAATAATTTACTTCGGGCCCCACGCTTGCTTAATCCGGCACTGCGTAACATATACATATATACATATTTTATTATGCTGATACAATATTAATTATTTGTAGGAGTGTCAGGTTTGGCTGCTGCCAGACAGTTGCAGTCATTTGGTTGTGAGGTGGTGATCTTGGAAGGCCGGGACAGGGTTGGGGGGAGAGTTGTTACTTATAGAAAAGGTCCTTATGTCGCTGATTTAGGTATGTATTTACGTTTTTATTAGGCTTTAGAGTCTTAGAAGAATCTGTCAGTGAAGTGATTATAAGGTTGAGTATCTCATTTGAATCCTGTCTGCTAAACGAGGGTACCATGTTTGATTCCCAACCAATTAATGTTTTTCGAAGGTCCTGGCTGTTTGAATGGCAGGTCTCCTTTGTTAATACATACTAAATAAATGTAAATTTCATGTTATGAAAATAAATAAGACATAACAAGAAATAAATAATAAATAACGCTTCACATTCATAGCCCCACACTAGGATTCCCTGTGTCGTGGGTGCCATGGACAACACACAGAGACAAGAACACTCACACCCAGACCGAGAACAGAAATTCAAACTCATCATTCAAATTTCCGCCTCGCTGGGAATCGAACCCAGGACCCTTGGCGTGGCGATCCGGCATGGTAACCTTTGCGCCACACAGGTCATCACAGGTGATGATGTAGAATATATTGATTGCAGGTGCTATGGTAGTCACTGGATTGGGCGGAAATCCCGTTACTACATTATCCGTTCAAATGAACATGGAACTTCATAAAATAAAACAGAAATGTCCTCTTTATGAAGCTACGGGGAATCAAGTGCCGAAACATAAAGATGAAATGGTAAGTATTTATTTTGGCGAGACTTGGGCATACTTATAAAATTAACCATTAAAAGTTGTAAAAACTTTGCTTGTCATTTTGAAAAGCTAGTTAATAAGCGGTTCGTTCACCCCATGTTATTTGACCGATGACGCGTCAGTGATACTTTTCATTGTACATTCATGTGGGGCGGTGACCAACAACCGTGATGTGGCTTGTCGGTTAGTTTTCTGCATATTAAAGAGACTATCTGTATTTATGGATATTGTACATTTATCCCACTAGGTGGAGCGCGAATTCAATCGCCTTCTAGATGCTACGTCCTATCTATCGCACCAGGTCGACTTCAATTACTACAACGAAACCCCCGTCTCTCTGGGCCAAGCGCTCGAGTGGGTCATAAAGCTGCAACAGAAGAATGTTAAACACAAACAGGTAAGGAACAGAAAACATGAGTAATAACACTAATAACGTGGAATCATTACATTCATAGCAAATATAATATAAAATGGTGATATATGGAATTATGGAAAACAACAGTAAAGTAAGTTAATGAGTGGCTTTTAAATAGAGTCTGCTCTGGATACTCTTATTCATTTTAAGGGTTCCGAACGTAAAAACGGAAAACGGAACCCTTATAGGATCACTCGTGTATCTGGGCGACCACCGTTCATAGCCAATTTTTACCGAAACAACTGGATGTGTTATTTTGTGGCCCAAAGACAAAGATATGTTATAAAGAAAACAAATGAATAAAAAAAAAACAATTATAACGAAATCAAAATTAAAAAAGAACTGTTTTGCAAATCGTACCGTGCGGCATATCAAATGAAAGGGCTTATTGTAAGGATCTCAAATATATTTTTGTTATAGTTTTAAAATGGATAGTTTTAAAATTATTCAAGAAATAACGAAAACTGTAGACGAAAATTGACCATTGACCAAAAATTTGAGAAAAATATAGAAAATAGTTCTTTAACTAAATATTTCAGGAAAACTTGTAAGAAGTTTATGGTCTTAAAAAAGGGCAAAAAGAAGTAAAACAGAAAAATAGCTATAAATACAGAAACCCACGTACAAAAAATAGCTAAAAATAGCTATAAATACGGAATCAACGTACGGATCCCTCTCCAAGCGAGTTTAACTCGCACTTTTCAAGTTATTTTTTCATGTGAGGGTATGTCTGAGTTAATAAATAATTTGAGATCCCAATGGCCTAATCAATCCAAAAGTCGTACGGTATGAAAATTATATTATATTGTCTAATGTAACGCGTTTAAGCCATGGAAGAGATGTGATCATAGTAAAGGTACATTCCCACCAATAAAACAAATGTTTTTTTCAACTAGAAATGTCTAATCATTTTTTATTAATTGCAGATACAACATCTTAAAGCACTTACAACTCTTCAGGAAAAACTTAAGACAAACATAAATAAGTAAGTCATTAAGGTCTAATTTGGTTTAGAAAAGCATACAAGTTCACGCAATAACACTCAGATTATTTGAATTTCTTCTTAACAATAATAATTATGAATAGATGTAGTAAGGCTTAACACGCATTACGATTTTTCACTGCGCGATATTTTCCGCAAAATTCTGTGGAATATGGAAATTGTATGAAGTTGCACCCACTTGCGAAAACAAAATTGTGTTGATTTATGATTCAGTACGCGATTTAAAAATCGTGAGAAAAAAAATCGCGCGGTGAAAAATCATAATGCGTGGTAAGCCTAAGAGTAAAACTATTGCAAGGCTAACGGCAAGTTCCAATTGTTTTATGTCTATCAAATGAAGGTATCAACTATTCAATATCAAAATGTCTTACGCCCCAACTCAGAGTCACTAACGGTTACTTAAACTTGGGGCGTTAATGCTACTTACGGCAGAAGTGAAATAGGACAAATCGTCGACTGTCTAATGGCGGAAGTGCGAAGTAACGAAAGTTGGAAAGTGGAATTGAATTGAGAAACGTTAAAACGCCTATGAGTATCAGCTTGTAGTTTAGTATGGGTAACTAATACTTATACAAATTTATTACTTGAGTTTTAAAGTACTAACTATTGGTATTTATTGGTTAGATTAAGTTATGTTTTTGTACGTTCAGTAGTCATTATTTAATACATTTTCTCTGTTTAGGTAATCCATTAAAAATCCATGCATTAAAGTATTATTCTTAACAGGAATAAACACAAAGTAGCTACTTGCCTATAATTTATTAATTGAATTAGGTATATTAAGAGTTAGTAAAAGCGTAAGGAGTTTTGTTCCTGTCGGTGGTACCTTTCGATCCCACCCGTTCTTTTTATTTTAGAATGGCCGATATACAAGAACTTCTGAAGTCCATGAAGAATGAAAAAGACGCTCTGGTCATAGAGAGGAAGAAGGGTGCAACGGGAGACGCAGGCATCTTGCAAGAGTTCAATTTTCGTCGTCTCAACCGCGAGATGAGACAACTTTGTAATGAGTATGAGACGTTGACCATACAAAATGCTACTATCGAGGACAAATTGACGCAGTTGGAAACTAATCCGCCGAGGTAAACTAATTTTATAATAGAACAGACAGACAGACTGACAGGCAGACAGACAGATGGATAACAGTCATTCTATTAAGGTTCTCTTTTTTACTTTTGTGGTACGGAACTCTAAAAAGAAAGGCATTTGTTATTAAGCTATCTGAACTGTCTATTTAAAGTGTGCGATTTTCTTTAGAATTTCGATAGCGTTTTTAAAAGTGCTAACATAGAAAGTGTCTTTTCTTTTAGATTTTCATACGATTATTATTATAATTTTTAAGTGTAAGTATGTACTCTGCCTACCAGACTGTATATCATCAGAATTCTTGCTGGACAAAGGATGAGGCTATTATCTGATAGAGGTTTGGGTTCAATGAGCCTGGTTAGCTACAACCATTTAAGAATCATCCACTACATATAATTACGGATTTCAATGCAATTTAGTTGGTTACTCGTATTCCTTCGGTAATTGAAGTGCATGTACCATATGGCGCCTCTACTCCTTTGTCGACTATTCATCTGTATATATAAAAGGCCAAACTCTTAGAGCTACTTCTTAGGGAAACTTAAAATTTCGCACACGTAGATATTCCTCTTATGACGTAGGCATCCACTAAGGAAGGATTTTTCAAAATTCAAACCCCAAGGGGGTAAAATAGGGATAAATATGATAAGCATAATTTCGCCAGCGAAGCTGCGGGCAACAGCTAGTTCAAAAATAAATAAATTTGTGGATGCCTACGTCATAAGAGGAATACGTGTGCATAAGTTTCTAGCCCTAAGCATTTCGCCTGTTCGTTGATACACCAGTCAATCACTTTTGCCTTTTATATATACAGATTATTTAATTTACGTTTAAGGTAAATAATATACATATTTGCAGCTCGGTGTACCTGTCGGTGCGGGATAGACAAATACTGGATTGGCACTTTGCGAACTTGGAGTTTGCAAATGCAACGCCCCTGGGAAATCTATCGCTGAAGCATTGGGACCAAGATGACGACTTCGAGTTCACGGGAAACCATCTAACAGGTATTTATACACCACATTGTCATTATTAAGTTAATTGTAGTTTTTGGAGAGCCAGAAATAATTGGGGGTTTTCGCGAAGAAACAATATTGATTACTTTCTAATTGACAAAGCCTATAAACTAGATAGTTAATATTTTTAACAAAATAACGATAACACGTTTAATTTAGCCATTTTTGTTATACACAATAAGAAAAAAAATTAAAAGTGAAAGTAATATTTCAGTATTCGATACTACTGAAAATATAAAAAAAAACTATTACAACAAAGAAATTAAAGATTCTCATAAATACACTATTAAATCTTTTACATAATATAATAATATTTTGTATTAATATACCATAACTCTAAAGCAACCGCAATATAGATGTATCATGCTCAAGCATCAAGTAAGCTCTAAATGGAGTAGTTTTGAAATGTCGAATGGTTCAGTTATCAGACATTGTGCAATACTGCACTGGGATGCAATATTCAACAGTCACTAGCAAGGTAAGTAGCCGTCAACTCTATGACCTTTTCAATTATAATGTGACAGTAATAAATGGTCTACAATGAATCCAAATGAATTTCTGTTGCGTATTTGAACCATATTAAATTACCGAAATAAGATATGTTTCATCTGCAGAACATCAGAATATCCATGCTTCAAAATCGTTTACTTTTAGGTGGAATTACAATGAAACAAATGGAGAAAAAGAGGATTCGAAATATTACTTCTTATATGATGTCTCCTTTTTTTAATATCGTCTGAATGTAGATAATATAACATTTTCAACAAAAATTTAATAAAGCTTTTTAAGCGCAGAAACAGATTTTTGTAGTATCCTATTTATGAAGCTTAGTTGGTTTCTGAATATGTTAATAACGAATTTTTTTACTTTTTTTGGGATTTTTCTTGCCGATAGGATATAGGTACTAAACGATGTTAAGTTTTAGTCGTTTTTAACTGATTTAAAAAAGTATTCGACCTGTATGTATTCATATTTGTATGTCCGTGATTTTCTCAAAAACTACTGATAGTATTTCCATGTCATTGTAGAAATTTAAATGCATATTGTTCAGGGATGATTTTAATATGATCTGATGAAGATATTCGGAGAGAGACAATGGAAGTCTCTAATAATTTACAGCAAATGACTCGTGGATACTGCGAATGTAATGTCTAATTGTCGATGTATTATTTTCACATTTATATTACATAGCACTTTGCTTCTACTCTTTGAAGGGGTAGACAGATGTGTAGAGTACCTTGGTCCTGGACATCATTGACCTTACCAAGGTGTTATGATGTCTTGGAGATAATATTGTAACTTATTTATTATCAGTTAAAATTTTTTTAGTGTTCATTTCTCATTTAATTTATGTTAATTTTATTAAATGAAAAACTTGTTTTTTTTTTCACCTAACAAGTAATAATAAATCTGTCAAGGAAAAAAGTACAAAATGGGAATCGATACAGAGTGTACAATTCGAAATGTAAACAGTTACACACCCTACGAGAATCGGTACGAGCGAGCGAAGTAACCTTACTTGTGAAATAATATTTTTGAATTATTATCACAACTGTTACCGCTCTATTCCACAATTTATAAGTAAATGTCTGTCATTTAGCAAAGCTGGGTAAGCAACATTAAATTAAAGACATAAATCACCATCTGATCAGCGACGACGTCGTTTGATCGATGGAACAGCGAAGTGTTCGACACCAATGTCGAAACATACCATTAGTTCACCGTCACTAATCACAAACGCGGTGACGACGGTAACACCTAGCAATAACTTCAATTAGCTGCGCTCGCCACTCATTAGTGTTTTCCAAGCGTTTCCTTGCCACTTGCAATGTTTGCGTTGCGATGGTTGCGATCAATGTGCCATTGTGTCACGTAAAAGATGGCGCCGAATAGGAATTGCTTCCTTTAAGGATTGGACTAATTGTAAGCCTAGTTTATTCCTGCTTCTACTTTGAAGTTCGAACTGCATAAAACCTTATTGCCTTATTTATTATATTATCACGTATAAATTGACACCCACTAAGATCCTGACTAAAAAGTAGTAATAATATTATACTTTATACCCGTAAAAATCATCAGATTACACTTAAGTCAAATGTTTATGCGTTTCTATTCTCGATAAGTCCTTTTTATTACATAATCCTTCTTATCTTCGCCATAAATAATAATCAAGTCTACAATATCTTATAGTTTGTCGACAATTATTTGGTCTGAAGTGGGATAAAGAATCAATTTGATTTCTTTCCCAATTTGACTTCGGTTAAGCACCCGTGAGGAGACATCGTTGAACGTTCAGCTATAAAGCAATGAATTATTTACAATATAGTGATGGTAATTGGAAGGAGTTTTCATATGAGTGTAGTAAATTTCCCGTTATTTGTAAACTTTATCGGGCACGTTATCCATATAATTTCGCGTCGAATACGTATTGCGATTTCCGAACGGGTTGGCGGACTGCGTGCCCCAAGGGCTCGCCCCGTTATGAATGTGGAATTTTCGAGTTAGTGGCCGGTTGTGATCTTTTGAGCGGATGGCGGATTTTTGCTCGAAGCGGTGGTTCGTGTCAATAATTACTATCATTTCTCGCAGCGAGTTTCCATCTTCCACCGGCGATAAATTATCCACTGACTTCTGTGAATTGTCGTAATGAGCGTTGCAAAGAATATCGATACGCGTAAACGTGCTTCTTGTGTTTAGCTACTTTACACACATGTACCGCTGTCAATTTAGTCAAACTCGTTATCCTCATTATATTTGTTATTGAGACTTGGAAATCGTTTGTTTCTCAGACATTTTTGAATAACTGAACAGTAGTCGTTTTGTTCCGACTGCCTCTGCGTCGTGTATTTTAACGTTGTTCATTGTTCTTACATGGACATATCTCTGATCAATATACTTATAAAGCACGAGGAGGGATGAATTGAATTTGTTTCTTGTTATTCACCCAGTAGATATGTATCGCGACAACCGCGAGACGCCTCTTTTGTGTGACGGTGCGTGCGTTGTCGGCCATATTTCTCACTGTTCGCTGGCCGTAGCGTGGGTAGTTGAAAAATGACATCTTGATTGTTGTGCGTTATCCTACGTACGAGAATGTCGAGTAGGGCTCTAAGACGTCGCGTGCATAGCCATTGTTGAGGCTCGCGGTCACCGGCTCTACAAATTGAACGATTGTTAACCGCTCCATGAAACTGCTGCTATCGTGACTTGTCATGGGATTATTATATTTACAGAGATATTGTATTTTATGATGGGACGCTTGATGCATTAAGTAGACCTTTGTACATTGCCTCATGTCTACATTTATAATCTTGTTTAATAATAATGTAATTTGCGTACAAGAGATACAAAAAAATCCTAATGAAGTAGCAAAAAATGTATGATTTATTCTTTGAATAAAACTGAAACCAATATATTATCCTTTATTAGCAAAACATCGTATCACTTGATTAGTAAAAATTTTCCACTTTTCCATTATGGTTTAAAATTTATGCTTACATTGAAGTGCAGTGGTTTATTTTTACATAATTCATATTATCTTGACTATATAAAAGACCAATATATACAGACACCGCCAACCGGGACATCGACCCTACCTACAATAAAACACAATAATATCCGTGCTTATCACGTAAAACTATAGAGGAGCTTATCGTATTGATTGAGAATCGTGGTACTTAATATATTATGAATAAACTGCTTAGCTCTGCGATAAAACCTTTGAATTCATACAGTAATACCATACACCATAGTTTGCCGGCTAGCACTCCTTTATACCACCATATATCATAGGAAAGTAACAAAGCTCTAGTCAACATGAATTATAAGTTTTGTTGCTATTTATGAACGACAAATGGCGTTTGAAGTTAGTCGGTAGGTGGCGTCCGGAGCCAAACGATAGTATTATAGTGAACGAGGCGGCAACAAGTTTTTGATAACACCATGCGTGGTGCGGGGTAATAATGAATGTGATATAGCTGAGCCCTTCCTCATTTATCACGCGCTCCATGAATAAAATATCCTAGCGGCTCTCCCGTCTGGACTTGCCGGGACGCTTAGCGCTTGCCGATCGCAATCTGAGCCTGCCATCTATCTTAGCAATAGGACTTCCTAAAGAATTTGTACCTGTTACTTAGTTTCATAGAAGATAAGGACAACAAAATATCCCTACATTAAACATGAATAGACTATAATACCATATGCATGGGTTGGTTACAATAATGCACGGCTTGGTAGAAGACGGAAATAATAATTTTTATAATAACACGTTGTTTTAACATCAGGTATTATAGCTTTAATATATGGTTGTAGTGTGATAGGCAAGGCAAGTCGAGTATTGTAAAACGTAACACAGTTATATCTATTTAAGTTGCGCCTGAGTAGAGGTTTCAGGTATATTCTTTAATAAACTGAACATTAACTGACATCACTGCTGCCTCTTTGTTGATGTGTTCCTTTATCAAAGAAAGGGTGGGAGCACCAAAAGTGTATGAAGCCAAAGAATCTGCCGAATTGAAGCTTCTCAATAGGGCAGGTTCTACCTTGTCTCGCAAGAGTTACGAGGGCATCAATCGCGACGGTGGCGTCGGTTGCGGAGGCGTCGGGGGCGTGGATGAATACGCGATGAGCCGACGAATGGCTCTATTAACCCGCCATTGTTCCCAGCGATCGCGAGCGTTGCGCAAGCTATACGCATTGTTCGCTGTTCGCTGTTCGCGTCTTGATACTTTCACTGCGCCCGTTGACGTCACTGAGCTTACGACCCAAATACTCGCGGTGTTAACTCCAATGTAACTTGCGTTCATCGAGCCTTAAATACCCTTATCCGTAAACAAACGGTGGCAAATCGCCAACTCTAGTCTGTTTTGTACGACGGAAATTGAAGATCTTTATCTCGTATACCTAGTACCTTCCGAGCCTGAGTAATTTATCGGTATTGTTCGCAGCAATCTTTGTATTGCTCGAAGAGACAGTTGTTAGCGAGGAAAATAGTCTGGGAAGTATGTAGTCCATCGCGATCGGTGGAGGTACGGTTTGCCGCTCTAAACGACCAGCGGAGATTTATGTGGTGCGATGCAACTTCGGGGCGGCACTTTGTGCTTCTAATTGACAAGTGTTCGGAAGCGATAGCGCATCACATCGCCCTCTACAGCTAGCAGCAATTAGTGTGTTAAACTAGACTCGGACCGAAATGATCTTGGTTTGTTGTACACGTACACTTCGGGGTTGGGTCTGTAAAGGAATTTTACTAATGAAATAACTTAAGCGCCACAGAACTAAGATGACACAGAAATGTTAAAGTTAAAATCAATTAAAATGTAAAATGAACAGACATTGAAATAAATAAAATGCTGCTTTTCTGTTATTTTGTCAGCGTGCCGCATAACAACTTCTAAACCTGTGATTTTATTTTATCGGCTGACAATTTTATTATTATCTTATTAGCACGTTGCAATAACAGCGTTTACTATACAAATCCGGATCAAGTCCTTCAGGCGATACCAGCCTAGGTATGTAATATAATTTCTGTAGTACGCGGCGTTAGTTTTATTGCTTATAATAGCTGTTATAAGAACGAGATTGCGCGATCAGTTACCGATCTACTGATTTGAAATAGGTATGTACGTACAATAGGTGAAATATCGTAGATACTCCTAGATTATTTACATGAAGTCAAAAGTTTTTGCTCTTTAAAAATAATCTCCTTTGATCTTTCGCTATTACAGCTCGTGAGAATTTTTTTACTACAGTAAGAAATGCCAAAGTAATTCTGTAATTTATCAAGTAAATAAGATAGATGTTGTGGATATTTTTACACAAAATAAAACAATAAAAATGTTGTAGCCCCTTTTAAAGTCAAAAACTGTTACTACTCGTATATGCTATATGTAAATTTTTATTATAGAATAAAATATTGATTCATCGGTTAGTTAGACAGAGTCGAACTCAGTGTGTACTGAATGTTTGTTTAGAAAATTATACCACGTCTTAATAATTTTCATGATATTATCCTTTGCATTACAATAGTATACGTAATAATGACTGAATACGAATTTAATTCCGACTTGAAAATTTTACTTATCACTCGTAAAATTTTGATTATTCCACGTTAGTTCATCGGGTCTCCGCTTTAACTTTCCGTTCATTGTTAAAGTTGTAATCCTCTTTGTGAACCCTAATTGAATTCACTGTTATGCTAATACTCTGATTTCCCATCTTATTTCGTTAATAGAGGTCTGTGGTAAACCAATTAAAGGGAGTGTTTGTGGATTACTCAACTTTTGGTAAACGGATAGCGAGTGGGTCTCTTCGTCCGGGAAATTTGCTTTTATTTAATCCAGTATGAAAACATTTTATCCTTTCTTGTAACGGTCCTAAGATTATGCGGGTGAACATATGTTCGGTCGGTTTGAAATATAGGATTTAATATGCGAATTTCGTAGAGCTAGCTCGGTGCCGACTGCCGAGTGTCTGCAGACGTTTTCGTGAGGCGGTGTACATGTCGCTTATTGCGCATTTCAGGGAGCTTAACATTCCAACTGCAGACTCCGCCGTAGTATTAGAACTATCGTAATGCGATTTTATAAAAATTGCCCTGACCTGTATTACATTCCGGAAACATATTGTACTCATGTCTCTTACAATATACTTTGTATTTAAAAAGGATAAATTCAAATATATTCGAATACAAGACTTCTGTTGAAGTTTAATTTCGTACCTTTTCGCTCGCTAGTTTACGAATGGAATATATTATTTCCATTCTCATACCGTTAATAAACCAGTTATTTGAAGAGGGGTTGCTTTTATTTCGCTAGAACCTGCTTAGTGATGAATGTTTAACAACTACGAGGTAAACTATATGGCGTTTATAGGAACGCCTTGCTGCTTTTCTCATTCATGGGACTTGGAAGTGTGTACTTACATATACAATTAAGCTTAACTTTTACGTCGTGTTTCAGTTGCTTTTACTATAATAGTACTTAAAGTATACGTAAGTGGCGATCTTAATCAGTTAGAAAAATTAGTAACTTCGTTGATCAACTTCTGGTCTTCAGTGAACCAATATCCATTATGGTTAAATTAACATTTGACTGTAGAATGAGTGAGAGTCTGTTTGGTACTTTTATTACTTTAAAAGTAGCACAGCATAAAGAGTGGCACTTACTGTTCATATCCCTATAGTCAGTTGTCAGTGAGCGAATGAATCGAATGAGTTAAGCAATTTGGGCGCGGTCGGTAACTTAATAGGTGATTGATAATAGCAAAAATGTTTGAAATTTTCCCGATTCTGATGTTAGACTTCGAATTATTGGACATTAAGTCTTTCTTTTCGTTTGTTATCATTGGATTGTAGTCAAAAGTAAGTAATGAGATAATTCTTGGGGGCACAAGAACTTCTGCCATTTTGACAAAGCTTCGGTGATGCCGTCGATTTAATAAAGCTGGGATACTTGTATTGAATTTTTAAATGATTTGATTACTTGTCGTACATGTATGTAAAGTGCAGTCATGCCTTTAGTCAAACTCTGCTGTAGGCCATGGACATTTTAAACGTTCGTGTGTACTAGCAAAATCGATGCGGCGTAAATTGCGGCCGTCAACGTTTCGAATTATACTAGTGTTGATCTTATTTGTGGGAATTTTTACTATATTTGTATAGTAGTTCATCACGGTGGGTGTACAAGTACCTAATAAAAAGTATTTTTTGTGGATTAGTTTTCCTAAACACGGAAGGTGGTTGACACCACCAGTAGTCTATTTTGCTTATACTTTTATCTCTCCAGACTCGTGAGTGTACCTAATTCTGAATTCCAACGCTCTCCCAAAGGCGTCACAATGATTGTTCAAGGAATTTAGTTAATAGGAATCTCTCCTAACTTACCGTAAAAAGTTACCTCTTCCTTCATACCTCAGTTCCAATTAATATGACAATTTGGTTACATTTATTAGAACTTTCCGATATTATCTTTTTTTATCGCGTTACTATTCAATCTAAAGTTGCGATTAATATCTTATATTGCGGTCATAGTGTATATTATTAAGTAGGAGTAGGTAAGTATAAACTCAAGGTATATTAGGTGTGTAATAGTGTTTGTCATGGTACGTTGTTTGTTCAGGGAGCATTCACTGAGCCCGCGCCACATGGTGTGGTTGATACGCGCTCGAGAGTAGTTTTGGAAAACTCAGTGCGGCGTGAACTGCGGTCGTCCGTTGCGCACCCTCACTTATTAGTTTGGTCCATTTTGTTAAACAAGTACAATTTTATTATGTATGAAAATTACAGGTATCTATTGTTCTTTTCTTGCGAAATACATGAGAGCTTTGTTGTTGAGCGCTATTTATAGTACTTACTGCATAAGGTAGAGCAGGAGTTAATTCATTAACAGTAGCTTATACGTACTTAAATACGGAGTTAGGTTTTAGATGTACTGCATTTTACCTAGCTAACTACTAATATATGTATTTTTAATAAGATGATGATAGGAAATAGATTAAGTCTCCATGGGGTTCGCCTGGATAGCTACCACCCTTGAGCATGAGTCAGCTGCCAAACGACTCGTCGTGTCCCGGCTGGGGGCTTGAGAGCCAGTTCTTTCTTTCTTTTTCTTCTTTTTTTCTTGGCCGGCTACGCATCAGTGATGCCTTTGGTGTTGCTAATGTTCATGGGCGGCGATAGCCACTTACCATCAGGTGGATCGTCAGCTCGTTTGCCGGCTATTTCCATAAAAAAAAAGTTGTAGAGACTATTATCATTTAAAAAAACATTAGCACTCCGGGAGTGTCGACAGAAGTGAAAACTTATAAAACAATATAATTGAAACATATGTATATTATTTATATGTATAATATGTATCTATATCTATCTATGAACACGACGATGAAAACACAGAGGTGTCGAGGAACGGTAACGGAGTCGCGAGTGGAATGTTTTTTTTCCATCTCAAAAATGCCCAGCGCGCCTAAAGAAGTTTTCAACAGAAAAAGTTGTAGAGACTATTATCGCTTAAAAACTGTTTACAAAATATGCAAAGTTCATAGATAAAGTCTAAAAATAATCACACCCTTATTTTCAAAAGGCGGTCGAAGTATACAACCTCCACCCCAAAAAATCGAATTTAAGTTTACTATAATATGTTATATTAAATGAAATAAAAATGCACTGGACGAGTACTTGCCCCTAATGCTTGATTGCCCCTAAAGTAAAATTTAGCCCGGGTACCTAAGTACTACAATGACAAGAAAAAGTTGTCCTATTCTTTCCCGCCGTGAAGAGCCTATGTAGTCTGATAAAATAATAAATATTGATTTCGGTTAGCATTCACGATACATTACATTGATAATTTCAAAATGAAATACATTAAAATCGCGCGGGGTAATCTACGGCCTACTGTTCCCAAAGTTCCAGTACATTACCTAGCTACATCTAGCACAGATCGTTAGGTCCATAGTTTGCTCTTTACTGGAACGGCCAGATGTCGGTGAGTGCAAAATGAAACACGTTAACGCTTCGGCTGACGTCAGTTCCCTTTTTTGTCGAGCCTGGGCAAGTGCCATTTATCAACTTTTTATAGAAACACTTGTTTTAATTTATGCTCGCTCTAACTTCCGAGCCGAGCTATCTCCGACCTCATTTGCAAAGCACAGCTTTTGCTGTTTACGCGAGAACTACCAGAGTAAGCTTCTCACTGAATTTTAAACTAAACATCGCAATATTACATGGCTCTAAAAGCAATATCAGAGTGTTGATAAATGTTTATAGGGATGGGGTACACACAGCTTGATATATTTATGTAAACTTGACCTTATAATTTAAGTAGGTACCTAACTATTGATTTTGCCTGTATATCGGTGTTAGAAAATTTTAATTACTATGCCGTTAGAAAAGGAATACCTATCGTCGTAACGAAACAAAAAGTTTTTTTTTAATGGGAATTTTCCAGTCTCTTGAAGCGGAGTGAGGGTTTTTTGTTATTTGTTTATGGAAATAGCAGACAAATGAGCTGACGATCCACGATAAGTGGCTATCGTCGCCCATCGACGTATACCAAACCAAAGGTATCACAGATGAGTTGCCGACCAAGAAATTACCTCCGAGGCGCCCTACTACCAGCGGGCTGGATTTAGTAGCCTCTTAAGACACCCATTCGGCGTAGGATTGGGGTTAGTATTCTAAACGGCCCCAATATGGCTAGAACTCGGCTGTACGGGCTATTAGTCTTTCATAACAATTATATCTTAGGTTCGTTAACAAAAGGCTTAATGGCTCTAATCAGTTGGTACTGCCAGGTAGAGAAGCATCAGGTCTTCAAATTCAAATTCAAATTCAAATTCAAATTCGTTTATTCATCAAGAATATGTTTACATATACATGGTGTTGGGTAATACATTTTTATAGCAAGTAGTCCAAATTAAATGTTCGTCAGCTGCCTAAACTGGGCGTAAACCTGTGATATAGGCAACTGAACTCTCCCAAGAGGTATCCGTTACTATAATAAATTAGATGTATGACATAGTAAGTATATAAACATAGTTTTTGATGTTCATTTTAGCAATTTAAGTAACCAAAACTAACATACAATAAAAATAATCACAAAAAGGAAAAATCTGCAACTTAGCGTGTGTGTGTGTGTATGTGTTGTGTGTGTGGTGTGTGTGTGGTGTGTGTGTGGTGTGTGTGTGTGGTGTGTGTGTGGTGTGTGTGTGTGTGTGTGTGTGTGTGTGTGTGTGTGTGTGTGTGTATGTGTTGTGTGTGTGGTGTGTGTGTGTGTGTGTGTGTGTGTGTGTGTGTGTGTGTGTGTGTGTGTGTGTGTGTGTTAGGATCTGAGTGGCTAAGTACGTGTCTGATGAGTTATTTTGGATTAGAAAGGAAGTCTTCAGTTTCGTCGTAGGTAAGATCAATTAAAACATTGGTAAGAGTCTTTTTCAATGCAAAATTGTTGAGGTTTTTGATTTTTATTATTTTAGAGATTTTGTTGTAAACACTACTCCCTAAGCAGTATGGAAATCTGCTGGCAAATGCTGTTTTAACTGTGTTTAAAACAAATACTTTGTCTTCCCTGCGTTTTGATGGAAAGGATGCATCTGACGAAGTAAAGGAAAACTGTTTGTGCTGCGTTATCGTTAGTTTTAAGATAAATAGTTTACGAACTGAGAGAACACCGCATTCTTTATATAATATTGTTGTGGGGTATCTAAAAGGTAGAAAGTTGCTAACTTTGAGTATGGCACGCTGTGCTCTCTCCAAAGGCAACATATACGTTTTAGCAGCACCCCCCCAAGTATCTATACAGTATGTTAGTATAGATTGACACAGTGCAGAGTAAAGCAGTTGAAGGGTCTTTTTATCAGCTACATGTCTCATATTTCTGAAGAGAGCAATAAGTTTACGACATCTATTGGTGACAGCTTTTATGTGCTCTTTAAAATTTAGATGGGAGTCCAGTACTATTCCTAAGTATTTGCATATAGTAACTCTTTCCAATTTCAAACAGTTGCAAGTATTTTCCGAACATAGTAAGTTGTTATTATTATTATTATGGACTTTTATATTATAACAATCAAGATTTGGTGGTTGGAGGTTTGATCGGATCGAAAAGGTTAGTATTTTGGTTTTTGAAACATTCAGACTAAGTAAATTGCTTTTCAGCCAGTTTGTTACGATATTGAGACCTTTTTGTGCAAGAGAATAAACTTCGTCCCAACTCTCTCCATGGAATATAAGCGCCGTGTCATCCGCAAGGTAATTATTTTTCCGTTTTTTAGTTTTAGGTTGCACAAATCATTAATATATACCAGGAAGAGAGTTGGACCCAGAATACTTCCCTGAGGTACCCCATATGTAACAGTTTCCGGTTCACTCGTAACACTGTCCACTCTAACACATTGTGTGCGATTAGACAGGTAGTCTTTAAAAATTTCTAGTTGTAAGTCTCGAACTCCTATCGCTTCTAACTTACGCAGAAGAAGTGAGTGGGAAACGGTATCAAAGGCTTTCTCCAAATCTAACATGATCGCTATACATTTATTGCCAACATCAAGGTTTCTAGCTACATGATCTGTCAGATGCCGTACTGCATCAGATGTCGACTTATTTTTCCGAAATCCGAATTGATTATTCGATATAAGCTTCCTATCTTCTAGGTAGTTAGTAAGTCTTTTATTTAACACCCGTTCTAACACTTTTGAGAAGGTAGGTAATATGGATATCGGCCTATAATTACTTGGAGTATTTTGGGTACCAGATTTATGAATGGGTAGTATTATAGATTTCTTGAAAGCGGTTGGGAAGTGTCCTACATTTATAGATAGACTGCAAATATGGTGTAATGGCTGAGCAAGAGAATCAATATTTTCTTTTAGAAGTTTAGATGTTATGTTGTCTATTCCGGACGTGTAACTAGTTTTGAGAGACTTTGCAATCGATACTATTTCCTGAATATCAGGTCCAATCAAGACAAAGGAATTTAAAGTATTATGGCTGATAGGTGTAAGGTCACTATTTAGGGAATTATTAGAAGAAAGGATTTTTATTGCTACATTTTTGCCAACATTAGCGAAAAAATTATTTACGATGTTAACTGACTCTAATGGAGTATCCGACAATGTTAGAAGTTCCTTACTAAAACTCTTATTAGGTTTAAGGTTTCCAATACGTTTTATGACCTCCCATAGTTTTTTTATATTCTTAGCATTTTCAATTTCTGTTCGTTCATATTGTATTTTTAATTTTTTAAGGATGCGTGATAAGTAATTTCGATACCTAGTATATGTAGTTTTTAATATTTCATTATCAGGTGACTTTTTAAGCCGTAAATGTAGTTTATCTCGGTTTCTCATACAGCGAACCAGTCCCGGAGTGATCCACGGTTTCAGTGGGGCCTTGCGACGTGGAAGTGTTTTTACAGTACAAGACGCGCTTATTATGTCCGATATCGTTTTAATAAATAATTCCGCTGCCTGGTCACAATCATAACAGTCTAAGATATTTTGAAAATTTGTGTTTTGTAATTGTGTTTTAATTTTAAAGTAATCAAATTTCTTATAAATTACAGACGTGTTTTGTGTTTTTTGGCTTTCAATAATCAGTGACAAAAAGATAGTGTCATGATCAGTTATACTGTTTTTAATAACCAACGTTGTAGATGAGAACTGCGATTTCATCAGAACATGGTCTAAGCAATTTCCTTTTCTCGTTGGTATGGTATGCGTTGCCATCAGGCCATGAGATGCTGTAAGGTTAAGATATTTGGCAGCGTGACGATCTAAGGAGTCTGTTTTTATATCTATGTTTATGTCACCTTTTATAATTACTGATTTATATTTATTTAGTGAAGTTAGCAAATCGTCTAGCTTCTTACTCATAGTATAATTGAAAAGCCTGTTCCATTCTCCGAAAGGTGCTCTAACTTAGATTAATTAATTTCAGATGAATGCAGATAAACTTTAAATTGATCGAGCATTTTAATGGACACCTTTCAATCAATTAATGGACAAACATCACTGATGGATTTGAACGGAATTTGAATTGATTAAATCTCAATCCAATGTTTTTGGGCCACTATTTTACCGTTAAAGATTTGCAGTGAGATTTTATTTGCATAATTGCACTCGATCGCCGGTGAATGAGTTAGGCGTCCGTTTGGCGGCACATTTAAGTGTGGGTCAATGCAATTACATCTGATGCTTGTCGGAACGCGCATCTGATAAGCAAAGAAAAAAGCCTTGCGGAGGAACTTTAATTAAAATTCAGAATTTTTAACGCGTTACTTTAAATGTAGCGATAAGCAGGGCTTATACTGCGAAAGGACAATTAATTTCACTTAAAACATTAATTAGATCTCATTTAATATGTGGAAAAATGCGTTGAACCGAGTTCGATACCCGCACAGTGGCACTATCGCTTTGGAAATCTCTGTAAAAATGAGTCTACGTTTGATCGGGGAAGAGCAAAGTACATTGCTGTTTTGAAACACTAGTTAGGTGAAGCTGAAACTTCAACTTGGACGGGACGCTCAGCAATCCTGCCACAGGACAAATTCGCTTTTATTTACTTTTGCTCACAGTAAAATTTGCTCTTTGTAGGAAAGTTTTAATCTCTTCCGTGGACAACGGCTGTGCGTTTTGTATGTGCCACGGTACAAACAACATTTGCGCTTAAACTTTTTAAATCTTACCCATTCAAACTTTTGATGGAGTTTATCTAAATAGATGAAATGCAAATTGCATTCTGTAAATTGTATGTTGATTCTCGACTACATTACGATAGTGTTTTGGTGTGTGCAACGTCATTCTGTAGTCCCTTAAGTGAACACTTAGCCGCAGCGTAATTCCGGTAAAAGGTTCGATGGCCGCGCCATCCAATCTTTGTTAATGTTTATTTAAGCGAAACTTCGACGATCATTAACTCGATTGGCGGTTAATGAAACGCACGGTTTACAATAATATCCTGAAATTTGCCGTCGTTTGATACCATTATGTACATTATATTCACATTATGGCAAGGTTTTTATAAATTTTTGTTCTGGGTCAGGATGTTCATTACTAATAAGTTAGTTCAAATGAACGATCACTAGTAGACGCTGTAGCAAGTGAAGATTAAAACCAGAATGCATTAGTCTAGTCTTCTACTTCTTAGGATTAATAAATAAAATACGTCGTGTCCATGTATACATTATGTAGACTATTACCTCATAAGCTCATAACGCATAATCCTGTATAGACTGTAGTAAGTTTTTCTCATATTATATGTAAGTCGATACGTGTTGGAGAATTAATTTAAACAGCACCACTCGGAGAAGAATTAGAGCAAATCTAATGAGCGGTCTCGTTAGGGCCGTTTTCATTTCGCACCATTGGCGGCTGTTCCGGCGTGGCAACCGCCACCTCGCCATCGCCCGAGGCGGTCGACGTTCAGCGTTTTTACAGCTCCGATAATGAGGTGCCGTGAAATATAGTACGTTACTTTTAATTTTTAATCGGCTACAAAAAGGAGGAACCATTCAACGCGATATCTCTTTTAACCTTAAGTTAAGTTTAAATTGTATTTAAATAATACAATAATACATGTTAAGTTGATGTATAGTATCGATGTTAAAAGTGTTTTTTCCTTTGTGTCGTAAGTCGTAAGTCATAAACACACCTTCGTGTGGCGGCGCTTCCACCCGCCCGTAAAATATCTAGCAATAAAGTGCAACGGACGACGTCCGGATGTGTTAGGATTCGTTTATTGTCCGGGCCCACGTGTTGAGTCCGATAGTAACAAATCACCGTTGCTTGCGCCACGGGATCGTAAATATTCTTTAAATCTATCTTCTCTTAGACAATTACGTACTATAAAATCTCGGTCGATAGGTCACGAAACATTAATAATGTACGTAGCGTTAAAACAAATTTCCAATGTTTCGTTTATTCGGCATCGCATTTCGTTAACGAGTTGGGCAGGGGAATTCTCCGTTTGCTGATAAAACTTGTACAGGCTTACTTAAGACGTTAAAGGAGAAATAGTGGGGCGTAGGGGTTGGTAGAACGTGTAACCCATTTGTACTTGTTTATCGGAGAGATAAGTGTCCGTGTATGCGGCGCGTCGTTCCCGAACGACTCCTCTCATTAGTTGGTGGAAAAGATAGCGTCAGTTAGATTTCTCCTTTAATTGCTAAACTATCCGCACCGCCGAGTGATTTACAGAGGCCTTACACCACTTAATAGATTTGTTCGCTTTTTGTCCAGCCCTGATGTGTGACCGTCAAATATGTAAGTCATTTTGGGTTGGAAGTAAGATCGTTAAAAGGTGATAGGTTGAATATCTACTGAGGAGACTGATTGAATTACATTTCATTGACTTCAACTATCTCATGTTACAATCAGGTGGCTTGTCTTGTCTTGAAACATCAAATTAGTGTAGGTAGGGTAACACCTAAATAGATGTTTGTTTTTTTGCCGTTGAGTGGATTAAGATGAAATTTGACACAGAGAAGACGTCCAGGAATAGAAAATAGGATAGATTTTATGCCGGTTGTATGTTCCACCGAGATAATATGGGCGTTTATTTGTTTTTGATTTCGTTTTTTAAAAATAGACTTCCGCGGGCGGAGACTAGAATATTGTAAATAAATATAATACATATTGTGAGAAATTTTTACATTATTCTATATGACAAGAAACCAACGTTTTCCCACAATATTTTTATGTTACTGAATTGGGTTTAGAGTGAACAGTAATGCGCGTTTCGGCTTAGGAACGAGTCGTATACCAAAAAGTGGTATTGTAAGGGTGGGCAGCTACTGAGTGCGGTAAGCGCATTATTGAGAAGCGCCGGAGGCTACGACGCTCCTCGAATGTACAATGGGCGTTAAGCCGTATTCACGCAAAGTGCTCTGCTGGCTAAAATGAAAACTACCTTTTGGACTGATTCCGGTATGAGGAAACTCTATGGTTTTCCTCGTACGCGAGAATAATGAAAATCGTGTTTCGTTTCTCTTACTGATTTAGATTAAACAGAATAAGGATGTCTATTCATGGCAATTCATGCATCTGAGTCGAAATTTCCCGATAGATATACCTATGTACACCTACACACGACGGTCGTGAATGCATAATACAAAAATATCAACAATCGGCTAAAGTTTTTATAAAAAATTTATTCAGAGCTAAATCGTATTAATTTTAATTTATTCTTAATTAATACTGCTTTCACACCTGTGATAGCCACATTAGCCACTAATAATTCATTTAAGAGCCATTTCGCGGTTAGACGCGCGGAATGAAGAATTTGATGTCAAAAATTAGTATCATAAGAAAGATATTAATGCTGGCAAATGAACTCATAAAATAGATCAATCCTTCATCTTGGATCTTCATTTACCGGAATTTTGAAAATATTAATTTGTTTCTGCGTAACTGTCAATCTAGCATAACTATTTTTCAGCAAAAGGACGACAGAGTCAATTTCATACACTGATTTTCTTTATTAAGTTTTATTAAATTGAGTAAAAAAAAATGTCTAGAGAACACTCATATATTATATTTTGCATTTATTACAAGGGATATACGATTACTATAATATTCGTTTCAAAATTAATTCAATAACATTAACAATTTTCATGGTTTATGCCATGACTTTACCATCGATTTTTGTATTCAATAAAGCGTATTTCCCATCAAAAATTTATGTAGTAATAAAATATGGTCTTTGTCGAATATGACACGTAATTTTTTTTTTATCTTACTGCAAAAAATAATTTATTAAAACGAATTTACTTTACCATATAAAGATACGAACTTACGCGAAATCAAATCAGTCGTGCGGCAGCACTCTTGGACGTCGGACCTATGTCAATTTTTGCTTTAGCCATCTAAGGAATAGATTTCGTAAAAGTAACGTAATTATATTGCCATTGAACAGTCTTGATCACGTGAGAATTTTTAGTTACAGTCAATTGTATTATTTTTAGTTTTCTATAATTTTCAGGGTTTTGTAGTCAAATCGGAATCATGTCTAGTCCGTTCGTTATTTCAACCGGCCGGCTAGCCCGTCCGGCCGTCCGTCCTTCCGTCCGTCCGTCTGTCCGTTCCGTATGATTTTTTCTTCGTCTACCCCTTAATGTGGGGTATCGTTGAAAAGGTCTTTCAAAAATATTATAGGTTTCAAAAGACCATTTTTCAATTCAGGGGTCCGTTTGCGTAATATTCTGCTTTAAACATCTTTGGTTTGAAGAAAACAATAGAAATTAAGTAACTATTTCTTTCCAATTTATATAGTGTAAGTAGTAACGGAGAAAATCACGAACATACATATGTACAAAATATAACTATATCTATACTAATCTATACTATTACTATTGTAATATTATAAAGCTGAAAAGTTTGTTTGTTTGTTTGGTTGAACGCGCTAATCTCAGGAACTACTGGTTTGAATTGAAAAATTCTTTTTGTATTGGATAGTTCATTTATCGAAGAAGGCTTTAGGCTATCGGATTTTTGGAAATTCAACCCCTATTGGGTTGGAAGTCACTGCTGTAATTTGAAATAAAACATTGTCCGTTTTTAGACATTAGTTACTGTTTACAGTATTTAGGTTTTTTGTTATATGTGTAAATTACATATTTACATAGAAAAAAAATAATAAATAATTATAACTTGTATACACATACCCTTTATTTATACAACTTTTAGATCAATCTGTACTTTATAGAGTTCCGTACCCAAACGGTGTCAACGGGACTCTATTGCTAAGCCAAAATGTTGGAATGATAGAAGCTCCGACATTAGTCAGCTATAGTCACTTATTATTAGTCAAAGATAATACATTCGTTGTTTGGAAACTCTCGTGCACCCAAGTTCCGTCAACTCCCCAAAACTCACGTATCTCAAATACACAACACAAATACAAATCACCCTCTCATTTTTTCCCTTCACAACCCCTCGCCTCTCCCTATACCCCCCCCCCCTCAGTTCTTCACCCAAAAGTGGAATTTTGCGTCGTGATAATCTGGGAGGCATCCGGGCAAATACCGCACTCATCAGGTAGGCGCAGATCGGCAGATCAGGATATCGGGATATAGATTTTTGGAAAACCGGAAATCCCGGATATCTCGGAGACGGTGCGTCCTAGACAAGTTTAGACGGAAATTTCAACACCCTTTAGTAAACCCCCAAACCTTATTGCTAAATCTTACTGAACCCACTTTTACCCCCCCCCCTCCCCAAATTTTCCTAAAATACCATATATCTCCTAAACGGTACGTCCTAGACGATTTCCGACTGAATTTCCATCCGCCCTGTGGAACTCATACTTGCAACATTACCCAATCTTATTGGGCCCAACCTTAACCCCCCCCCCCCTCCCAAATTTTCCGAAAACTCCTTATATCTCCTAAACGGTGCGTCCTAGACGATTTCCGAAAGGATCGAGTAAAAGTTGTAGCCCATAAAAAGATTGACACTTTATGTGCCATACATTTTTCTTGTAGAGCAAGTGGTTTGGGAGGAAAGTGCGAATTTCGTTTCTCATAATTTATTATACTAGACTATTGTCAATATTTTGTTTTGTAAACCAACAGAAAACAATAAAGAATTCGTTTTTAACATTCAAAGAATAGTGTTCTGAATATCTTCTTTTTAAAGCTGTAATCATTTTTGTGTATGGATTGTATTTACCTTTATTTTTACGTTATCTTTTGTATCACGGTAATGATTAGGGTATCGAAAACCGATCCTGTTTTAAATTACCGGGATTTTCGGTACTCGCCTATGCTGGAACCGGGATTCCCGGGATTTTCAGTTCTTTCGGGATTATTTTACCACGGCTTTCCCCGCGTGAAAATAGTTAGTATCGCGTTTCCTATTTTATCTCTCAGGAGCATTAAATAGGGAAAAACTGTTTTCTACCCAAATCCGTATAGTCGTTTGCCGTGATTGAGTAACCATCATACTATTATACCTTACATGCAAACATAAGTTTCGTATTAATTGTATGAAAGCAACATAATTGTATTGCACAATTCAGCACTGCTTGGACGAGAAAAAAGAGTTAAATCATCTTCATTTATATTAGAAAAATATCGATCTGGGTTGTGTAAATAATATTATATTAGTATAGCTGCTTCATGTAGCCGACGTTCTGAATATCTTCTTTTTAAAGCTGTAATCATTTTTGTGTATGGATTGTATTTACCTTTATTTTTACGTTATCTTTTGTATCACGACGCGACATATTTTTATTTCCCAAAAGTTCAGAAAATCCCGGTTCTTTTATTTTGTTTCCCGGTTCTTTTATTTTGTTTCCTGGTTCTTTTGAAAAGTACCGTATTCCTTTGTAAATCCCGGGATTTTCGGTTCCGGGATTTCCCGGTTCTATACCCTCCGATTGATTTGAATTTAGGTATACCTATGTATTTCGACGCGCTGCGAATATCGCAGGCAAAATGGACGCATATTGCATTTTATAGATCACCTTGAAAAAACATGATTTTTAATTTTTCACGTTGATTTGCCAAAATATTGATTTTTGCAATATGCATCTATTGGACATCTTTATTGTGATGTACCTAAGTAGGTACCTAAAATGTATTATGTAAATAAGTTACCGATAATGGTACTACTACATTGTACTCTTAATTGTTATATAAACTTATATTGTCACAAACCAGATACATGTATGTGGTCACAAAGTGTATACTTAATTAAAATTATATGTTCATAATTTTAAAATTTTTACGTTTGAAAGTATCAAGAAGATTACTCGCACAGAACTGAGGTCAAGCGCGACGCGAGCCGCGCGAGGCAATATCACGCCGCGGAGCCGCTTCAAATACCTATAGTTTATCAACCGAGTTTTGCGAAATGGCTCTTAAGCATGAAACAATGAGTCGTTAAAAATTCATACCCAGAGTCGACAGTGAAAATGAGGCTGACTAAGAAGTGCGAATAATAAAGTCGGCACGCCCATAACAATTGTAACAGATTTAAGGCGGCAAAAAGAGATGCGGCCATTTGGTTGTCGTTACGGTAATTTAATGAATTCATTAGTGAGAACGGGGAGGCGAGGGAGTAATGAAACTATTTTGCATCGAGCTCTTCGGATTAGTTAATGTGAATGTTCCGGATGACAGTTAGGAACGCCCTGCTATGCAAATCTCATTGTCTCTAATGCGTGTCCCGACCGCGCCCTAGTCCGGGAATGCCTACGCAGTACGCAGCGACAATCTCGCCCAATGAATATTTACAACGCGACATTATGATACCATTGCCTACCGACTGATCAGATGCGATGTAACAGTATGACGTGACCTATACGGGCTATACGTTCGTCGTGTGCATTAGTAAAGATCAATGATGTTTAAATAAATATAGATACGTTATGCCCTTACAAATCAACCGAAAAATCTGTTCCGATGTCCGCAAGGCACGCTTTATTGCTTTATCGCACGTCTTTATCGCTCTCGCGTCAAAACTACATCGCTATCTCTTTCTTCACCTGAATAAGAGTTCCCGATTGGGAACTTTTTGAGTCACACAACGCGCGCGCTTATGACATATCTGCCTCTTTTTAATATATAATATCATTGGTAAAGATCACATGCGGCAACTTAAAGCACCTACATGATATTATTGTTATTTTAATAACTTCAACAAATTATTAGGAAAGATCACATGCGGCAACTTAAAGTACCTGTATGATATTATTGTTCTGTTGATATCTTCAACTAATTTTCTTTTAAGTAAAATCGATTCATTTGTAGTATTATAAATTGGATTCGGTAGTAGAACACACCATTTGACAATTTGCCTTATTTTTGTCATAATTTGGACAAGTGTGTTAATTAATTGATGTAATTAATGTTTGGCTAATGCTTAAATGATTGCTCCAACCCAAACGCATTTACAGTTTGCCATTTGTTAGTGTAATTTATTATTAAAGAAAATGTTGCTACTGACGACTTTGTAGCCTAGTTGGTAGCGACCTTGTCTGCGAAGCGAGGGGTTCCGGGTTTGATTCCCGACCGGAGCTGATATTTATGTGACAAATAAATATTTGTACTCGGGTCATGGATGTTATTGTGATGTGTTATATTATGTGTCGTCCATGCCACCCGCGACACAGGTGAAAACCTACCGCGGGGGTATGAGTATGATAGCGTTTATTTATTTATTTGCTTAACTAGCTGTTGCCCCCAGCTTCGCATTTGGAAATTATGTTTTTGCTTATTTGCAAAATTTGAAGCAAATCGGTTGATGTTTTAAAAATATTCCATACAAACTTTCATCCCGTTTCCCGGGGAAACCTTTTAATTTTCCGATATAAAATGTATCCTAAAGTATGACCAGGTATAAGTACCATCTTTACCAATTTTCATCGAAATCCGATCAAAGGTTTTCATGTGATGCCCGGACAGACAGACAGACAATAATTCTAAAAAAAAATATTTTTGTGCTCTAACACGTTATTGAATTGCCCCCTAATCGAAATTTTAAAAAAATATTCAGTGTACAGAAAATTTGCCCTTTGAGTTTCATTATAGTATAGATTTACGCCTATCTATCGAACGGAAGTATTAGCATGGAAATCAAAACCTATAACTTTATTATATAGTGGCCATAATGTCGCAAACTATTGCAAGTTCAACTTTCGCTCTTATATAACCTGCTGTGATTGACGCGTTGCTCAGGTAATGGTACCCTATCAACCATTTCAATAGAGCCTTTCCTTGTTAAAAGATCACGCGATCGCAACACGAATGTAACAACCTTATTGAGGTGTTATTTCTTCCGGTGCTTTAGGCGTTCACAGCTTTGATTAAGACATTCGTTTTGTTACTAGTCTTCTTGTATTTATTGGTTGATGGACATGTTGCTTAAATTTATCGTTAACAAGACCTATAATTTATTAGTCATTCTTTGATTGTTGGTAGTTAGGCAATTTGGGCATCTATCACCAATTTTATATAATGTATAACACTAATTTCTATAAAACTACTTCAATTCATATATTACGGTTTAAGTACGTATTTTTCCCAAGCTTTTAAGCTATATCTACAGTTTGTTCCGGATAAACGGCCTCTGGAAATAGTGTAAAGCTTAAAGTAAATCTATTAATTGCATATTGAGACTAAGCAGCTTTTATTCAATTTAATCCTTCTGTAAATATTCCTGTTCTGGAATTACATTTGTTTATTGTAGTACACAAGCATGCTTCTTACTAAATTTTCAGTTCTGTCCCAGCACCAATTCTTTGTTCAATTTAATAAAATTTAATTCATAAATAAAATTTAAATTCAAATGACTTTATTTCGTCAAGCAATTCACAGATGAACACATAAATTTTGTTTATCTAAAATCTCTACACCGCTGACCTTTCTTAATCGCAAAGTAACGATAGCTATATGGAATAAAAAAATTGAAACATGGCGCGTTTTAAATGAAGTTGTAAAACGGTGTACCCTTACTTTGAGGGGACGATCATAAATCTGGTGTCTATTGGGGTCGTATCGTAAGTGTCGTCGACCGGCGCGCCTCGGACATCGGACATCTCGTTGGCATGTATACGGTTATTAGCGGACAACCTTGTAAATTTCTTTTCAAAACTACATTTGAGATCTTTATCTCTCTGGGTGTGATAAGCCCTCGCTTCGGAGCGGCTTAGTGCGCGTCAACCGCGTTATTATTGTCACCGCACTTATTTTATATCCACCTTTTTGCCATTCACGAGTGATTTAAAGCAGTTGTTTGCATAATATAACAAGGCTTGACGCTTTTCCATTACCTTATTTTTATATTTAAGGTCGATTAAATTTGAATAGCGTCTGAGCCCGCTGTAGAAACGTCAGTAACGAAATTGTCAGTAATGTGGAATCGCTACGTTTGAATAATGATTATGCCGTAATAAACTAATTTAAATATTTATTTCTTGATAAGGTTTTTAGTTTCTACTTATAAGAGTTCATCGTTCTTTTCATCTACATATTAATGTGACTTCAGATGGCATACTGCTTCCTAAACATCTTTTTAGTTTGATATGTGTTTCTCTTTTATTTTAAGGTCACAATATTGAGATGCACAGACAACGATTGAATATTAATGAAGATTTCGCACTTAGTAAGACATTGGAATTATCTGTTTGGTATCGTAGTACTTGGGAAGCTTAGGTACTTACATTTGGATCGAATGTATTATTTTCGTTATCCATTTTATATGATTCCTTTAAGTTTTTATATTTTATGTCGTAATGAGGTAAAATTTACGTCCTTATTATGCATTTATTTTACTTGTTAGACTTTTATCTTTATACCCGTAGGTGCACTTCACAACTGGAGCAGGTGCGAGAAAAACTGATAAAGTTTTTTGTTGCTACCAAAACGAATACACTGTTCTTTCGCTACCTAATATGTAATAAATAACGAAACCACTACACTCGAACAAATAGCCAATAGAAGCGTAACATTAAAGCGCGAACCCATTACTACGTTGCAATATTTATCTCCACTAGGTTATAATGAGAATTTATTTGTTCTCCGTTTTCATAAAGCACGCCACGGTGCGCCTGAGAACCTGATACTTGTACCTTTTTGGAATGTAACTCCGTCGCGGCTTTGTAATTGTAAAATATTTACATATTCATTAGCAGAACACCCTCAACGAGCATTAAATTATGTCACTCGACTTGAATAGCTCTTATTCGCTGATACTAGTTATTGGTCTACGCCAAGCCGCCGCCGTCTTGTTGAATATCCTTATGGTCCGTGTTGTTCTATAAAAGAAGAAACAGGTAGAGGCGAATGAATATAAACGAATAAAGAATAAGCTTTTCTTAGCCACTCCGAGTCTCTTTATGGATATTTTATGTATGTTATTTACAATTATTATTTATATACGGAGATTTTCCTTAAATACATTTAATATCACCGATATAATAGCTACGTCTGTGCCTGTTGTGAATTTAATTCAGTTTAGTCCAAATATTTTATTGATGTTTAATACCATAGATAACTATATCTATGGTATCTATTCACTAGAATACTATATTTCATAGTCTGTGTAAAATTTTCTGCTTGCTCCAAAATATATTTTTTTATCGTCTGTGACTTCTAAAACTCCATCTTGAATAGAAAATGATTGAGCCTAAATTAAAATTTCTTTTGTTCAATAGTGTCTTTAGGATAAAACATGAGCCCTGGCTTGATATGCTTAAGATATAGTAGACATAAATAGGTATGTACATATGTACATAATATTGTATATCCTTGCCAAATTGCAGCTTTCTAGCATTTAGGGTCTATGCGCTATGCTGCGGACGGACGGACGGACGACAAGAATTAGGTACGTATTGCCTACGGATCTTTAAGTACTTTTAAGTACTTAGAATCTATAATTGATAAGTAAAAATACGTATACCTACATCCAATAATAAATTAACGTTGCTAATACACCTTCTTCTTAGAGCTAGTCACAAGCCAGCAATATTAAAAATAAAGTAAAATATATTATAATTTAGACGTTGCAATTGTGACTTTAGATGATAACGTATCCATGACGAGAGTTTAGACCGAGCAATGTATTACAGTCACCTGACCCAGCACCAGCAGAGTATCTCCGCTCTGCACCATCCAGTATTAATGACCTTTATATATCTTCGCGTACGGTGATCCGACGACACGAAACTCTCGTGACGTTTGGATTAATATGTTATGCTAAAACTTCCTTTTAGTGCCAGGATATAGTAAATCGGCTTAATCTATTATAAGAGTATAGACCTCTGCATCCTAAGATTGAAACATGTCTCTGGAGATCATATTGAGAAAAATCGGGAAATCTGCGGAATGGTGTACATAAGTTTTGTTCAATTTACTGTTTCTGAGTACGCATATCTGCTTGCTTTCAGTAGAGGTGTTGGCTGAATTTATAAATAAATAATTTCAAAATATGGCACCCTCTAGATTTGTGATAAGAATATTAGGAATCGTTAAATCCAACAAATAATGAGCACATAAAATATATTCCAGTTGTTATTTTGTCAGAATCCTTAAGAATTATACTTCAGTAAACGTAGGTATTTCGTGAACGTAATACGGAACAATAACAATAAAGATTGGAGCATTTGCGTGTCTAATAAATGTATCGTCTATGGCGAAGCTTGATAGAGGGGTGTAAGGAGACACAAACGGGATCGCGTGGGTGTTTTGAACTGGAATGTTGATAGAGATATAAATGAAATGGGAGTGTGGGATGGTTGCGAAGGTGGTCTTATGTTTCCGCGTGCGAGGCACCTGTGTCGGCCGCAGAGCACGCGCCTCGCCCTTCCCGATAATGAATACGACTTAATTAAACAACATTAGCCTGAACATTGGCGCCTGCACACGACGACAGATCCGGATAGCGATAGCCATGTGAACTCGCCCCTTCGTTAAATACGCCATGTTGCCATGTATCACGAATAGATAACCCATGAAATTTTTCTCGTTCCAAGTCTTGGATGATATGAATAACGTATGTAATGTACTCAATGTATAATACATCCACGTGTAACCTAAGCAACACTACTTATGACGATAATACTAAGAATCCACCTCTTGTCTCTGTCTGCGTAAGCGCCATAAAGTCAAAACTCATATTAAACGGATTTTTATACCGTTCATGCCGTCACCATTAAGAAGAGTTGATTCATGATTCCGAATTAGGAGCTTTACGACTGTCCACTGCGTACACTCAGTCATTAATAAATGATTTTATTGACAGACAATGACAGATAAAAAAAGGAATTGTAGGTTCTGCCCGTGCTAAGCTGGGGTGGATCGACAGTATCCTCTAAACACTACACCTAAAAAGTGTTTCTGAATACATTGCTTCATTGGATTCCTTGCATTGATTTGTATCAAATGTGCCATTTAAGAACAATGAATTACCGAAATCACGTTTCATGCATCCAGAATTAAAGGAAGATATTATTTATTATATTTAATACTAGATATAGCTTCGCTGTGGGTAAAGTTTAATACCTAACTACCGTCTCCTGAAGCAACTCCTTTTGCCCTATAGCCTATAACCTCCTTCATGAATGTGGCTATCAAACACAAAAATATTTTTTCAAATCCTACTGGCAGTTCCGGAGATTAGAGCATTCAAACAAACAGACAAAAAAATCTCCTTAGCTTTATATAAAAGCAACAATCTATAATTGTCCCACTGCTGGGCTCGGGGTCTCCTCTCACAATGTGAGTGGTACAGGCTATAGTCTACCACACTGGCCAAATGCGGATTGGTAGACTTTCACACACCTTTGAGAACATTATGGAGAACTCTCCAGTGTACAGGTTTCCTCACCATGTTTTCCTTCACCGAAGCAAGTGATAATTTAACTTATAATACGCACATAATGTTTGAAAATTAGAGGTGCATGCCAGCATTTGAACTCGGGCCCCCGCGTTCATGAGACAAACGTTTCTAACCACTATGTTATCACTGCTGTAAGCTTAGCTTTATATATGTAGGTACTTGTATAGATTTTAGTGTGCAAATAAGAGTGGCCAATCTCTAAAAACGCTGCTGAAATTTTCATGTCTATTATTATTTTATTGTCTATAGGATTGTGGACTGTGGTTCCTGCCATTATTTGTAAAAATAATATACTTTGATTTAAAGTAGAAAGAGGTCCCTTTGATCATGTAAAAACATATTGCCCTTTGGTATATTTTTTGTTTTTGTAAATTTAGTTTATTTAAGGCGCTCCCAGGAGTCTGACTGTGAGATCATGAGCTGGATAGGTTATTCTATTTATCTATGCGCCTTACGATTTCATTTTTGTTGGAGAAGTTATGAATTACTAGAGAATTTAAATTACTGGATACAGAAAATGTAGTCGTGCGTGCTCGACCCTTGCCAAGACCTTCTTGATAAGCCACCGCGAATGCTAATGCTCCTAAATAAAACTTTTATCAAAGCGGTGCGCATGTTATCTTCGCGCTGCGTCTTATATAGCTGAGTTACAATTGTGGGCTTCCAACGATTTTCTATTATTCTCTAGTAATCTTGGCAGAAATTATTTATAAGGCTACGTATTATTGAAAATCATTTTATCTACAAATATTTTATTGGTGTGTATATATTTTAAAACATAATTAAGTAACTGAAGTTAATAAGAAAAAATATTTTTACATACTTCTTTGTTCCGACTTTGCGTAACATTTGCCACCCTTTGATTACACTTAAACGCCAGACTGATGCTGAGCAAATAACCTAGAAGTTTCAGCGAAATAACTAGTTAACTTAATAATAACAGTAGTAGAATTTAATGGCCATGCTAATAGACGAGATAGAACGTTTATAGACGAATGATTTAATTATTGTTAGAACTTGCAGGTTGTGAAATTTCGATCATTGATTAGCTAAATAGAAATTCTTAGTACTGATGGTAAATTGTTATTTATACATTGCCTTTCAATATTTCTTAATATCTTAAATATTTGCCTAACACTTTGCAATATCTTATGGTAATTATGAACTTTATTGGTATTTAAAGTGTAGATGAATCGTTTAACACGTGCGATGTTCCCCGGTTAGTGATATTGTAATGATGTATTGTTTCAGGTAAGTGGGCGTGACGTTGCTTGGGTAACGGAGCGATATGACGACCGATACACTTTCGAGACACGATGAAGCAATATTCTCCGTGAGTATGTGATTATTAATGTCTTACAATCGATTCAAGAGGCTAATAAAGCCAGTGAGTGGAGTGTATGTGTGTGCCCTTTGACTAGATAATAAAGGTTAACGAAACACGATTCACAGGAATTACTTGAGCGTTAAATACCCAACATTGTTGTTTATTTTGGAGCTAACTTTTCACCAGTAATGGAGGACCATATCATGGGAGAATGCTAGTTAAATTACGCAAGCGGATACTTTGATGTGATAAAGCGCGATGTGAGGAGCGATCGAAGCCAGTGCTCTCATTGTGCCCATAATCTGGTGTATCGCGAAGGACTCGTGTCGGAATGCAAGTTTATTTTAATATTTAATAATTCCCAAGCGAGCGAAGATACCGTCTGCTCGCAGGCGATTCGCTCGTTTTTCCTCCGTTATCGGACTGCTTTTGTGTCACGCTTTCGCTCTTATTCGTTTTTGTTAATCACGTTGCTGATCATCCGCTCTGGCCGGTAGTGGCTCAGGATCGCCTGTTTATATCGCCCAGAGCTTCTACATTAGATAATATATTAAAACAACTCATCGTTTTCAAAATCTCACGCGAGTAAATATGGAACTAACAATAAGTAAAAGTCAATTAAAGCTGCATTAAATACTATAAACGGGGTTCACGACTCAACAGAAATAAATGCACATAATGCCTCAGACGTATCAGTTTCTCGGAGATGTTGAATTTGACGCCTCCGAACATAAATTGAAGAAAGAGTTGCGAGTGCACGTGACTTGCGAATAAAAATACTAATTCAAGTGAGAATTTATCGTCTAATTGTTAAGAATTTACGAGGTTGCCATGATATTGTTATGAGCTGATAGCTGCAACTGGTATCTCGCATAAAGCAGTATAACGAAGGCGTCTAAGCCTGCTGCGCTGAATATATCGTGACTTCGCCATATTTACGCTGCAGTCTCGCCCTCGGATTGGTTTCGACAGACCAGTGTTACGGATATTGCCAATTGTATTTGTTGTACGTATTAGATAAATCGTTTATAGCTCACAGAACCTTGAAACAATTCTTGATAATGATTGTTATAATTATGTCAAGAATTGAAACATTATATCGAAAATGAATACTGAAAATAAATTATATCTTGTTAGGAAAGGACAGTCATTAAATTTTATTTTTATTACGATTTTAGTGCTTAACTACCATGCCACCTGAAGGTTTTTCAACATTTTTAGGAAAACACTATATTTCTATAGGAATGAGTTAAATACATCGGCTCAGTTAGAGTAGTATATCTGAACTGACAAGATTTAATGATACATCAAGCCAATATACCACATAGTGTGCGTTTTTTTGCAACTTTGTTACCCTCCCACTCCCTAAGGTTACGCTCTAATCGTCAGATTAGCAAAATTGACATTTTTTAGCTAGTAATTAACCCCCTTTATCGTAATCTGAAGCGCTTGAGTATTTCAGACGATCGATTTTTTTTAATTTTTTAACGGGTTCCCCTGAACTTACCCTACCCTACCCTGAACTTACTCTATATTAAGGGCTCATACTGGCTGGAGGTACTTATCAATGTGTCAGCTATTCTTCCTTATATTAATCTGCCGCGATTGAGTAAATCCAAAAATCCCCTCTTGGGCTCCCCTACTATCAATTATTCCGGATATGTTATATCCCTTCCCCCAGAACCTAGATCTACGAATATAATCTACATGTTATGTACTCAATACCGACCGCACCCAATATTTTGTTAATTTTCCTCATGGCAGGTCGTATATATCTCTACCCTTATACTACGGATCACTGTTGTAGCGATATTTGCCTTTCCCAATCATTTTATTATAAGTACTTCGAGTTCTTAATCTTCACAACTGAAATTATTTTTGCTCCTTTTTTACACGCCTCATTTACAAAAATTATAAATAATAACATAATAACATGTTATATTGTTACGTTATCTACACTGAAAAATCTAATCTTTCTTCCAAAGACTTGTTAACTCCCTACCAATAGTAGGTACCAATCCACGATTCTCCTATTTTATTCTTATTATTTGTCACGGGTTTGCCAGTTCGACTTTATTTACGTGCGATTTGGTAAACGTAAAATAGTCTCATAAAAGAAACAGATAAAAGGCGTGTCTGGGTACGTTCTTCGACAATTCTGGTACTTTTTGAGACGATTCCCATAATTTATTCTGTCTGTTTAACTTTCGGCACCACCGATACGAAACCCAAGTGTTTCGTTGATTTTTTTAGTTTAGGCTGGAATTGATTAAACGTTAAGAATTGAAAGTGGCGCGATTCGCCTCGCCGCTTCCGCTGCTAAGCCAATCATGGGGGAAAATGGTCCTTATGTATTTTAGGATATTAATTTTATCGAAGATCCCGATCATTACCTTGTCAACGATTTAGTTGTCGATTTAATTGCGTCTTTAATTTTAACAGAACTTAATATAATCCTTCTCCACGAAGTTGTCCTCACAGAATTCGCCCTTAGAATAGTAAGAAATACCTACATGTTTGTGTAAGTAAATAAAAAGTAATAATATGAAATCATTTAACATTCCAACTGAGTAGAAATTTTCTTCAACGGACGAAATTGTTTGGACCTACTTTTTTGAAAGCAAGATGTTGCTGAATTTTCGCTTGATTTAATTTAGCAACTACAGCCCTCCGTCAAAAGTCATTTGGTGTTCCCTTTTCAACAACCCTTTCAAAGTATTCTTGAATTTCTTAAATTCGCTCCTTTGAGGGACCTCATGATCCTTGAAGATTTTTTTTGTATGTTAAAGTTGGTATTCTGATTCTTTACAATTTTGTTTTGAACTTTATTCCAGTTGTACTAAAAACTAATAAAAACATTGTTTGTTGAAATGTGCTATAAACCCCTTTCATTCGATACCGAAAACGGCACGGTCTTTCAAAAAAATATTACTTGACGTCACAAACGCTGCACCTATATTGTTATACATATATAACATCGAATTGATTTGATTGACTACTCATTTATCAGAATTGGTATTTGCCATAATCGGGTAAAAAATGCAGCAGCTTTTACAAATTAAGAAGAAAGTAACGCATTAAGATGAAGTCCTACCTGGTGGCAGAACTATAAGACTGCAATTCATGTTTGAATTGAAATAAGTGAAATTAGAAAAAAAAAATTTTTTTTTTTAAACGCTTTTATTTCAATAATGTTTAGTTTATAAAATTAGCTACAAGTTGTGAAAATTTCAAGTCTCTACGTAAAATAGAACATAGAGAATTATGCGTCTAAAGTCTGAAAATCGTTTTTTTTTAATTTAACAACAAATAAACAATGAAAATTAGTTTAAAATATGATTTTCGTGTATTGTCATCGGAAATACACATGTCTGCCAAATTTCATCAATTTTCATTAAAGGGAAGTCATTCAAATTAACGTTACAAGATTTGATGCTCCGAAGTGAAGCTAAATAAAAGCGTTTAAAAACCATTATGTTGTTATTGCTGTATTTAATAAAATGCATGAGAGGCTAAAATAGACGACGCGGTGACGTACAGAAATATTTGGGTATAGCAAATGAAAATAAATGATCCTTCGATCAAGGACAATACCATTAAAAGAAACGTTTTCCTTTTCAATTTCCTCACGCACCGGCCGTCAGTCGTTCGTGATCTTGGAGTCGCTCTATCATGAAAATATATAGCTTCATTCGAGCGATCGCTATCGGCAAAGCTCCTTAATCGGTTTTCTTTTATATGAAAATGGACTTTCAGATTTATTACTCCATTCTGGTTGCGTTCCAGTTGCGAAAACTGTGATATACATACACTCGGGTTCAAAATTGCACACTAAACAAAAATTCAACCACGAGCCTCTCCATATTTCAGTGGGATAGGCTCTTTCATGAAACCGCTAAAATATAGGCTATGAAAGAAAATTGCTTAGGGTAAGTGCGGTTGCGTTGATTTCTTATTTCGTATTCATTGTGCGTTGAAATGTATCACGCAATCCGAACCGAGATGTCGCGGCGTGAAGCGGAAATCAGCTGCGACGGAAATACTTCTCGTTATACACTCGTGCGTAAAGAATTATCGATGATTTAAGTGGTTATTCAGTAATATACAATTATTTGCATTTCTTATTCTAAATTCAAGCTCATTTAATCATATTGCTATCATAGAAACTTCTTTGTAATTCCTATTGTTTTTCATTAGGTTGGCAGAAGAAACAGTGAAACTAACTACTCAGAATAAAATTTGTATTAAAGTTCTCATTCATTATAGATTTTCTTTTTAAGATTTTTACATGAGAAAATAGGGAAAGCTGGGCATTAGTGCATAGATTTTCCAGGTATGTAACCTACCTCTTGTTTAAGTTTTACAAGTGCCGTGTTGAATGGTAAAAATAACTACAAGTGCCGAAATACGACTTGAAGTTACTACGAGTACTATATACATACCTACTCCAAGGCGATGCGTAAAATATTTATATGTTCCTGTACCAGAATAAACTAATTCAGAATTGCTAATTTTATTTAAACATATTGTCGTTAAAACTACAATTTCGACTTTTGTTTTTTCATTAAAAATTAGCAGCTCGTTTACGGACTGGCCTGAAGCCAACTTATTATAATATTTATCTCCCTCTTACTATGTTAATGTGACAATACATCAAATTAATGAGACCGTCTCGAAAATGAGTGTTCGGCACCTTGAAATTTAGCCAGTAAAATCCGTGCGTAAACCGGACCTGGTCCTCAATAGCAATAGCAGTGAGAATAAATCTTTGTTACGAGTGCATGCAGGTTGTCGTATGTCTTCATAAAGCGAGTTAATTTGGCGAGTCGTGGACGCGATAACGCGACACGCATGCGATCGGCCGGCCTTGTGTCGAGCTGCGTGTTAGTTGCGCGCGCGCATCGTAAATCTTCCCGAATGAGCGGGACCGCGATTTCAAAAGTGCAGCTCGATCCCTCCTTTTTCTCATATTATTATAGTATAGTATTCCGCAACATAATAGCCGGTGCGGTCTCGTTAAGATATTTTTGTAGTAAACTAAATATTAAACGTCATTTGTATATTTAAAAATAGATGGAAATATATAAAACAGGGAAAAAGGTGTTTGAAAAAGTATAATAGTGATAATAGCTACGTGCAATGCGCAGGTTAGGGATTTACAAATGGTATAATACCTAATCGTAGAGATTATCGAGATGAACAGATCCAGTATCCAACAATAATTGTTGAGAAATATATGAATGTAATAGTTGTTTGTCCAATTTGCCTAGTTTTTCCAGTTTTGTAAGTGGAAAACCAGACTTTTTTTGGTCTTAGTTAAGGGATCGTACAATTGAACCGTACAATTGACAACCCGTCTACTGTACCGCTCTTTAATTTTTAGGGTTCCGAACGAAAAAAAGTGAAAAACGGAACCTTTATAGGATCACTCGGGCGTCTTAGGGGTCCGCCCTTCACAGCCAATTTTCTCCGAAACTACTGAACTAAATAAGTTGTTTGGTACTCAATACTCATGTGCTTTCTTGTGACCCAAAGACAAAGGTATAAATAAAAGAAATGAATTTTGAATTTTTTTAACGAAATCAAAATAAAAAAAATTTTTGCAAACTGTTCGTGTGACATTTCAAATGAAGGGGCTTATTGTCAGGATCTCAAATATATTTTTATTATGGTTATACAATGGATAGTTTTAAAATTACTTAACAAAGAACAAAATGATGAACGAAGTGATGACTAAATGATCACCGGATTTTGAAATTCGCTGTAACGAAACGGCACGTTAAGGGCGCATCAATATTCGTACTCGCCCACGGTTGCGTTGCGTGGGCAGATCTACGGGTACGTTTCTTAAAATTCTCATCCACCACCTTCCATGTTATCCATTCCTTACACACTTATGTACACCTGACATGTATCTCTCAACAAGGTTGTGTAAAATTTCTTGGTTTACTTTTTTAATTAACCTTGCACTATACATAAGTAGGTACTTGCAATATTTCTGGAAGTTGGTGAAATTAATTATCAGTCTTTCTTCTGCACGATTTATCCCAGTTAATTAGGACGAAGCCGTATTTTTTCTTTAATTGCAAAATTAATGTCGCCATGTGTTACAGCATTTTAACCCTTTCGCCCCTGCGATCCTGTAAAGCTAATATAACCTTCTGGGCGCTATAAAAAGGGCTAACGTTGTAATTAATTTCGGTACTGAGTTCATATTTTTTAAACGTCTCTACTTTATTTATGAAAGCATATATTAATATGCGCATCTCGTCATTTTGCGCGTTGGTGTTAGCAGCGTGTTGATATTTTATTTACTTTATCGTCGGCGCGGACTATTGTGTTCATAATGAAACTGAACTCTTTCCGAGATTTTGTCGGGTCAGTAATTAAACACATCTGCTTCACGTGTAATTTTGTCTCTCGGCGCGTGTAAAAATATTTTCAGTAAAGGTTTTTGCGACCAAACATCACATGTCGACGCTGCTTATGCCTGTATAATTTAAGCGAGTTTCTCTCTAAAAATATGAAAGAGGTAATTTGAGCAAACTTACATATTTTTTCCAGCATTGTGTATACAAGTACCTAACACATTTTTTAGTTATGCCACGTTCAAAAAATTCCAGGTCTCACCTCCACTGTGATTTGGCGTATCATATTAAACATGACCTGCTTTGTAAGTCGCGGGCGTAGGTGTTATTGTGATGTAGTGCTCTTTATCCATTGTAAATTGCTTTTGAGCAATTCGTTTCCATTCCTATTTGGGGGCAACATTAAATAACGACGACACCTGAACAATAGGCTCTCGCAACTAGAAATGTATAAAGTAATTTGATTTGTATTTAGATCCTTATCCAGCGAGGGATTTATTTTCACTCATCTCATTTTAATTGCCATAGGAAGAAGCCGTGTTGAACTTAATTTCATTTAGCTCTAGGAATAATAAATGGGCTGAATTTATTTTAAAGGCTTCGTAATGTAAAAAAATATGATTTTATTCGTAATTGAAACATCAGATTTTTATCACATTAATTAATAACGAGATTTGTTTATATTTTACAATAAATAAAATCTCTATCTTACATTTTATATTTCTTGCAATTAGTGTAGCTATTTATGCCAGTTTGTATTATGAATTTTGGGATTATTTACCAGTTTTTCATTTAAATTATTTTCAATGTTGGTTTTCGATTAAAGATTATGTGAATTACTGAATACAATTAAAACATAAGGAAAGTAGTATTATGTAGTATATTATGTATTATATATGTAGTTGAAACAGGTAATTCCTAGATCCTCCTAGCTTTGGAGAAACATGTTTGTTATTCTATTATAATATATGGTAGGCATCTAATTTGTCCACTAATTCGTAAAGAATAGTATAATGTCCGTGAAATTCGCTATATTATTTTCTCAGTCGTCTGTCAATAGCTTGTAGTCAGTCACCCAAACTAGGTGGAATCCTAGTGGGGTCGATTGGCAGTCATAGAATCAATGAATGAGATTTACAGTGTAAATAAATAATGTGGCGCGTATCTATAATATTTCGCCCCGGATCTTGTGGTCCCGCGGGGCTAGCAAGTAGCAACTTCTCTAATAACTATAATTAGCTCCGGCCTACCCTTATCTTTGAGCTAAGAAGATAAGAAAGCTAAGAAGGTAAGAAACAGATACATATATCGATAAAATTTAAGACATTTTTTGTTATCTCTACCCAATAAATAAAATCAACTTAGTACCTAAAACATTTTGTAATACCATCAGTACCTACTCGTATATGTGAAATAGTGTTAATACTTAACCTATATTACTTAAGCAAAAAGTAGAAAAATTATTCATAGAAGTACAATAATTTGAATAAAATTTGCAACTAGACAAGAGGATATGTCATATTAATAAATGCAGTTCTTTGAAAACTACACAGCAGCTTAAAATATGACTACTCTTCATTACAATTTACTAAATCATTGTTCTTATTGTTTCGGAAAACGCGGGCAAAGCCGCAGGCGGAGCGCTAGTAACTTATTATTTACGCCCTATCGATATAGTTTGATATCGATAAATTAGCAGCTCTACAAGTGGTCGGTTGGTGATCAATTCGAAACGACTTGTCTTTGCGGCGCGAACTGGCCGATCGTAATCGGTACTTGTTAGCCACCATTATGAATGCAAATTTAACAATTACATACGAGTACACGCTGATCTGGTACCCGGTTGGAACATCTGTGAAGTCTATTGCGTGACTTTCTTCTATCCATTTCATAGAAATCCATCCATAATGAGACGATATTACGAGTATACTTTAGTTTAAAAACGTTAAAACGGTTGCACATAAATCGTATAAATTTTCAGGCATTTTTAAGATTAGGCCAGCGAGTGAAGTGTGGTAGAGATCGGATCACCATTTTTTTCATTTACAGCCGTGAAAAGTCGTAGTGGGTACTGGATACTTTTAAGTTTGACGTATTACATATATTATATTTGTAACGATACTTGTTATACCTAATTTAAATAAATACTATGTAGGTTTAGCTTTTAAGTTAGTTTAGAATAGAATTTATGTGTTACGAAACAAATACAACCAGCAATTTGTGGATGCACTTGTCGGGAGTCTGAAGTTTGATTCTCGCGGTTATCTCGCTGCGTGATGCTGCGGTTTGAGGCGGTCCGCTGTGCACTGTCGCTGTGCCAACTTTACTCTGAACAGAAGTTAATCAACCTCTCGCCTTTCATCCAATCTCGTTAGCGAAGTTAATGGACTTTCTTTATGTTATGCAGTTTCATTAATTTCTGTGGGTAGTTCTGTTACTGAATTTAAGGTTGAACGTAATCTACGCGTTTGTAAGCGTTAAGAGCCATTTCGCAAAACTCGGTTGATAAACTATAGGTATTTGAAGCGGCTCCGCGGCGTGATATTGCCTCGCGCGGCTCGCGTCGCGCTTGACCTCAGTTCTGTGCGAGTAATCTTCTTGATACTTTCAAACGTAAAAATTTTAAAATTATGAACATATAATTTTAATTATACACTTTGTGACCACATACATGTATCTGGTTTGTGACAATATAAGTTTATATAACAATTAAGAGTACAATGTAGTAGTACCATTATCGGTAACTTATTTACATAATACATTTTAGGTACCTACTTAGGTACATCACAATAAAGATGTCCAATAGATGCATATTGCAAAAATCAATATTTTGGCAAATCAACGTGAAAAATTAAAAATCACGTTTTTTCAAGGTGATCTATAAAATGCAATATGCGTCCATTTTGCCTGCGATATTCGCAGCGCGTCGAAATACATAGGTATACCTAAATTCAAATCAATCGGAGGGTATAGAACCGGGAAATCCCGGAACCGAAAATCCCGGGATTTACAAAGGAATACGGTACTTTTCAAAAGAACCAGGAAACAAAATAAAAGAACCGGGAAACAAAATAAAAGAACCGGGATTTTCTGAACTTTTGGGAAATAAAAATATGTCGCGTCGTGATACAAAAGATAACGTAAAAATAAAGGTAAATACAATCCATACACAAAAATGATTACAGCTTTAAAAAGAAGATATTCAGAACGTCGGCTACATGAAGCAGCTATACTAATATAATATTATTTACACAACCCAGATCGATATTTTTCTAATATAAATGAAGATGATTTAACTCTTTTTTCTCGTCCAAGCAGTGCTGAATTGTGCAATACAATTGTGTTGCTTTCATACAATTAATACGAAACTTATGTTTGCATGTAAGGTATAATAGTATGATGGTTACTCAATCACGGCAAACGACTATACGGATTTGGGTAGAAAACAGTTTTTCCCTATTTAATGCTCCTGAGAGATAAAATAGGAAACGCGATACTAACTATTTTCACGCGGGGAAAGCCGTGGTAAAATAATCCCGAAAGAACTGAAAATCCCGGGAATCCCGGTTCCAGCATAGGCGAGTACCGAAAATCCCGGTAATTTAAAACAGGATCGGTTTTCGATACCCTAATCATTACCGTGATACAAAAGATAACGTAAAAATAAAGGTAAAAACAATCCATACACAAAAATGATTACAGCTTTAAAAAGAAGATATTCAGAACACTATTCTTTGAATGTTAAAAACGAATTCTTTATTGTTTTCTGTTGGTTTACAAAACAAAATATTGACAATAGTCTAGTATAATAAATTATGAGAAACGAAATTCGCACTTTCCTCCCAAACCACTTGCTCTACAAGAAAAATGTATGGCACATAAAATGTCAATCTTTTTATGGGCTACAACTTTTACTCGATCCTTTCGGAAATCGTCTAGGACGCACCGTTTAGGAGATATAAGGAGTTTTCGGAAAATTTGGGAGGGGGGGGGGGGGTTAAGGTTGGGCCCAATAAGATTGGGTAATGTTGCAAGTATGAGTTCCACAGGGCGGATGGAAATTCAGTCGGAAATCGTCTAGGACGTACCGTTTAGGAGATAAATGGTATTTTAGGAAAATTTGGGGAGGGGGGGGGGGGGTAAAAGTGGGTTCAGTAAGATTTAGCAATAAGGTTTGGGGGTTTACTAAAGGGGGTTGAAATTTCCGTCTAAACTTGTCTAGGACGCACCGTCTCCGAGATATCCGGGATTTCCGGTTTTCCAAAAATCTATATCCCGATATCCTGATCTGCCGATCTGCGCCTACCTGATGAGTGCGGTATTTGCCCGGATGCCTCCCAGATTATCACGACGCAAAATTCCACTTTTGGGTGAAGAACTGAGGGGGGGGGGGTATAGGGGGAGGCGAGGGGTTGTGAAGGGAAAAAATGAGAGGGTGATTTGTATTTGTGTTGTGTATTTGAGATACGTGAGTTTTGGGGAGTTGACGGAACTTGGGTGCACGAGAGTTTCCAAACAACGAATGTATTATCTTTGACTAATAATAAGTGACTATAGCTGACTAATGTCGGAGCTTCTATCATTCCAACATTTTGGCTTAGCAATAGGGTACCGTTGAAACCGTTTGGGTACGGAACTCTATAAAGTACAGATTGATCTAAAAGTTGTATAAATAAAGGGTATGTGTATACAAGTTATAATTATTTATTATTTTTTTTCTATGTAAATATGTAATTTACAGATATAACAAAAAACCTAAATACTGTAAACAGTAACTAATGTCTAAAAACGGACAATGTTTTATTTCAAATTACAGCAGTGACTTCCAACCCAATAGGGGTTGAATTTCCAAAAATCCGATAGCCTAAAGCCTTCTTCGATAAATGAACTATCCAATACAAAAAGAATTTTTCAATTCAAACCAGTAGTTCCTGAGATTAGCGCGTTCAACCAAACAAACAAACAAACTTTTCAGCTTTATAATATTACAATAGTAATAGTATAGATTAGTATAGATATAGTTATATTTTGTACATATGTATGTTCGTGATTTTCTCCGTTACTACTTACACTACATAAATTGGAAAGAAATAGTTACTTAATTTCTATTGTTTTCTTCAAACCAAAGATGTTTAAAGCAGAATATTACGCAAACGGACCCCTGAATTGAAAAATGGTCTTTTGAAACCTATAATATTTTTGAAAGACCTTTTCAACGATACCCCACATTAAGGGGTAGACGAAGAAAAAATCATACGGAACGGACAGACGGACGGACGGAAGGACGGACGGCCGGACGGGCTAGCCGGCTGGTTGAAATAACGAACGGACTAGACATGATTCCGATTTGACTACAAAACCCTGAAAATTATAGAAAACTAAAAATAATACAATTGACTGTAACTAAAAATTCTCACGTGATCAAGACTGTTCAATGGCAATATAATTACGTTACTTTTACGAAATCTATTCCTTAGATGGCTAAAGCAAAAATTGACATAGGTCCAACGTCCAAGAGTGCTGCCGCACGACTGATTTGATTTCGCGCCAGTGCGTATCTTTATATGGTAAAGTAAATTCGTTTTAATAAATTATTTTTTGCAGTAAGATAAAAAAAAAATTACGTGTCATATTCGACAAAGACCATATTTTATTACTACATAAATTTTTGATGGGAAATACGCTTTATTGAATACAAAAATCGATGGTAAAGTCATGGCATAAACCATGAAAATTGGTAATGTTATTGAATTAATTTTGAAACGAATATTATAGTAATCGTAATCCCTTGTAATAAATGCAAAATATAATATATGAGTGTTCTCTAGACATTTTTTTTTACTCAATTTAATAAAACTTAATAAAGAAAATCAGTGTATGAAATTGACTCTGTCGTCCTTTTGCTGAAAAATAGTTATGCTAGATTGACAGTTACGCAGAAACAAATTAATATTTTCAAAATTCCGGTAAATGAAGATCCAAGATGAAGGATTGATCTATTTTATGAGTTCATTTGCCAGCATTAATATCTTTCTTATGATACTAATTTTTGACATCAAATTCTTCATTCCGCGCGTCTAACCGCGAAATGGCTCTTAAAGTGGAGGGTTTTTTAAAGTGGGAGTTGTTTTTTAGAAAATTAAAGTGGTCATATTTATTGTTGAAAATAATTTTTGTATAAAGTCAGCAAAGAGAAAAACTATTATTGGGGATATCTATGAAACAATAATTTTTAGATTTCTTCACGATAAAAACTTGACAAAACTATAAGAGGTCTGTTTTGACTACGAAAAACTAACAAACAATTCAACCGGGAGAAGTTGGTGAAAAATAAAAAAAATCCCATTATTTTGCTTTATTATTTTCAATTCCATACAATCGTTCATTCTGTTTCCCAAGAGAAGCTTTATATTTCCGGGGATAAAAGTTTTCTGAATAATGCCTTGGAGTATATAATAAATAATATCGTACATTTATTAATTTACATCGAAATCGGTACAATGTATACGGTATTCAGTGTATAAAAAATAGACAGATTTGCTTTCCCTTGAATACCTACATATTTTTGATTGCGTCACTAAAATCCCGTAAATGACAATAACTGCATTTACATATGAGGAGAACTATGCTAGTGTGCTAGCTAATTGTATTACCTACAAAGCACTACACAATAACAAGGAACGAAGTACTTAGTAAGTAGGCGCTCAGCATCTACTAAAGTGGTTCCGTGCCGCGGAGATGGATCTTGGATGGCTTCCTTCGGAGCTAGTTTGTCTTGTATCCTTCATTAAGTGGGTAATAGCTTTGCCTTAAATTGACTACTAACCCTAAAACCCTTCATTGCTTTATAGGGCGCTTCGCTTTAAATTTATTACAGTTTGCTTGCTTATATCACTTTACTGAAAAGGAATGATATGGTTACGTGGTTTTAGCGAAAAGCGTGGATGATTTATTTGTTCTCGTTAAGTAAATTATTGACTATGATATATGTATGTACATGATCTCGTTTGTTATTTATGAATTATGTATGTAATTGTAATAAGCTTAATATATTAGAACATACCGGATTGTTAAAGACGAAAATATCCCACGCACTTTTACTGTTATTCGTACTTATGTTAGGAGTATAAGTGGGTAAAAGATTATTCTACAGATTGTTTTACTGTCAGACTGCTTTTAATCTTAACAAGTGTTGAGCGCGTAAATTGAAAGCAACCACAAGCTCCCTTAATTCCACGTCACGCAATCTTTTGAACCAACTCATTACCTTTGCCACTCTACACACCATAGAGAATGATTACTTTCTGTACTTGCACTTTGAGTGAAACGTTTGCAAAGCCGACGATAAAGTTGACTATGATTGTTTTAATGCTTCCTCCTTGCGGATAAGGTATTGGATGTCGCGTCAGATAAGCCAAGCGAGTTAACATTTGCGCGAATCACTGAATTATGGGCATTGTAAAGAGGAGTCGGGACACCCGCTGGGACCACCCGTGAGCCTTCAAACATACTGGACTCAGTATTGCTGCCGTTGATACGTTGAACAGCGCTATTGTCACTGTCATTTCTTCTTTATCAGAGCTCTGGTGAATCGAAAATATTTATGCAAAACTGCTCGACTCTTTTATTGTGTAAAGTATATCACTAACAAATATTATTTACAATAAGGAGCCGAAGTGCTCATAGATTTTGTCCGAGCACCACCCGTTGTGCTGCATGAATAATCTGTGGCTTTACCGACATCTCATAAGGCTACCTCGCTCTAAGTTTCCTATTTGTACAGCGCCGTGTTTGTTACCTTAGCTTACACTCAATTGACAATCGACCCTAGCTGATCGTGTATCATTGAGATTTATAATGGAAGTTATTGGGATTGTAATAACAAATGATCGAGCCATATATATTGACTTTGTATTTTACAGAAAATATATTCCTAAATATCATCGTTCAAAACCGAGCAATGCGCCTATCAATGTCCTGAATACGAATGAAATATTTAACTTGAATTTTTTACAGTAATTAATTAATTTTATTAATTATTTTTCTTTACGTACGGTAAATAAAATGTTACCTCTAAGCTAGCAGGTATAGTCTAGATATAAGATACGTGACGTAATGTTGACTTAATCGCTTAGGTGTGGTGTATTGGTGCTTAACTTGTATCGGAATACGGCCTTTACGCCATTATGTAAATCGCTATTTGATACGCTTTCCCAGTTTCCGAGTTAGTCGAAGTAACAAGCTGTTCAGAGTTATTCGATACACGTTTTATGCAGTTAAATGTTTTAATTTAAATCAAAGCATTTGAATGTTTTAATTTAAATCAAAGCATTTAAGTAATGAACGTTCAATTTGGATTGATAAAAGACTGTACTGGACATGTACAGCGATGAAAAAATCGCAGATGTTTCAAATTGGAAGGTTCGCAATTAATACATTCTAATTGCAACTGCCATTGATCGGGCGAAAGCAGCTGCACTGGTGGTTTTTTAATACGTCACCGTGAAAAATGTTCAACGCATTCGGCGTCGTGGCAAACGAGCGGCGACCGGCCGGCGCGACCGCTGACAGGTCCTTTCCTAATGAGAGACCACCACTAAGCGAAGGAAAATCTAGACGGTAGACGCATGTTTCTCTGGTAATTAACTTTACGCTTGGTAGTTTTAATCAGACATTATATAGTACCTATGTGACAGTTACTGGTAAAAGTGGTTTCATCATTCAATAACCTAAGTCGGATGATATCGGATGATGTTATGACGTCAGATCCTCCTGCGGTCCCTGGTCTTATCAACTCGTTGTATCCCGACGTGCGGAGGTACTTGTGAATGGTGATAGAGTATTTTTCCTGCCGGGATTTCTATGTAGGTTACATAGTTGGTAAAAGTCAAAGCAGTGTCGGAGAATCAGTAATGTCTTCCCCGTTTTCTCCCATGCCGGCAACGTATTGGTCATGAATTTGAGGCAACATGTAATCTAAAAATTAATCAATGAAATAAATTATTTTTACGAGTCGAGCGTTAAAAATGTGCAATGTTTTCTTTATTATATGAAAATGAATCCCTTTTCTTTCAAAAATATCATGATCGTTAACGGTTCTCTGTATCATAAAGTGGAGTTCAATTATAAAAAGTTGGGTATGAATTTTGTATTCATTAAAAAACTTAGGTCGTAAAGCGTAAGGGTACTCTGGGTGCCGTTAAACAAACTGCATCATGTAAAAAACGCTCATCAAAAAGGATGAGTAATTTGAAAAAAAAACGTAATAAAAAATTTGGTTATGGTCTTTATAGACACGCCCGAATTTAATTTCCCTTTTAAATGAAAAGAGCCATTCATCGAAATAATTGTTTGAGCATATGGTGCCTGTCAATTTTCAATGGACCTCGTGCGGATAATTATTTTATTTGGCAGGCTGTGCTATGTCGTTGTTATAATAAAAATGAGTGTACTTTATATCCCCTCCGGCAAATTATGGGAATTTTCGAAAGCTTCATAATAACATGCCTAAAAATTTATTTTAATAGTAACTTAATATTTGGGGGAAGTTACACATTAAAGTGTTAAGTGTGAAATAAAATGTAGCTATGTGAAATAAAATATATCTGCGGTTTTATTTGGTTCGAAAGAAACATTTGAAAATAATCCGTACATAACTGGTAACTTGTTTCCATAACCGACTTCAAAATTGAACTCTTGTCATTTATCAACCGATTTGAATTTTTTTTTATTATAGAGGATATATTTTGTACTTGCAACCAGATTGATCCCATATCTATTTATCAAAAAGTTGTGATGATAGGACCTATGAGAAATTGAGAGAAATTTTTAAATATTTTATACGATTTTGCGATTTTGATAAAGGCATGTTCAACGATAATTTGAGTGGTCCCTTTTTGAAGATTATTTTAAAAAATATTGTGTAGTAGTTGATCTAGGATGAAAAAATGAAGGAACGGTCGATATATTTTATCGTGCCGTTGAGACAAACGCAATTTTGGTAGTTTTTACTTTCATATTTGTTGTCATCGCCAATAGCACTATATAATATTAAATTCTTATTTATACATTTGTAGTATTTGTTCTCATTTTTGTTTTTATAATGAACGTTTAAATGATTTGCCTCTTCGAATTACTTTAAAACTCTTTTTTAAATTATTTAACCCACTCGAGAAGTTTGGAAGAAAAATAATTTAAACACAATATAACGTCCTAGACCAGCCATATTTGTGTTTTTTAACGTCACTTATCAGTCTGTATAAGAAGGACATTGCACTTTGAAGACCTTGCTATATAAAACGATATATTATGAATATAGCTTAAATTAGTCCATCGCGGTTTGTATGATACAAGGTAATAAATAATATTACGTACCAAAAACATGCGAAAACCATTACCCTTTCTTGTGGTGAGGCAAAAAGATAATTAAGTTATTAGAGCTCCTTGTAATAAAATTTCAAACAAAACCATCATAGACAACACACTCAAAGTGAACAAAATTTAATGTACACCAATATTCTTAATAGGGCTCTATTAAAATGCCAGGTTTATGTTGTAAACCAACTGAGTTCCAGTAGTAATAGTAGCAGCACTGTAGGTCGGGTATTTATGGATCATTATAATAAATTGAAATTTGATGCCATAGTGTTTGTCACAATAAAGTTTCTGAATGTCACGATAATGCTGCCGTGTACTGGAACACTGCTTAATCTAAATGGATAATTCCGTTGTTTATACCCTAGTTTTACGGAATCCGTTCTTTAATATACCTACTTATATTGAAATGAGATTTTATTATAGAATATTATTCATTCATCCATCCATCCATCAGCCCTTGGAGGTCATAATATTTATTCATTAATATAATATTATTTTTGTGCATTTATTATTATAACATTGTTCCAATAATAAATTAGTCGTATGTGTGCAGGAATATTTTAATTTAATAATTTTGCATAAATAACAATGTAGTTTTAGGTAAAAACTAAGAACACACACATTATACATTACTTGTTCAAACTGTAATTGTAAAAATCATCCTGTATGTAGCATAAATAAAGTGAGCAAGAAATGAAGTCGTTGTTGCACATGAACTTTCCCAAAGGGTTTTACGCAACTTCTTTTTGTGATCTACCCTCATGGTGTTTATAAAATGTGTAAAGATTGTTTCTTTTTATTGAAATATGTAGCACGTAATGTTAATTTAATGTTTATGTATGTATTTCGACGGCGCAGGGTGTACGGTAAAACTCAAAAGAGTTTATGTTTACACCCAATTCATATGTTTACTATGTTACTTTATTGTCAATTAAATAAATAAATAAATAATAAATAAATAAAATCACAGTGTTTTAAGCCATTCCGACCTCAAATTAGATAGTAAGTTTAATATTTCATCAGCATCATCCCATATTATTGAACCGCAGTGATTGTAAATTACCGCGGCATCCGAGCTCGTTAGCGTTTTTGATAGATGACGCCCGGTCGTTTGTAGAATTTGTTGTAACACTCGCGGCCCTTGTAAAAACACACAGTTCGACAACAAGATATAAATGGCCACTCCCCTCGGCTATCTCAGTTAACGAGCCACCGTATAAATAACGAGAGCCTAATATATCATAACTTTAGCATACACCGATTCACTAGTTCTGTCTTCGCGACCGTTGCTCATGCAAATGTAATAGAATTGTAGATTGGACCCCACTCGCAAGAAAATATCATACTCGCGAAACCTTAACTAAAGGTACGAGCAATAAATTATTCGCGATATTGTATGAGATTTATGACTGCATATTAGAAGATAATTTTAAGCGGCGAGACGCTAATTTGAGAAGTCATTATTCAATAATCGTGACGTCGAGCTTACACATTTCACTACAGCTTTTTACACTTTAGCACTTCGGCCGAACGATGTAAGGCGCCGCCCAATAAGACAACGGTCCACTATTTTGATGAAGGCCGGTCACGTTTTATCGATACTCACCATGAGAATATTTGTTTTTTATTGTGCGCCCGCCGTCGAGTAAAAATTGAAGTGTAATTTTACGTTTTAACCGGTACCTGCCCCCTTTCGTTCCGCTCGCCTTGAGTGATGATTATCATAATTGGAGAGAGGGTAGGTGAACAGTGTGCCGCCTGGGAGATAGCGATGGGCGTAGGCACGTGACGAATAATATCATCGCAACTTGTTACGAGTTTATTTGTCTTTCACCCAGTTGCACAAAGCTCTTCATTAATGCGTCATTACTTAAAGGCGTCATTAGTGCTAATGAAATCTTTATTTTAAAGTCGTTGCATATAACTTTTACCACCAACATTAGGCCTTACTAAAGTTCCATTAACTAAAGACGACATTAGATAACGTATGAACATCGAATGAATGAAAAGATTGCAAATAGCCAATCATTGTGCGTAAAAAATACGTATATCAGTCAAATTGGCTGCTCGTGTCACTACTGTCAGTTATCAATTGGGATTTGACATTTGTGAATCGAAGTGTTTGTTTATATGTCGGATGTAAAACGGGGTGAATAGAATTGCAGGGGTGAATAGATACAAAACTAAAAATGACAATCTACAGACTATAGCCAAAAATTTTGAAAGAAAAATGTTCCGAAATTTATATTTTTTGAAATCTGCATTATTTTTTTTGATTTGTGGTTGTTAACTAAATCACCAAGCACTTGCTGGAACGTCCCTGTAGCGAAGAATCTCAAACAAATGAAGAGTTGTGTAAGGCCATCGATGCCTTTATTTATTTGAGTCACAGGTTCTAAATTAAGGATACGTAGGATTTGAAGTACCGCATCCTTAGAAAGTCTGTACCTTACACGAAAGTCTTCTCCATCGTGTTTTATAAATAAATTTTTCCTGTCTGGAATTTCGCGGCGGGAAACTTCTTCTTCGGGATCAGACAACGATGAAAGACATTTTTAACACAATATTGCAGGAAAAATTTTATGTAATTACTGAAATACTCGATTTAATGGACGCTTTTTGACCAATTAAATATTTGTTTCCTGAACTGTCAAACTAAAGGCTCATTAGGTCTTCATTAGCGCTAATGACGTTTCGTGCAACGCAAAATCTGTGTAAACAAATAGTTCGACGTTTCATTAATTAAATTTAATGGATCTTTAAAATCTGTTTAAATTTTGCTATGTGCAACCATTTAATGAAAGATTAGTGTTTAATGTCGTCTTTAAAAATTAAAGATCGTTTGTGCAACTGGGTGTTTATGCGGTCGTCAGTCATTAAAATAAATGTTAAAAGTTATTTATTATTTAAAAAGACGTCACATGTTGAGTTCCAAAAGTTTTTGAGTTTTATTTATCTTAATGAAAATGAGTAGTTATGACTATCATATCGATGCTCAGCCCAAACCCTTCAATCTCTTCAGAGGATACAAGTGTTCTTTATTGTAAATCACATAATGTGTAATACTTTATCATTAAAATGCATATACAGGGTGTCCCGTAAGTAGTGGATCAACCGAAGATGGCAGATAGCTTGGCCTATCATAATATGTCAATAAAAGAAGAAAATAAAGTAAAAATGTTAATTCCAAGCAAAATAATAAATTTTGTTTATCGATCTCAAACTATATGCGTATACCAACTTATACGATGATAAATACTATCTCCATTCAGTAGGATGCTTAATCTTAGGGTTCTTCGAGGTCGCCAGCATCATCTCCAATTCCTTGTTAATAACCGCATTCACCTTTGAACGTCTACCAAGAAGTACAGGTGTTTGCCTTTACTGATATACGATAAGAGGTGTTCGGTAACTGTAATTGAAGTAATTGATTGCATTACGAATGAATATTTCCATTACTGTTATCAGTGCGCGCACATGTCGTGTCGTTGCCGTCGCTTATACAATGGTAAGATTAATAACACGGGCATATCGGTATTGGGACCGTTATGCAGGCGACACGAGTGATCTCAGACTCTCGGACCAACAAGGGCGGAAGAGATGGACCGGATAATAAAGCATCAACTCGCTACGTCGTAACTCAATATCGGCGACGTTGAAATTGTTGCTTACATCGCTGTGCTAAATCGCGCACAATACCTCGCAGATGGTAATAGGCCGGCCAGTCTAATCGTCCCATTTAAATAATAACATACGTGTGGCTAGTTTGCTATTGTTTTTAAACACGCTTCTCTCTTTGCTTTTAAAAATGGATTGTTAGCTCGCGTTAATAAATATCGCGAGTTGTACTGCGATTTTGCTTTGTTTTATTTTGTTCTCATTTTGCAGTTATGCAGTTTTGGAGTGGGTAATCGTTCTAAATAGCGTGTAAAATGCAGATTAAAAATTATAAATACTATTTATGCTACATAGAAAAGTGCTCGGAACATTTCGATTGTACATAGTTTTCTTAGTAGTAGTGAATTCTCAAGCAATGATTACAAGTATCGTTTTATTTTACGCGTTCTCTTACACCAGTAGTGGCGTGATCGGCACGCACGAAGAAACGTTTCACGTTTCTCTGAGGAAGTATTGTCTACTCATTTTCAATGCCCCCCTCGTTCACGGCACTAATAGCGTCGCTCACTTTGTCTACCATGTTACTAGCGTCTCTTATGTTGCTATCGTGACCTATTAATGCTTTTTATTAGGCTCTCGTGGGCGTTAACCGGTTGATGTGAATTTTGAATTCTAGTCCATTCTAGCAAACGTGACAATTACACCAATACGCTATAATTATGATTATAATATCGTAAAGGACTTTGTTTTTACGATACAATATTAATTATAATATATGGGTGATTTATTGTTCTACTGTGACATTTGTAACACTGATCTGCTTCCAAAGTGTTTTATTGAATCATCAGGTAATTTATTCGGGACCATTATTGCTAAAGTCTTAAGTACACAGTTGAACACGAAGATGGACGACAAGTGACCACAATTTTATTATTTACAGAGTCGCTCTCAAATGTGTTGATATTTCTGACGAATACAGGGATGTTACGCCTCAGGATTAAATATGCTGGCATCCACAGATTCGCTTCGAGGTAGAATTAAGTATCAGTTATACCACTTAGGGAAGTGGTATAACTGATTCATGTTTACTTCTGCTTGTAAAGGTAATATAAACTTGCGGTGAAAGCTTTAGGTTATATTTATTATTTAATAATTCAAGAGAGGCAACGAAAATATTTTCCCCTGCTTTCTTCACAACTTCTTTTGAAATATTAACCAATTATATAGATTTTACGCGTTTAAATCTTATGAACACATCCTTCCGTTCACTTAATTGTCCAAAAGATTGTCAAAGGTATACACAGGACATATTTATGCATGCACGGATTCGATAGGATCTCAGAGTGAGACAGATAGTGACGACAGAAGGTAGAGATGATATTTTTTTAGTAAAATTTTCAGCAAATTTTTTTGTTAATTGCCTACTCATTCGTTCTAGCAAAATTAATTAAGAGGAATCACACTGTTTTATCGCGCTCAATACATAATCTGATTTTATTGCATCTCGCATTTGGAATTATTTATTAATCTAACCGATCTAAAGCGATTGATTTATTAGTGTTTGTAGCGCACAGTGGGCGCGACCTAAATAACCTTCCAGTACTTATTGTTTTATTGTTATCTATTAACCGTGTATTTACAATATTGTTAAGAAGTGCTTTCTGACTTTAACAACCAATACAATCGGGAACATCATAACAGTATCGATGAAATACGTACACGTTTATTGTGAGCGAAGAGTAACTGTTGATTGTTTGTAGCGAGGAGGCGCGGCAATTAGCGGTGTGGCTGGTGAATGGAACCCTCTGGCCTTCAGGGCACCGGGCTCCAGGAACAGAGCTTTAAATGTTCATTTGCATATTTATTGCCGGCACGCTTCCTTAACTAGGACAATTCGACTCGCTTCCTATATGACAAATGCGAATTCAATTCGTATTGGTTTTACATAGTGTGTTTGACCGGCCGGCCCGATGACACATGGCTGCGTATCGCTCCCCCGACATATTGGACGCGGGCATACCGACGCGTACTAACATTTTTAGATTTTTTCAACGCTTTCTAAAAAATATTTCATGTCCCGTGCTGTTGACATGTGGCATGCGATTATGCACAGAAGTCGCGTTGTTAATTCACACCACCTGTCATTCAGCTTCAACAGTGATACATTATACTCTAAATAACACCTGTCTGAAACACACGGCCGAAAGTCGCAACAGAACTTAATATAATTCAAATCGCTGCTGATATAATGTATTTTGCGAACAAACTAAAGTGAATTCGCAAACTTATTTTGAGCGAAACAGTGTACACTTCCTACTTTCAGCTCATTTCTTATACAAATACGTACAAACAATTCACAGACTTTTGTTTGGCGAAGTTCTCACATTGCTGCCGAAGAATTCTGAAACTTCGAGTGAGTAGAATGAATGCTTTTGCTACTCGAATTTACATAGGTTACTGTACTCCATATAAGACATGTTTGCGGTGATATTGTACACGGGTTAGAATTATTTTTATTAACGAATTTTACTACTGCAGTATTGCATACATATTATATACAACTTCGGGAATTTTGCCATAACGAGATTATACGGCAGTTTGTTCACTGTAGCCGGTAGACATCTTTTATTGTTATGCAATTTAGATATATCTTAGTCAAATTCTTAAGCTCAAGCTGAGCTTACTGCGCAATGTAACATCATTTCAGCAGTTTTATCAGTCGTGTTCCCAACTGCCGACGCACGGCTATAACATTATTTCAGGACACGTATCGCACACAGATAATCTAAAGCAGAAACGTTATGACGCATTTATTGTTTGAAATATCGCACCCCCAGTGCAAAAAAACATAAGTCGTCTTACGTAGAATTTTAGTTATTAATATGATTAGAAAGAGGGACAAAAGCTGCATATGCTCAATTTTTTTTTAATTTTTATTATTAATCTTGACGCTTTTGTGCAAGAAGTCGTAATGTAAATTCCTTAGACTACTTACTGATATTTTAACAGTTTTTTTTGCTCTCCTGTAAAATTGCAATTTTCATCTTATGCCTTTTTTCCACTGAGCGTGCGATATACATCATGATCTACAGTCACGTATGGTATAAAGGTCTTCGTATTTGTATTGTAACGTGAAGATAAAAATCTAGTAAACCACATGACTATTCTTTCGCATTTGTCTTACAAGTTACAGCGAAATGGCGACACATTTTGCTTCGCTACAGAAACCACTTAAAGTAGAGTTCGAGGAGCAATTTAAAACTATTCAGGTAGCGTTAATCTTTGACCAACTTACTATCAGGTGGGATTGTCGTCAAGCATAAACTTATAATAATCTATACATATGTAAATCAATAGCTGTTCGTTTGTCTTGCTAAAACTCTGGAATGGCTGGACCGATTTGGCCAATTTTGATTTTGAAAAATTTGTGAAACTTGAGGGAAGGTTTAAACGGTAAGAAACAAATAATAAGTAACGGAAAATACTAAAAACGACCTTGTAATTTTACAATACAAAATGTTCCTAGCTGTGAAACATTTGATGTCTTTTGTCTTTTTAGAAATAATCAGTCGTTTGACAGTTGGCGCGATTGACAGAATATGTCAGGGAGACGGAGAGGGAGACAGAGAGAGATGGAGAGGTTAGAGATTGACAGGCGGTACAAAGTTTGCCGGGTCAGTTAGTTATAAAAATTGCGTTTTATATACTTACAATTACATCAATCAGTAGATACTTAAACTCCGTGATTTGGATCGGTCGTTGCATCTTCTCACTTCACTATCAATGATGACGAGTTAGGATTTGGAGCCATTCAGTTCGTGAAACCAAATACTTATCTGCTTGGTACTTAACCCAAATACACTTTGATAACTTGGAAATCCTATGCGATAATAAAATAAAAACTAAAGTTTGGCACAAACAACTTTTGTTGACATAATATATTTTAAGACAATATTTAAGTGTTGTTGTTGTTATGTATGTTGTATTACACTTAATCTATTTTATTTCATAAGTTTATTTCAATGTGTCCTTGTTTTTGTTATTGCGAATTATTCACATGATTCATTCAGTTTTGCATCGGTCCGCGGGCTGGCAGCGAGTTGAGCTCTTGAAAAATAAGGTGCCTCATTGTCGTGCGTTGAATAAAGTAAATTTTCTTTTCAATAGGAACGTACTTCGGTGTTCTGGGAACATTGTCGCCTCTCGTTGCCCGTCGTTGGGTGCCAGTACATGCCGGGACAGCCCTATTCAAATGTCAGCGTGAAGTCCGTATCTCCGCCCCGCGCTGCCCCGTTTCCCCCTTACGGATACTGAAATGTCACTCGCCACACGACGCAATCAATTTCGTATTTGTATGCTATGCTTCGATAGTGCTACCAATAGATTTATCTAATCGCTTAGACTTTTATTCTCCCATCTAGCCAGTAAATTAGGTTGCTTCAAATGCTTACGTTTTTGACGTGAACTTCGTATTATGATGATGATGTCGTTGAATGTGTGATGCTTTAGTGCAGAATAAAATATATTTTTTATCTTTTTATTTGTCATCAATAAATGCATTGGTATAGTATGGCCAGCTAATTTAGATAGATATGTAAGAGAATTTAATCACCATTGCTAGTGTTAGCACAGTTAGTAGGTAAAATACAAGTTAGACGGTATCCAATATAGGTACGCGTACCGTTATAAGCTTCTGCATCTCGGTTTGAATGTTTGCAAACAAGAAGACATTACGAGTTCTGATATAGATCTTAGGTTGTTATATTTTGCTTAATACCTTTTATAGATGTATCGTAGTGATACTTCTGAATTTGTTTGGTTTTTGTTACGGTACGGTAAAACGGTAAAATTATGTTCTTGTTTGTTAAGTGGCCAATAAAGTTGTTTAAAAGCAAGCCCTGATAGAAATATCGGTCTAAGTTTATCCCAAATTCAAAGTTTGGAATGGGCAAAAGCACATTATGTGATTATGATAGTTTATGAGTCATAGTGCAAAACTCTAACTGAAGATATGTTACACGACGTGTAACTACAAATCCTTGTTGAACAGTTAAAATAATATGCAGCATGTTTAATAACCATTATCTTGAAATTATTATTTCCAAATTTCGATTCGATTAATTACAAATATCAAGAATCTCAGTTTTTTTTCAATATTTGTTATACCAAATTAAATTTGTCCGTATTCTTCGTCATTTGTCAATTCACATTTGCCAATTATTAACCCACTTTGTACTTTCCTACCGCAGTAAAAGTTTAAATTAACTAGAATTTACTAGAGTACAGTTTCTGAATAATTGGAAGAAATGCTCCGCGGTTGCCTGTCCGAGCTACAATTGTCCCTCGAACCGGTCGGTCTCATTAGCATGGCTCGATAGCTCCGACTATCTGCCTCCGCGGATTGATACATTGACGGTAAAGGCCTTTTTAACTGTTTCCTAATTAGAACTAGCGCTAGCTTTTAATTGACTAAACGGTTTATGCACGTGTCCGAACGTTCTTGTAATAGGTTTGATACGTAGTAGGTACCTATAAGTGAATTAAAGACTCGTATGTAGTACAATCTAGCTATATATTGCGTTTCGATTTTGATGTACAACCTAATTACATTTATTAATCGTCGTAATATATAGGTGCGAGTCTTTTTGAACGCGTTACTTACGAAGAATTTGTCAGGTTAACTTATTTCCACAGCATATTTAAATGCTTAATTTAATATAACCATTAATAGAGTTCCATCAATAGAATCCAGTAAGATTGTAAAACAATGTCAGACACATTAACATGAAATAATACTTTGACTGATTGACTTCAATAACTACAAATATTGTGACAGTTTAACAGGTTTAACATTATCAGGGCCCAGATTTAATTACAAACATGTAGAAATAATTATTGTTAAATGAAATAATGATTAAATTAAATATATTTATGAATGTTATGTGAATTGGCTTAAATATAAATTTATTAAACATTATACTTTTTAATTTACTATCTTTAACATTATGGTATAAGTTATAACATACTGCGCGCACATTCAATTGTTCATCGTGGTTGTTACCGGTTTGCACTAATACTATCTATTGTCGCTGAATTAAATCATGTCCCGGGTATCTAATAAGATTAGAGTTTACTCGAAAAAGGATAGTGGGAATCTGTTTTCCTGCAATATCTCTCGCGAGAGTTGAAAAGGTGGCTCCTCGGTACATAAACTAGATAGCATAAGCCACCGTGGTCGCAATCGCGCGCCCGCTATCAGCCTTTAACGAGGTACGATTGTTTTTCTCAGTTCTGAATAATATTGAGCCTGAACGTCCCTCGCTATCTGATGGCGATACTTTCGCTGGCCGAACGGTACATTTCGCTGGCTAACTTACAAATGAACGGTGTGATTATGGGCGTGCGGATCTAACTTCACGATAATTTAAATGTTCTCGCTGCTCTGTGGCCCGCTGCGATGGCCACGATTACACCCATGACTTCCTCTTATGGCGAGCCTATATCAGTGGATTTTGAATAGAATTATGGACCTTGCTGTTCCTATGCGACCATTATCCGCTTATTTTACGTTTCGTACGTAGGTAATAATACCATTGATTCAACTCATTCATCGCTTACTCGTATTCCTAGTTGGTAAAAGTGGTAGTTAGATTATCAAATAATTCACAACTGTCAGATTGTCGCACTTCACACTATTTTGAGGATATAAGAGATTATTTTTTCTTCACTGAAGCAAGTTCATGATAATTAAATCTGCCTACAATTTTCTAACCCAATAGTAATAACTTAAGTAAGTAAGCGAAGGCATTACATTTCTCATGATTGTAACTTCGGTTCCGCTGTTAGGTTCGGGTTTCTTTAATTCGGACTTGTTCACACTTAATATTTCTAACGTGTAGATCAAAATTGCGAGCAATTTCATCAGCCTTCGTGTTCAATCAGTTGGTGAATAAATGATTATTTCCAAGTTTCGTGTAGACAGTGGGCTAGCCCGCCCGCTGAGATGCGATGCTCCCTCGCTCAACAAACTGCGGTGTATGCGATATGGATCTCACGTTTACCACCGACTAAATAGCGGATAAATTAGCTAACCGAGTTAAATTAGTAAAGCTCGGCTCCACCTGCTTCTGGTATTTTTGCTCTATCGCTGCAGTATCAACAAAATCAGCAAAATTTAAGTAAGGTGATAAGACAGCGTCCTAGCAATAACGAAACGTATTAAGCCTGGGATTAGAGTCAGGTAGACTAGAAAGTATCTTGATTTCTTTTAATATACACGATGTTGATGTAACTTATTTGTGTCTCGAAAGCCGCGTAATATTCAGCGACTCGGGCTTAAGCGGAGTTGCGGGACGTAAGGTTCAGTGGGTGTTATTGAATACTTTTGTGATGTCTGGCGAACACCCGTACAAATAACTTGCGTGTACAATAGAGGGCCGGCCGCCCCGCCCTGAGCCGCGCGCCTGATCTGTATCGAGATGTATTGTTGTCACAGGTTTCATGCTTAAGATGTTCATTGTATATGCTTATTCACTTGACACTGTCTCCCACAATAATGCACTTAATATTATTGCCATTTAAACGATTTACAGTATTTAGGTAGTGAATACCTGATTATCTATTAATTATTAACATTAATAAGAATTCCCGGTTTTCAACTGTGTCGTGGGTGGCATGGACGACATTGAACATTGAAGCAAAGATTCCTGAATGTTTTGTAGTTTTCTCTCACGGATTAAGTTTCCATACTGTATAAGTGAATCAAAGATTTCGCGAGTCCGCGACCTCTCGTAGCGCACTGTCGACGGCTCAAGGAGGAAGTTGTACATACTTAAACCCTCTTTACAATGCCACGTCTCGACGCCCTTTGTGCACTTGTCGTGCGTTTGACTGGTTTGGGATAGTGGCTGCCGCTCTTCGCGGAAGCGCGATCAAGCCGACCGATTGCCGAAGACATGGCGGCCAGAGTTCAATCTTATGTGAAATCGCTTATTACCACTCTTAGGAAGTCAATTATTTAAAATGGTCCCTCGGTAATCTTAAGAAAATGTCTTACGTTTATTTTCTGATGGGAAATCTATATTGCCAATGCTGTAACTTTGTTTATAAGTTGCTTGCGGTTGGTGGCTAGAGTTTTTTTTATTGAAAACTGATGATCGATCGTCGCAAAATCTATGATTGATTCCTTGTGTATTCGCAACCCTGAAGAGCTTCTGTGGGCGCTTTCGCGGCGGCGGCTTTCCGCGCCCCTTCAGTCGCGATGATTGATTGCCCGCTAGCAAACTTCATATGTTTGGAAGATAATTTTATATTTCAGCCGTAAACAGATTACCTATGAAAAGAACCATCGCTCTTCTCGAGTTTCTTGAGCGCAATTTAGACGTGAACATTCATCCTGACTATGCATCTTCAATACTTATCGCGTATGAATGTCATTATGTCATCAGGTGCTTTCTAAATTCTAAACATAATAAATTATATCAAAAAAACATCGAACGGTCTAACAGTATTCATGATATATATATAAAATTTCAATAGAACGTGATCATGAAAATGTCTCGGAGACACAAATGTTCACGCTGTTAAATGGTTATGCGTACTAAGTATCGACGATTAATACGATTGTGATTTTCTGTAGACAATTTACGGAGACTTAAGTCCATGGTACGGAATGATCCTGTTCACGCGAGAATTGAAAGGCAATAGCGAGGACTGAATAACTTGATACTTAATGCTTATCGGTATTATTACCACTCATTTATTAGTTTATAACAGGCTATAGAAATATATTATCGATAAAATTTTAATCAAATTTGACACGTCTTATTAATAAACGGGAAAGCTATTAGGTCACCATTAAATTACACAAACATTATGTATTTATGCAATCTAGTCATAATAAAACATAAAATTGAAATAAATTAATTCTGTTTTAAAAGTGGTATAGGTATCTAATACAAAGTACGATATTTTTGAATACTTTTCACATTTTCAATAGAATATAATCGATTTAATAGCAATGAGGATATAGTTTTGTGGCAGGTGATTGGAATGAGTCGCGAGAACTCAACCGCTCGGTAGCTCGTTAGATTGGCTATCGAGCGCTATCGAGATTGCGAGCAAATTGATTTGCGCACGCGCACCTCTACGTACAGGCCGACAACGTCGACGCTGATTGAATGTAGAACTAACTGGTTAAAAGCATTTTGAGATACTTATTTAGGCCCGTTAAAGCTAATTAACATGATCACTAACAAGGTGTTTGGCAAGTTGCTATTAGTAAAAGCTACCGGTATTGAGTAAACGAAGTATACATTTCAATCTGATTCCGTTTGTCTCTTAAGACAGACGTTTATTCGGTCAGCAAATATCTAGTTGACAAAATCATTGGCTTCAGTCAATTTTACACCAAACTAAAACGTACCAGTTGATACTAGACGTAAAAGTTACGTTCAATAAATTTAAAAAAGCGTTGGAATTGCCAATAAGATTTCTTTACATTTGACGCAATCTCTGGACACGAACTTAATTTAGAATATTCGACGTCATAGAACGCAATCATTGTCGGTAACGACTTCCCACGGCTGCGGCATGTCCGCGAAACTGGAGCACGTGGTGACACATAGAGCGCGTTCAGCCAACAGGGTAACCATACTGAAAGTGTCGGACGTAATGGGGGAATAATTTTTATCATAAAAATAAGTATCATATAAGTTTATGTGTGGTAAAAATCAATAGGTTTCCAAAAATGAAAATTGGCACAAATCACATCAAATTTGACTAATTTTGTCTCAAAGCATGATGCCACGTTCTGTAAAAACATTGTGGGCCATGCTTATAAATCACGGGTTTACTCCTGTAATAATAAGTTCCAATATACCAATATGACCAATCTTAGCCAATAATGTATTGTATTTCTATTTAACAAAAGTTCACGGATAGGTCAATGTTTGATATGAGTCAAATGTTCCGGACATTTTCGAGGATATAAAGACAAACGTTAACTCATTCTTATTATTGCTTATTGCAATTTAAATGTGTAAAATAATTTTACATCACACTTTACATTGTCCTATGAAGTAATATTTTTGAGTTGGCAACCCTGCAGACGACGAAATGTCGGCAATTTAACAATAAGCCACCAGTGTTAGAAGACCGCTCTCGACCCCTGTCTAACTCATACGATGCTATGCTCAGAGAGAAACGATCTTGTCTCGTAAGGTTCTACGGGAATGGACTAGATACCGTGGCCCGTGATAGGCCTTCGGCGGTTTCATAATATGTACTTGCATTTGCGTGAGAGCTTCGTCATCGTCACGTTGTCGTACAGCCTCGAGCTTTGATTGCCATGTAATATTTGGTGCTAAATAACAATTTGATTTGGTTGCTTGATATGATGCAGTGGCATGGCAGTTATATGACGTCGGGTACAGATCCAATCATTTGTTGCAACACAATCGTTTCGTTTTGTATCGTATTTCTACTATATATTTTTAAATATGAATAAATAGAGGGTTGTGTTACGTTGCATTGGTGCGTGTTATTGTTTTCCAAAGAAGTTCCTGGTTTCCGTTTAGAACAATATGTAGGTTTGGACTACAAATGCGACGTATATAGCTATATTTATGATTTATATTTTTGATAATCAGAAAATTGATTAATTTATTATTTTTATTAAAAGAATTCATTTTGAAATAAAATTCCATTTTTCTAAAAACAACCTTTGACTCACTTAACTCTATATCTGTATTCTGTACCAAATGTTGAGTTTTCTATCGAGAGATTAGCGGGTTCATCTATAAATAGATTCTTAAATTACGAGCATAGCAATTTGCCATCAATGGGCTGTTGTAATGTGTAAGATTCGATTGTTACAAGATACCAGTTGGACTTGAAGCTTATTTGCTTTGTATTTAACATGTCAGTGTTAAACTTCGATACATCGTTCCCAACGACACATCCAATAGAGTCTGTTAAACAAACCAGTTATAACACCGGAAACCAGATATTAGTTACCGTCCTTCTCTTTCTTTTTGCGGTGTGTCACTGTACATTTTGGATGATAATAATTTAAACTGAAATACCCAGTTAATTATAATTGGTATTAAATAACGAACATTTTTCATTTGTTAGGTATGTTTTCTAATAGTTTTTATTCGATGAAACCGGAAACAATTTGAATTGCGCGGATTTTAAAGTATCATTGCGGTGACATTAGCTGACATGATATGACTAATCGTAGTATAATCTATTATTAATTTCTTATGTCTCTTTTTGACGCTTACTCATCACACGCAAATCTGTTTAAAATTGCTTTGGTTTTCCAAAAATGTCATATTAAACTCAAATTGCGGTATCATTACAACAGTTTTGATGGATATAATTGGTCAATTATCCGACTTTGTATGTTTCCAAAGCTAGAAATAGCAAATTATAATTTAGGTTGAGCCGTGACTAGATTTGCATGTAGGGCGGTCTTGCTAAACTCACAAATCGAGTGTTTTATGTGTCTATTCACTGCTTTTACGTAAACTCTCCGTTGAACAAACCAGATTTTCTACTCGTTAAATGTCAAGAATGTTCCCGATCACTAGACGTAGCTACTCGTATTTTACATTATTCCAATCGGAACACAAAAGTTGTATCTGTAACGGGTGCAGTGATACTGAGTTTTGAATTATTGTTTATTTCATAAAATAACCAATAATTTCAGACATGAGTAGTTATTCAAACTGCAAGAGATGTCAGAGTGAGGCTTCTATTACGGGTGGTGACTAAGCGAACATTCTGCAGCAATGAGGCTGTGCGGGTTCTTACTAGTAGATACTGAGAAGTGATCCGTACGTCAAAATATTCGATTGACAGCGATACATTAGGAACTATCGACCGATCGTACCATGAATGCTGCCGCTCTGGGAGTCGCAATTTTTCACTGTCAGCAGAAACTAAACGCCCTCGTCATCGCTTCGTCTAGTGACTGTCAAAAACGTTAATACAATTTTTGCTTTTTTGCAAGAAGGGGACGTGAATTTTAATCTTTTTCTATAGTTCAGACCCTATTTTGAGATTTCTCTACTACGAGTAGGTATATCTGGACACTGTTTAGATTAAATTCTGTAAACGATAATCATATCCCTCTTCCAGCATGTATGTCTAAGTTTATTAACTTGTATCTATGTAAAACTCGAATTAACAATTATGTCAAGCGAAGTCGAGCTCACTTGCTAGTAACAGATAAGTCTAGTCAATGTCTAGTATCAATCTTTGCCAACGGTAGTTCATAAAGCGTTGGCGTACTGTCGTGTTGTACCAGAAGCACTAGGAGTTATATTAACTTTAGTTGTAAGCTTAGGTAAGCCACTTGGAAATTTTATCTTAAGCAATTAGTCACTTGGAAATTATTGAAAAGGGCGTTCCGGTGCTTGTCGTGGAGTTAGTTGATCTGGTTTGTTCTGGTGTGTCTGTCATGGCGTAGGAATCTGTTCCCGGGTGTTGGTATAGCGGCGGCGTGGAGATATTGCGATAATGCTGGATATAATCGGGTTAGGCACGCTGTCGCTCACTAGCCTTAGTACTAATTGCCATGGCTGTGTGTTGTGCGAACCGGTTTAATGGCCGCTAAAATATCGCCAACATTTACGTAACTCCTAATAAACTTTGATCTATAGATTGACAGTTCGATAACATTGTCTCAGGACTTGGGGCAATATTTTAAGTGACTATAATATAGGGTGCTTACAACAATTACGATGAACATAATTTTGATGATAAGCAAATCTGGGTGTCAAATCAGTTACAAATCGCATTTGAATGCGTATGGCATTCTATGGAATGTGTAAATCTTGAATTCAATCGTTAGTATTGATACTTACATATACTCGCCGTTATTATGGCGCAGGCTTATGCCTTGCCGCTAAAATTTACATATACATTACGTTTGCTCCAATTCTCTTAAAGTTGCGACATTTGGCTTATAGGTTTTACTATCGATTTACGTCTTTATTCCTATTGAACGCGGGTCCAATTCTTAGGCACAGTCGATTGAATTCCTTATAAAATTATTCTGAATTAAATCTAAGACATTTGCAGAGTTTGTTGCACTTGGTTTATTAGAAGTTGAAATATATTTTGTAACCGTTAATGATGATATTAACTTTCATAGAGTGCTTCAAAGTAGCTTTTTGTTATAAAACTATGAATTAAACTCTTTATATTCTGCTGAAACAACGATCGCAAGAAGAACAATGTGCACAAGCATTGTAAATCACGCGCATAAACCGATGTTGAAAATGAAATTGAATTTGGTTCTGCATGACATTTACTCTTATGCTCAACCCGTCACGTTCATTTGCGTTCCTTTTCCCGCTTAGTTGGTGTTACTAACGAGAAACTATGCTGAAAAGAGATATCATGACTTTTCTGTACTGCTATTTAATTGCGGATCGGGTCCACTAAGCTATGTAAATTTGAGACCTTTTATTTTCTCGTGCAGTAGAATCAAGAATGTTATAATGGAATTGTGATTTGATGTTTGTGTTGTGAATGCTTCTGCTGGCACGCGTGCAAGCCGAAAACGTGCCTGTAATAACGATTAATTTTCAAAACCTATACAATTTTAATACAACGCGGCATAAACGAGTAATAGTATTATAAACTTTATTTCCATTTATCATCATAACTTACTTGCATTGCTGCATGATATATTAAAAGTCGGCTTATTTTCTAGACTCTATTATAATATTCGCTTAAGTGAATACAGTGATACAATCGAAAAGATGAATTTATGCATACAGATTACTGAGTCTTGCTCTCTGGTTTTATTTTATCAAACAAAAACACAAATTCGATCTGATACATTAATGCGGTCTCCATTAAACGATTAAACGTTGTTCTCTCATCTGCATGCACGCAGTAGCTGCCTTCAAAGTGCAACCGCCATTCGGATATATTTGGATTTGTAGCTCTCCGCGAATATGTTATTCATAATTATCTTAGTTTTATACTCATAGTCACTCAAGATTATATCCGACTCCTATATTGCTGTCACAAGTTTGATTTTGTGTTTTACACAAAAAAGATTTTAAGTATAAATTAGCGCAAATGGAGATATTAAGTACAATATCAGTCACAGTATAAGTCATTAGTAATAGTTAATTGGCAGGGTTAAAGTCAAAAGTTGTTGTCAAACTGTGTTGTCAAAAGTAATCAAAACTAGAGAGTCAATTAAGTAGTCAGTTAGCAACTAACATGCGCTTTTGCGTAGTATAGTATAGTAGAAGGATAAAAGCTTAATACATCTTCGAAGCACCAGGCTCACTGGACTGATTTACGACGATGATAGACTCTTGTACGAGTAACTCAGTTGATAATAAAGCATGCTGAGTGATAGGTCCCAGCTCTCAGTCCCATTAGCCGATACATATTAATTGTTTTCTGGTCTTGGTTATTAGCGATTTCTTACTTTTATATTCTGCAATATTTATTTATGTATATGAAAGGTACGTCAACGAAACACACACACACACACACATACGTCATACGTTAAAGCTTAAGTACCTAATGTCCCAACTCAAAGTCACTAACGGTTACTTTAATCGCTCCTTAGTAAAGAATCACCATACAAATTATGTACTAAGGAGCGATTTAAGTTACCATTGGTGACTCTGAGTTGGGGCGTAAGTATTAAATGTCAAATCAAAAGAAATTTTCTAATTCTGGGAGAAAGCGGTATTGTTTATATACGAGAAGTGCAGTCTGAAGAAGGTTAGTTGAGAAGACGGCAATCGGCATGCGGAGAGACGGGGCGGCGGTGGCGGTGCGGCGGGTAGGTATACAACTGATTAAGGCACATAATCAGGTCTGTAGTTCGGTAGAGCCTGCTCTTTGAATTTACGATGTGCCTGACCGACGCTTATCGCATGCGAATGATCTGCCCACGGCGCACGGACTGCTCCGCACACATATTTTATTTTATTCGCGCTACTGTGATGTAATGAGCTGATAAATGGGAGAAAACCACCAATTAGTGTCGATGAATTTATTGTTTCTACTTAAAACGTAGGAGGGCCATGTAGGTGCTTAATCTTGAATTGCATTTTTAAATTTGCTGCCTTCGGATTTAAATCGACAATTAGATTATTGTAATTACACGGAACGTCAATTAAGTCCTTATATCTCGATGGGTCGATGGTGTTCAATAATGCGATTTTCTTTTTAAGTTCAAGAGTGAATAATTACGGAATTAAATAATACTGTTACTTCTCTGCACTTTCACGAGATGGAATAACCTATTAAAATTTAATATTTCATTTATGTACCTCACAGCACATTGTGAGCTATAGTAATTGAGGAGTACAGTCAAACCGGGCGAATGGAATGAGTTTCGCATCGTGCATCGGCAGTAGTTAGTTTGTGATGCATGCAAATCTGCTCTACTTGAGTTGCTCTAATGTGTTTCGAGACAATAGCCTTCAACCGTACGCCATTCTATGCCTACATAACTAGACGATGCATTATTCGTTGGAAATCCAACCTAGGAGCTCTACGTCGACGAGTGGAATAAATTCTATTCATAAGACTACTGAGTATGATAGAAGATTCCCTCATTAAATCTGTACATGTTTCTTTGTCTCTAAAAATAGGCCTAAGAATGCGTCATTTTAGATGAAGTTGACCTGACAACAAACTAATTTTAATTCATTGTACACTGTCTCCTAAAATCTATTTTGTTTTTAAAAATTATTAAGCTGCTTTTTGTAGAGATAGCGAAATAACACTCTGTGTATTTATGTACTAATATTAACCCCAGAAGAAAGCAGCCCCTCTGTTTTCTGTTATAAGTTTGACGTGTCTATGTATCTGTGTATATCTGTATGTGGCATCATAGCAGTCTCAAACGGATGAACCGATTTTGATATATTTTTTTTTGTTTGAAAGGTGACTTAATCGAGAGTGTCCTTAGCTATGTTTAGTGTAGTTATAAGTTATAACTGTCGGGGTTTTTAGGGTTCCGAAGTAAAATCGGAACCCTTATAGTATTGTTATGTCCGTCCGTAATTCCGACCGTCCGTCTGTCTGAGGTATAACGCCTAGACCCTTAGTGATAGAAAGCTGTAATTTGGCATGAATATTCTTATTTATTAAAACTCCAAAATCGTAGTATAAAATATTGAAAAATATTTTTTTCAGGGTACCTCCCCTATTGGTATCGAGGATGAATTTTTTTCCTTACTTACCCCATAGTGTGGGGTATCGTTGAAAAAGTCTGTCAAAAATGTTATGGGTCTCCTAAGACTATTTTTGGATATAGGGGTTCGTTTGCAAAATATTTGGCTTTAAATTGCTAATTTTGGTTAGAGTCCCCCTGCCGGCTAAACGGTTGGAGTTGGACAAGTGAAAAAATTCTCAAAAATAGATTAGGTATATGATGAATTTACAAGGAAAACTATCATAGCTATGTTAGCATAAGTAGTTAATGATTAATAGTCGATAAACTTACTACTTCGGATCTCTACATGGCTCGTGGCCTGACAACGCACCTGCCCGGTTTTTTAAATTTTAAAATTTAAAGTTATTAATAATGAAATGTACCTACGAATTGTTGATTTTATATTCAAGCCGTATATATCGCATGCCGTAAGGCTCCTTATAGTATTATATCTAAGTGGTACAAATTATTATTGGGTATTTAATCGGTCCTGCTGATATTGTTATCACTATATTACAACATTAAAGCTCTAGTCTAGTGGCCATGAATATACAGACCTCACTGAATGAGTTAGTATTCATCGTAACCCACAACTGTTCCTCTGCTAGTCCTACATCTCCTATTACAGCGTGAGGGATATATACCATGGTCTACATACATATGCACATGATGCACAAGTCGGATTGACGGACTTAGCCATGGGGAACTATCAAGGGCGCATGTGTCAGTAAAATTTTTTTTAGTTACTTTGAAAGTAAGAGGTTCAGGATTCAAACACAGGCCTACATGTGCGGAAGACAATCGAATCACTTGACTATCTGCAAAGTTGGAGTATATCTGCTTGAAAACTATATAGTGTATAGTATTATTTATGATCAAAGATACGTGAACATCTGGAATTGTTTTATACGCATGAAGCGGTCGAAGCTAAGCGAATTTGAAACTGGAAATGACAAACAGCGCGGCTAAGGTCACGGGAGCGAGTGCGTGTGACGGCACCGATTTATCTCGCTTCATTACACGATCCGTCCGAGCGTTTAATCGGCCGCTCGCGGGTCGCGGCGCGGCGGCGCTTGCGCATAATATTGCGTTATTTGTGGCTGTACTGTCGTACTCTTAAATGTTGTAGAATTAAATGTTTTACAGTTGGGTGATATTTAATTGTTTGTTTTTGAAAAGGAAAACAGTGTTAGGCCATTGCAAGGCACATAAGTATTTGCAAGAATTATAATTTTGATACATAGATAAAAAGCATAGAAACACCACCCCACCACACGCATATAAGCTACACGCATACGCTATAGTTCCTTTTATTTGCCGCAAAAAGTTTAAATTCTCAAATAGTCAATTCAATACTACAAAATATACCTAAGTCGCAAAATGTTGTTGTTATCGGAGCTAGTGTAACAGCTTAAACAGTAATATTGACACTTTTCATTGTGCTAGTACACTGAAGTCAGCTTCTTTTAAGATTATCCTCTTTGTTCATGTCACGCAACTGCGTACCGCATTGATCGGAATCAACTATAATTAAATATCTCATGCACTCTTTTAATATACCAATTTATTTGCTCCACGTCCACACGCTTGAATTAATTAAGATTGATGCGAAGCGTTCTCAAGGGTTTTAAACGTATGTATTTTTTTAGCGTCCACCATATTTTGCGAGTGAAAGAACTGGTCGATAAATTCTACAGTAGCCTCATTCATTCATTCTAAATACAAATAAAAATATGAAAAGCGTTAAAAAGACTTCAACGCGTTACAGTTTTCTATGGCAATAAATTTTTACTTTATTAACGATGAAATTAAAAGGCGAGGTAATATTTATTTAAGCGCTTAGTATTTTTAAAAGTAATTTTTTGTACATCTAAATTAATTTGCATTAACCATTATAATACAACTATACATTATTATTATTATTCTTATTTATATATCTTTTTATTGTGTTGAAATTGATGAACAATAAAGAATATTTGTATTTGTATTATTTGTATACGTACCCTTTTACCAATTTCATGGTTACCATTAGTCACTTAAGAGCTATTAATGAGCACATCTGTATTATTCATTTACAAATAAATAATACTCAATTAGTATTAGATACTCAAATCAATTACAAAGTACAGCTAATCTACTCATGCAAAATTTCCAATTACCATTAAATATGACATCTTACGAATAGGCATGTTAAGTTAAAGAAGCAATTAGTAGGCAATTCATCAATTATGCAGATTGACGACTTACAGTACATGAGTGGTGTACTGATACGACACATTTGTACTCATTAACGTATAATCCGAAAATCCTGTAAGGCGATAAATCAACAGTGCATGTACTGGATGATAATTATTAGCGATGGATTTTAATATGATACGTGGCATTTAATAGTACAGATGGTCGGTGGCGGATTCGCGTCGGCTCGCGATTATCCACGCCAACTTACTTAGGATCGGCCAGTTGTGCCGCCGGGAGATAGGCTCTTGAAGTTTTAATAAGACCACGTCATGCGGCCCGAGACAGCATTTTAAATACGTTTTGTACACCGTTTATTAATCCAATTTGAACGTACGTCGGATTAAAATAGGTGTGGGTTTTATGCCACCTTTGTTTGTTTTGTATGGCTTTTTGGTTAAGTAAATGATATGTTTCTATTTTATAATATATTTAGTTTTAGGATTTTATATTAAGTTTTACAATCTCAAAGCTACTAAGTATAATATGTATATTCATTACATTGCTTGCTTCTATTGTTGTGGGAAAGGAAAGCTTAAACTTTTTTAAATATATTTAAAAAAATACGTACCTACAAATGGTACTTATTTTGTTAAAATTAATTTTTTAAGGACATTTTAAAAGAAACAGTAAAAAAAAGTATAAAAATTATCATACCAAACTCCTCCCAAGTCTAAAGAATTGAACAGTACATTGGTTTTAAATTATAAGGGCTTCCTTTTGCAACACATTGTGGTTACTATTCAAGGCGTATACAATAGGAACATACGTACAATTAGAATGATTTCAATTTAAGTAATGTAAAGTGGGGACTTCCGTAAGATTATAAAGGAGTGCAATCGGAAACGGCGGCGGCCATTTTGACCGCGGGTGGGGTCAATACGACCCCGCCTTACGTTTCCGTCTCGGGATAATTAAATATTACCCCACTACAACACTTCCCCTCCAGTAATGCAATTTGTCTTGCATCTACTTGTCTTTTTGTATTTCTTTATGTTCCCACGTACGTTGTTACCTAATGGTTCCCGTGTCATATATAAATATTATGCCAATTTACTTTTGATTTAGTTTTGTTGTAACAGTTACACTGGTCAACAAAATTTTGTAACAAGAAAGGTGCTAGCTAATTTTAAATAACCTACCTACACTCATTTTATTACCATATTTATTTTGATTCCATCAGGTCTAGTTTTCGTGTTACAGCTACTTCCCACAAAATTAAAAATTAACCATTTTTGTTTCACTTTCGCATTCAGAGAATTTGTTTATTTGAAGAGCGTAGTGTTTTGTTCTGTTTTAGAGTTAAGTGATTCTTAAATAATGCCAAGAAAGTGTAAAAATGATCCTGACAAGTTTTGTTACATTTGTGGTGACATTACTTTCATAACTCAGCGGAGGAATTTGACACCATTAGTAACTAATTTATATGAACTGTATTTTGGCTTTGCCATTGGACAACAAGACAAAGCCTGGGTTCCACACATCTGTTGTGTTACATATGTGGGTCTTTTTACTGGATGGGCGAAAAGATCTCGATCTATGCCTTTTGCAATCCCTATGATTTGGACGGAACTAACGAACTACTCATCTGATTGTTATTTTTGTCTTACTCATCTCTCTCGTTTGTCAAAAGGTATTACAATTAAAACAAAAAGTAAAATCAAGTATGGTATTGGTTCAGTTCAGTATTGGTGCAGCCTGAGAATGTATTTTTACCACCTTTACATATAAAGCTTGGGCTTATGAAGAACTTCGTGAAAGCTATGGACGGGAGTGGTGACAACTTTTTTATTTGAAAGAAAAATTTCCTAAGCTAAGTGAAGTAAATATTAAAAAGGGCATATTTGTTGGCCCTCAAATCAGGCAATTGATGAAAGATGATATATTTAAAGAAAAGCTTAGTAATTTAGAAAAATCAGCTTGTTAATCTTCCATGAAAGTAACATCCAATATTCTAGGAAATCACCGATCAAGTGACTATAAATGTATTATCGCGGAGCTTTTATCTACTTATAAGGCTTTGGGCAGTAACATGTCGTTGAAAATACATTTTCTTCATTCACATTTAGACCTCTTTCCTGAAAATTTGAGCGCCGTCAGTGATGAACACGGTGAAAGATTCCATCAAGACATTTCTACCATAGAAAAACGTTATCAGGGCAAATGGAGCCCACGTATGTTAGCGGATTACTGTTGGACATTAAAATGAGACGTTCCTGAAGCAAAGTACAGACGAAAATCATAAAAGTAAATTCATATTAACGTTGCAATAAATCGAAATAACTTCTTTTTGTTGATAAAAATTCAAAATTTCTAAAATGTTTTAAAATAGTATTACAAAAAAACTATTCGTATTTAAAGCATTTTAATTTTATTTCTAGTATCATTATCCTTGTCCTAAACATAACAAGACAAAAGTTTTCATGTTACATGCAAAAGTTGTTTTTTTGTTGACCAGTGTTATTATCGATATTTATCTACTTACTATATTTCTAGTACACCTACACACTAAGCCGAAATCACATCGCCTGTTTGGCGTGAATTTCATATCGGTCTGAAATTGTACTCAACACTTGGCGAATTACATACTTTACAGTTGTATAAGGGGCTCCTTCAAGGCAGTCTGCTAAAGATTATTCCCCTCTATTAGAGATTCCTTAGTTCTGTACAGGCCAGTGCATTTAGTTCAAACCCGACGGTACCTACCACTAAATTTTGATAAAGTACGCCACTTGCAGAGCAGACAGGAACTCATAAAATATTAGTTAATATTACTTGATTAAAGTCTATGTTGAATACATTGAGCAAGAGCATATTATTATTGGAGTCTCATCAATATATTTTAATATTTTTCGAATAACGAAAATATATTTTTACCGCCATTGTGAAAGTAAGAAATTAAATATCTAGTAAGATATTAAATAACCTTCATTGGCGGAGGATGGAGCTACGTGCAACAAAAAGTAAGAGATCACTCTTCTTTAATTTTGTATAACATTTTTGTACTAAAGACCACTAAACAAATAATACAATTAAGTATATCGTCGGCATCCGCTCAAAACTGATTCATAAATCTTATATGTTATCTGATACGGATTTTAATTAAAATTTGTAAATTATACGTCGTTGCAATACAGGGGAAGTAGTAGGGGTTAGCGTGGTCTTGATATAACGCAAATTGAAGTGCAGATTGGCTCGCGGGTAACATCTCATTTGACGCCGCAGCGCTTCCAATTGTCTCTGAAACGACGTCGTCTATTGTCTCTTTATTTATTCATAGATATGCAAGGTATATAGGAGAAATAAGATATTTAATAATGTACCTTCTATGACATTATTTCATTACTTTTGATGCAATGTTATCTTGTGTTATCTATTCATGGATAGTGCTGTGCCAAGTTATATTCTGTGTGTGTTAGAGTTGTTTTAATTGCGGTCCCACCGACCGGTCGCACGTTGATTCTCAGCAAATTGAATGCTTCGAGCAGCCACGTCTCTCTTGTTGTGCGAAGCTTCGCCACACGCCAATTAACCAACACTCACTAGAACCGAGTAGCTCGCCACTCACAGCTCCGCTTCATCACTAAGCAGCTTGTTATTACTCAGACAATCCATTTAATCGCCTACTTAATTAACCCAGGAATATGCATCGTGCTTCTATAGTCGCGCATTTAACGCAGCAATCGGATTAACAGAAAACAAACCATTATTAACACTCCATAATGCACGTATGTGTGCGAATTAAATTAATCGTACTGTGTCGGTTATGAGGAATGTCGGTATTATTATGTCGGCAGCGTTTCGTTGGTAATTGTGGGTATGAATATTAAATGAATAGCGGATTATTTTGGTACTGTCAGTTAGTGCGTTGACAGCACAATGAGATACATTCGGTCTGTTGACGTCTATCATCTTTGGTACAAAGCATTCACAGTGCAATTAATGAAAGATGCCGTCATCGGATATGGATACGGTTATTACTTTATAATCAATTAAAGTATATTTAATAATATATAGTCTCATATCACATAATATAATAATCTGTTAATAATTGTAATGAAAAAAATAATAAAAAAACACCACTGCGTAAAATAAACTGAAAAGAACAAAACACTCCCATTAATGTACACGTGAACAACTACACCATAGGGACTCATTCTTCAACCAATCAAATAACAAATAACGACTTCTTTATTAGGATTATGTGACGGTAAAATTCGCATTGTTGTCATTTCATTAAGGGAGATAATAAATTAGCGAGAATGGTTTTTTAAACAAATTTATATCGTTATATATCCTATTATGTTACTTAAAATGATGATGAAAGTAAACTAAAAATCATTTTTGAATACTTATTTAATGATACTCTACTTGAATTAGTTCGTCCATATATATTTTTTTTCATTTTTGCAATATGACGTCTGGTTGTCGCTGTGATAAAATTTGATTTTATTGTCATGTCTTTAGTGACACTCGTAAGGTTTAGAGTTTAGAGTTTAAACTTTAGACAAATCTATTGACGTAAGAATCATCAAAATCGGTCCACACGTTTGGTCTATAATGCTACATAGGAACAAACATACATAGACTGATAAACACATTACCCTCCCTTGCATCGCGCAGTCAAGTAATTAGATTGTGATTTAACTAACATTTTAATTCGGTACTTGATAGCTGAATGTCATTTATCACTAGAATTGTTTCACTTTGAATAAATGATTCAGCTGTAAAGGATTTACTTATCTTTTCGATGAGAGAACTAGGTTTGTGACGTATATATTTCCATAGAGGACAGAAAAAAATGAAGCCAGATTTCTTTGAATCGTGAACAATCGCAAAAGTTTTGTCGCTATTTCATGTTTTTGTATATTTCTTGCTAAAGAGCAATTACGTGGTTGTGGTGTAAGGTAACTGAAACTAATTCTTGTCTATAGACATCGTCAAGTCACCGACCGAATCCAATGTAATTGAATGTCATCAGCGTGTCGAATGTGTGACTAGCTTGTCGATTTTTAATCGCTTAATGCTTTGTTTTATTGGTATATATTCGGATAATTGGCGATTCGGTTAATCGGGGCGTTCGGATAATCGGCGTTCTACTGTATTAGGTTTCTCTACATAGGAGAAAAAAATCGAATGTCTGCGTATTTGTCTGTTCATTTGAGTACTAAGCACTATCATCGTTCTCTAAACTAAGTAACTTGCTCTGTTCTAAACTAAGAATTACAAAATAGTTTTATGAATCCTGTATCTGTATCCGCTATATGTAACGTGCTATGTGTAATCTTTATTGTATACTGTAACAAGACTAGTCATATTGAACACTGAATCTTTTACAGCGTGAAAGCATTGTTAAGACGCTTTTCCATAAGTTTGTTTATATCTAAGTTATTTCCGACTTTGAGTAATTTTAGATTAATAATAAATATCTAAATTTTTCTTGGTTTTTCGATCGTCATGGATGAACATAGTCGGCACATTTTTGGTAAATTTTAAAATGGCATGTTTTAATCGGCATCGACTCTAACTCATTAAAAATAAAAAGTGACCCCTGCAAAAAGCCCTAAAAAGTGTGCGCGTAATCATAAGAACCATAATGGTTTGAAGCAAAATACCGAGTCAAGGTATTTAAACGCTACTGACGCCAAGAGATCGCTCGTTTCCAGTAAATTGGATCGGGTTTTTTATAATGCTGTGTTTCAAAAATGTATTATGGAAGTCCGATCTCTATGATTGACATTGTTTAACTACCCTGTAGGTACTTTGGATTTATGAAAGTTTGATGCAGAAAGTACTGACGAACAGGTTACTGACTAGACTGGACCATAGGTTAAATACAGAAACAGGTTTTGCGAGTATCAGTCAAGGTATAGCGAGAATAAACCTACCACAATTTTTTCAAATGGTACTCTTTAACATATGCTTGTTCTATTTTTACTTACGTGGTACATTATGCTTAATGATACCGGCACGCTAAATAGTGTCACCTTGTATACTCATGAGATTTAATAAAAATTCATTGCAGGGAATAGCGGTGAAGTTATGTTAACTTAAAGAACACATGTTAAAATATAAGATATAATGAGATACATTTATAATATAGAATAATACAATTATAAAGTTGATGACCGTGTACTAGAATAACATTATACAAGTAGATAGGTAGTATTAGGTATTTACCTATGAAATTGGAGATTTGTATAAAAATTTTGGAATTTTTAAAAAAATCGACAAAATTTTAAAAAAAGTAGAAATCTGTTGGGGAAAAATCCGGTTAGTACGGTGGGTGACGGAGAGCTTCCAGCTGTAACTCTTGTAGCTTTGCGATGGGCTGTTGTGAAGTGTGAGCTCGCGCGTTGTCGTGGAGAAGCAATGGGGAAGAGCGATTGACTAGTCTTGGTTGTTGAATTGCGAACTTCTCCATCATTGTTTGTAATTCTTGGCAATAGACATCTGATGCTGTTGTGCTATTCGGTAAGAAGCTGTGATGTACAAGTCCGGCACTAGTTCACCAGATAGTCACCATCATTTTCCTATGAGTAAACTTTTTTTAGCTGTACCTGGGTCCATCCACTGAGGCGAGCGCTTACGGTTGTCGTACAAAATCCACTTTTCATCGCAGGTAACAATTCGATTTAGAATTCCCTCATTTCTATGCCGATTCAGTAGGGATCCATGCTTCGACGCGCAAGTCTCGCTGTTGGTCGCTTAGTTCGTGTGGCACCCACTTATCTAGATTTTTTTTATCTTTCCGATTTAACGTAAGTGCTTTAATGTTATTTTGACACTAACGCCTAAGCCCGCAGCAAGCTCAGCCGTAAATTGAGTTGGATCCGCGGCTCCAATTCGTCGTTGTCGATGATAGTTACCGGCCGACCGCGAGGCTCGTTTTTCAACTCAAAATTTCTTGACTTAAAACGATTGAACCGATAATGGACCGTGTTTATGCAAGCAGTGTTAGGTTATACATATATTAACCGACTTCAGACATAATATAAGGTTGAATACAGTAGTAGATAGTCGTAAATCGTCCCATGATATATTTTTGACAAGTTGAATAAGGCCCTAAAAGTGAGGATGAGGAATCATGTTATATGGATCTTTCGCAGATAGTATACCTACATACATAATACATATAATCACGCCTCTTTCCCCTAGGGGTAGGCAGAGACCACTTCTTTCCACTTGCTACGATCCTTACATACTTGTTAGATGTATACAATGACTAAAACAATTCAGTACCTGTTTGTACTCATGTTTATCAATTTGATTGATTTTATTTGAAAGCTGATACTTAATGAGATTTTGTGTTTTCCCTAAGTACCAGTTTTGGGATACTTGCTACTTTCTTTATTATTTTAACCGGTGATACAGCGAAACGTGTTAAGCTAGTAAGTATAAATTATTGGGTAGTTGTTTTTTTTCCTTCACTTTTGTTCCTTTATTTACTATCTCATTTGTATTATTGTATTTTAATAAAAAGTAAATACATGCAACTTAATTTACACTGTCCCCCATTAGGCGAGCTTCATTGAATTTACGTTTGAACCGTCGCGTCGCGTCAGTACGTACGCCTCCTTGTTTGATTTTATTTCACTTAATCCCCTCGTTCCGCTCATTCTCTATGGTAATTCATCGGTGCATTGTTTTATTTTTATACTGGCGTATCCGGTTGGAGCACTCTCGTTTGCACCTTGTCAGCGCTACTGATGCCATCAGCGGCCTAATTGCTGATATTCCATTAAAGTAATAAATACGCAGTGCGTTCTCACCTTCGTATTAGAGGCCGCTTGATTACCGCACTCCCTCCGTTCTATTATGTCGAGAGTGGTTAATGTTTGACGAGTGCTTTTTTGACGCACAGGTCAGACGATATTAACCGGTGATTGTTGTTTATTTTCACAACTTAACAATGCTTATGTTCGTCTCAATCATACTGAGATTTATGCTGTTTGATTTAGATTGTTAGACGTGTGTATTTATGACGCGAGTTCTAATATTATTTAACGCTAAAGTGGTAGATTTGTGGCAATTTTCCCAGGGATGATATTATACAACGCATATTAATGTTATGATCAAACAAAGGCACACGCACACACGTTGTATTTTTTAAACGGTTTTATTTTGCTTGCCCTGTTTATTTATTTGTTAGTTTGGGTCAAATCTTGCAAGCCTAATTAGATCTACTTCCCCTTGTCCTAAGGAGTTGAAATTTTACAAATTGCTTTAGTTCTGATAACAATGCGTTTTTGTAACAAGCTTGACCTTCCAGGCTTGGCTCCAGCCGAGGAACTCCTTAATCATTAACAGCACAGTCCCAATTTTCTTCTTCCTTTAAAACCGTGTATTTAGTTTTTTAAACTGTTACTTGTTATTGCAACAAAGCCGCAAAGACATTCGTTATATCACGCATTTTAGTGGTAACTATTCCGTCACAAGATACAGTCATGTTGGCATAAAATTGAATCATAGCGCATTTTTTCGTGACTATACGCGTAAGTTCTCACGCGGGCATCAGATTGTCGTTGTAGTGGGCAGCGAACAGAATAAAGCGTATTTGGTACAAGTTATAAGTTGATGGAGATCATTTACAGAAATATCAGATCACATATTCTAAATATTTGATTGACTCGTATTCAGATAATTATAAGACTCTCCCTATTCATACTCATGCTCGTTTATTTTTTTTCAGAATTTGTAAACGCTGAATATGTAGTCAATTATTTTCGAAATATTTATCTATATTTATCAAACGGAAAGTTCATCCCCTCAGATAAATAAATATGTCATAAAGATGTCATAACTTAGGTCACTATTTGTTTATACCTAATTTCAATATATTTCTGTACATTTTCCTCTAAAAGCTTAATACAGACGACAAGCGGTTTGTTATGTTACTTGCGTTACTTGGGTGTTCAATGGGCCGTCAAGAAAGCCTTTGATCGGCGCTTAATCTCAAATTACCCGATACGTTCTTATATTACACCCTTGCTACTCGTTGATAACTTTTTTAGAAAATTCAGAATCGATTTGTTTGTATAATTTTTCAAGCATGCAAGATTAATTAAATCCTCATATTATCTTCCTTTTGTTTTATTTGGTAAGGTACATTAAAGTGTATTTATTATAAGCTTGTAGGTAATATAATAGGTATAGTTGGGTATATAAATTAAAGATAAATTCGGAATGTAACAGCCTCATCAATGTATCTTTTATGTAGATTCCTGGCGAGTGATAAAATGTAGGTGGATCTTATACTACGAAACGATACCACTATTAGTAGATGGCAACATAGCACTGAGTATCCGAGTTCTACGGCTTATAGCTTACCGAATACACCATCGGTTGTATAGATAGGTACTTGTATTTTACGACAACGATCTCAGCATCAAACGCGACCGTGGGCCGAGTACGTGTGTAGAGACACGATCTCTGCGGACCGATAACAATAGATAAACATTTGGAAACTTGACTGGAATACTGTAACTACTTCCCCAGATATTCCTATTTCTTGGTATGCTAAGAAAAAGGTTTTTGCGGCACAATAGGCATATGAAAACGATGGTTTTATGGGGAATACGTTATGATGTTTAAGGCCTGTAATTTACATGCAAGTGCTTCAGTGCTGTACAGGACAATACTCGTATGCTCCGTTGCGGTAGTTAGGTAATTGTTAAAACTTAACTAAGCTTATTTTATGTACTCATGTTGGTCATTAAATCCTCTACTAAATTCATGCCGTTATGTACGAACACACAAGTAATGCCAATATTAATTAAGAGATTACAAGTACGTGTAAAAACTTTTTTTAATACATACTTCAAAAATTTGCATTACCAACTCAGTAATAATTGATTGCCAATGCGCTTACAATTCTGTATGTGATGTCAAGATAATCTCTTTAATTTACATGACTTGTGCGGGTAGATAATATGTAGGTACGTGTTTATAAACTTGATCTAAACTGGGTAATACATGCTGTGAAGAATCGTGAGTTAGCCACCATTAAAATGTAATTTACTGCATGGTGGTTTTAATATTTTTACTTCAATGATGATATACCATTGATCATTTTCATGATTATGAAAATGATCATGATCATTTTCAGTGGCTTCTTGAAATTTAATTTGGAAATCTGTATGCAGCATGTTATGTCTTACTGGCTTAATTATTTTTATATGAAAAAAGAGTGAATAGGCTTTTATTAAGTTAGTGCGCCCACCACCCTGGCCCACATCTCCACTTACCATCAGGTGGGATTGTCAAGCATTAACTTATTTTAAGTAATTAAAATATTGACAGATTAAATTTTATTATTCGACAGATTTCATAATATACGAGTATAATAATGCTATATAGATCTTTCTTTATTTTTCTTCTCTCTTTCTTGGCCAGCAACGCATCAGTGATGCCTTTGGTGTTGCTTATGTTCACGATCGATAATAGCCACATACCATCACGTGGATCGTCAGCTTGTTTGACGGTTATTTCCATAAAAAATCTTAATATTTTATAGATATTTATATAATATTTCCATTTATATATATCTATGTTATTTCCATTTATCGTCAGGTGCGATTCTATACTATTAACTTACGAGTAAAATAGGTAGGTATTAAAAATATTACCGTTATTTTGAAATGTCACAAAATTTATTTATAGCGATTAATTACAAATTACTATGGTCTCTGGACTAGAATAGTTAAAAGAACGCTCGTTAATTTCTGATGATAATGTTTGGAAATAATATGTTATTATAGTAGATAGTATCTCTAATTTTATTCGCATTCTATTGAATTATGTATTATGACTACTTATCTACAGGATCCATTAATATAGATTATAAAGTCGAATAGTGATTACAGAACCTTTCAGTAGTGACCTCGTCGTGAATATTTAACGCACAAAACTGAAGAGGACCTTTCATGTTGTGACAGAATTATTAATCTATACGAAGTTTTGCTACGGTTGTTTTGCTGCTATTATACAGCCCTATAAATCGCAGAGTCTATAGAGTATATTAGTGTAGCATTTACAAACAAGTACAAGAAGTTACAATAAACGGGAGATGTGCAGAGTCGACTCCGGAGGCACTTAATGTGGGTCTCGTTTAAGTAAACAAGGTACACGTCCGCGCGTAGGCTCGGTGCCTTGTTTTTATGCTTTAGGCTAAGAGTGTACTGAGCTTGTAATGAGTTGGATTAACAGCCGCTCTGTATATTCTGGCAACTGTCAAAAAGTCACACTTAAGTGTAAGTTGTTATTCCTTTACCTTCCTTTATTTTATCCAGATATTATGAATATAGAAAACAGCCTTAAGTGTGTAAATCCTTTCTTGTTCTACTACAACCTGTATTTAATACGAATAAAATAAAATGTTACGTATATACTGTACCCTAAGTCTATAAACAGAGATTTATCTCTGAGCAAAGTTTAAGGTTAATAGTGTAAGGAAGATTATAGCTCTGTTTGAGCTAAGTGTTGAATGTGCGTTTTGTTTAGAGGCGACTAGTGCAACATTAAATGTAATAGCAACAGAACATTAGCCTAGTATTATCAGAGCCTTAACCTGCCGCTCCACGCTTGTTATCTTGTTATCCTATCTTGCAGAGATTGTGCCTTTTTGTGTAGATGCTCTAAATGTATGCACATCCCCCTTCGACCGACTCTCTTCGCGAAATTTTTGCAATTCAAACAGCAGTTCTGAATTCAGATGCCAGTAACTTTGCGCCACTTAATTCGCTGTGCTATTCTCAGGGTATGCGAGTGGATGGCGCCCCGGAATAGAGAAATTAAGTAAAATCGTTGTTGTGGCATAATAATATCTTTTAGATATAGTTGAATGTGTCAAAACATTTAAGCCGTTTCATACATTTAATTTTGAGTGTTCTTCCAGGTATTCTTAATATTATACTCAGTGATAAGTTAAAAAAGCTTCGTGTTTTAAACAGGAACAATATAAGGTCAAGTATCTATTGTATATAGGGGTAAGGCCTAAACCAGAACTATGCTAATTACAAATTAGACTCAGGTCATTGGCATTGGCCATTAGAGAGATAATTATCTCAACGAAAACAAAAATGTGAAATGAGAGCCAAGATCAAAAAAAAAAGAATTGAGATCTAAATGAGTGCCAAACACACTACGTGAAAACTAGCTAAGTCAAATGAAGAGCTTGAATTACATGTTCTTGTCACAAAAATTTTAGGATTTCCTACACAGAACTTGGCACTCATTTAATCTCAATTCTTTTTTTTTAACTTGGCTTTTTGAGCTTGGATATCATTACTTTTTGTCTAGAAATTGTTAGTATTTATTGATAATTAATATACCATCCACCATTTGCTCGCCATTTGTACCGTAATATTGCTATTGTGGTCAATAAAGGTTAAATAAATAAATACCAATTGTTATTTGTAAAATTACTCTATACAGTGGACCCGCTAATTCACTACTTTCACAAATTATCACAAATCTGTTTTTAAATTTTTACTTTACATACGGCTCATAGTCTACCTTGATACCAAATATCAAGTTTGTAGGTCATCTGGAAGTAGGTTAGGTTTTTGATCTTATGTAAATGAGTCAATTTTTAAAATGCGGTTTTTTAAACGTTAATATATCAATAACTGTTTAAGTTGCATTTATGAAATTTTGAATTCTAAATCAGCTAAGGGGCTTTAATAAATGTGCCAAATTTCATGTATGTAGATTTAATATGTCCCGAGTTGTGAAGGGGTCAAGTATCGAAATGGTTCAAGTAATATTACACATAGCGCTGTGTTACCAGTTTCTTTTTTTAGCTTTGGCTGGACACGCTGCCGCGTGTTAAGATAGGAACCTGTATATATTATGTTTAAATGTAGCATTTTTTTCATTTTTATCAGTTTTATTCTCAGCGGAATATATTCAAAGTAACCTTAACTTTAGATTACGAAGTAAGGCGTTTAACTAAAACGTACAGCAGTATTTTAATTAGGTACATGTTAATTATGAGCCGTCAGGCATAATTTTCTTTTAACCCCTAACTCCGTTAGTATAAAGTTCTATTAAAGTCGTTGCTATTCCGCATTAAGCTCATAATAAGGAGCGAGGCGACAACGATGGCTGAAATCCTTTGTAAGAGCGCGAGCTCAAGAACTCTGGGGGCTCTCGTTGCAAAAAATGTTAAAAATATTTTTTTTCTACATCGCGGCTTACAGACAGCCGCGACTCGCCCACCGTTTTCCGCTCAGTTAGACTCTCATTACTTTTCTTTGAAAATAAGTTAGCTTTCACAAACGACCGGCGACCCACCAAGAAAACTCTATTACAACGATGGCTTTTGACTGGGGTACTTCGCGTTCCGCGTCGAACCCTTTCAGTTGGATTTCTTTTCTTCGCAAACAATTACATCGCATTACGGGACGTGGCCAAAGGATCGTGAACGTTTAATGATAAGGCAGATGGCGGCGTCGCGTCGGTGGCTTTGCATCACAAATCTCGCTTAAGTCGACATGCAAGCTAAGGCTCAGATAATAAAATTAATTATTAAATTTATGGCATGGTTCGCCATTCTCGCGCTTGAGTTGCCTTTGTTATGCGGATAATATGCTGGTTTAATCGATAAGTACAATATGGTGGAAAGCAGTAATTCTGCCAGTGGGCCTCTGTTGTACTTATATGAAACATTTAATGAAATAGAATGGCTGAGTTAAGGCAGGCAAGGATCATAATAGCTTAAGTTTCACAATATTCGTATGCCATTTAATTTGATAACAATTAGCTCTAACAACAGACTAGGTATGTACGTCGATCATTAGGTGGATATTTTTTAATTTAATGTATTGCTTATACTCGTAGTATAACGCGTGTGTACCTGTCAGGTACAGTGTAAGTTCCTGTCATGATATTCATTTAACGTAGGTTTGTCGTAAACACGTGCCGTACTATGTGATGGCGTGGTAGACATCGGGTCATGTTTGCGTAGTGCCGGCCAAGCGTAGGCCCGTCGTACGTCCGTCGCATAAAGAGTGCGGGTGTGTATTGACCCCTATCCGTTGACGTCCCCGGCTCCAATACCGGGCTGTCCGCTGTATTGAATAGGCAATGTCGATTAACCCTCTTATTGATTGAAGTGGGATATATACGTAAGTTCTAGATAACCTCTGCTCTCCTCTGCTCGTGATACACCCAAGTCTTTTGCACCAGAATTTTTTTTGAAGGTGACTAGGACACAGGGCATATTGGTAAGCTCTTGTTATAATTTCATATAAGATCAAATCTAATAGCTACTATTAGTTATTATATCAAGTAAATCTATACCCATGTTTTTCATTTTCATTGTAACGTATATTTTATGTATTTTCGTTTGCTTTAGACAGTATTGGTAGCTTGCAACATCGGGTAGATTGTACGCCCATTTAGCACTTCCAGGTTCCTTCTATGGCCTAGTATAATACTCCGATTTACTATTATTACTGTTAACGTTCGGTCGCGTCCAATAAATACCTAGTCAATTGCAATTACACAAGCAATATTAATGTATAACAGGAACAATCGATAGATGCAATAAAACTTTATGTCCAGCATGCCAGCGGGTATTAGACAACTACACGGAGCAATTATTGATTTAACATGTTGTTTGTTTCAAAACTGACAGACCACTTGTTCAAAACATCCGCTCTCGAAATCGGCATGATTGTGACGCAATAGATAGTTCTTTAAATGCGATGTAACTGGAGAGAATATGATTGAGTGCCAGTTGTTCCCGGTGCTGGGCTGTAGACTCAGATTCCTGTTGCGAGCGCTGACCCTGGTCAATACGTGGTGCCTAAGAAATCCCAAAATTTGATATGTCAAGGTACGGGTATACCTAGCATCGCAGGACAGATTATTAAAAGATTATTCAAACGATTTTATTTATTATTTATTATTTATTTTATTATTTATGTACACACAAGAATTCACAGGACAGTAACAGTAAGGATATAATGTACAAAGGTACTGCTTATCTCTAATGAAATTTCTTCCAGCAGACCTGCGACTGGAGAGGTGACAGAAAGGTAGACCGTGCGTGTTCAAAAACAATATATACATACCCATTTCTACATAATTATATACTCGTATTACATAGTACATGTATATATTATTAATATAATATACATATATACAATAATATATAAATATATATATATATATATATATACACATATAAAATACATACTTTATAACATTACGTACGAAATATAGTGAATAATAATATAATAATAATGAAACTAAACTAATGACAGGTAGTAGTCTCGGACTTTTTTCTTGAATAAAGTTATCGTTTTCAAGTCTCGGATATTAGGCGGGAGCGAGTTCCATAATCTGACTGCATGAACGGAGAAGGAGTGGGAATAATAAGAACTGTTGTGTTGAGGGAAACTAAGTAGGGTTTTCAAATGAGTACGGCAAGGGGCAAAGGATGGACGAGCGTAAGAAAACCTCTCACGTAGATAAGTTGGAGATGAAGGGGAGTGAAGGATGTTAAAAAGCAGACATAATGTCCTAGTGTTTCTGCGAGAACGGATTGGGAGCCACTTGAGTTCCTTGCGAAGTTGGGATACATGATCATATTTACTGATTGCGAACACAAAACGAATACATAAATTTTGCAATCGCTCAAGCTTATTAAGGAGCTCCTCAGTAGCATCCAAGTAGCAGGCGTCGGCGTAATCCAAGTTGGGTCGAATTAGGGATTGAGCGAGGGATACTTTAGTTTGAAAGGGCAGGAATCCTTGAAGGCATTTAAGCGTGTGGAAAGAGTAATGCAAAAATTAATTATTAATTATTTTTATTATTTTTTTATTAATTATTTATTAATTATTTTTAATTCAAAATTTGTAATGTTTTAGAACACGTAACAACAAACAAGGAGCCTAGTGAATAAATAAGGATGCCTGGTTTGTCCTTTGTGACGAATCCTCCTGTGAAACCTATGAAACTGCAAAACTTACAAATCTCAGATATCCGAGAATGGTGTGAGCGCTCGCACTCCCACGATAAACGGCACTTCCTACCTCACCTCGGAGGAAAGTCCTCGTTACTTTAAGTATAATTAAGTTCTAAGTAAGAAATTTTGTGGAAGTTTAATACATTTTATATTCATTTTCTCTCAAATAAAACTTTCATTGAAGAGTATCCCCGACAGGCCACCCAACATCCGTAAGTGGCGCAGTCGAAAGTGTTCCGGTGTAAAGTCAAATCAGTGCGCGTTTTGGACTAAAATCGAAAGTGTAACCCTGATCGTGATCGTGAATACGCCGCGTACGACATATCCCGGAAGAAAAGAACCTACGGGGGACCTGTCGTGGAAGAAGCTGAAGCAGAGTTCGACCCATCCAATCATCGATGAAACGAAGCTCGCCAGCTATGTTACTTATGTGAGTACATTAAATCCTATTATTGATTGCTATATTTTATATGCAAGGTGTGTACTATAATCTTTCAAAATTTTTCATCCACGTAGTTCTAGGGATTCTAGCCCTGATAGGCGAAGTCAGCTCCGCATCGCGCAGACTGACATCATTCGCAAATTAGGAAATTGTTCAAAGGAAAGCGAAATCATGAATGAGAATAGTAATCTTGGGTCTGATTCAACTCAGATGAATTTAATTAATAATATATATAATTCTCTTAGGTTACTACCGGAGTTTGATGGTAACTCTAATATTTTAACTAGATTTTTAAAAATGTGTGATCAGTTAGTGATAACTTACATGAAGCCGACGCCAGGGTATGAACTATCAAATTTGTCTTTAATAAATGGGATTTTGAACAAAATCACTGGTACTGCCGCAAGAACTCTAGCAACTAACGGCACTCCCGGTGACTGGAAAGGTATACGTTCTACATTAATTAACAGCTTTTCAGATCACAGAGACGAATCTTCCTTATATACTGATTTAACTCTCTTAGTTCAGGGCTCTGAAACAGTTCATATTTTTTATGAAAAAATTCAAAATTTATTATGTACCCTAGTGACTTATGTGGAATTACACGAAGACATAGCAACTACCGTAGACGCTAAAAGAACGCTTTACAAAAATTTAGCATTGCAAACCTTTTTGAAAGGCCTAAATGAGCCACTCGGGTCTAGAATTCGCTGCATGAGACCCTCCTGTCTCGAAGATGCTCTAGAATATGCTCAAACCGAACAAAATATAATATATTCGCAAACTAAAAATAGATTTTCTTTGGCAAAAAATAATTTCTTTTTATCAGAACAAATGGTTCGCCCGTTCCAGCCACAAAGACAATTTAATTCGTATAGAGGACCTAATATTCACCCAGCAGTCCAAATATACCGAAACCCTCAAAGTCACCCGTCGGGATCTTATCGTAAAATCGGATTTTTACCCAGGTCAAGGAAAATCTTACCCCGGATAGAATTAAATTTAAATAGCAAGCGTCATCTTCCATATATTAAAATAAGCAATCCACCTCTAAACTTTTTAATAGATACGGGAGCAAATGAATCCTTTATAAGCCCAAATGCCTATAAAAAATTCTTTTCAAATATTCAACTTCAATATGATCCCTTTTTAGTTACAAATACCCACGTCACTACCAAAAATTACTATTCCTTAACTATCCCGTGTTTCAACGAGCTTAAAGACCCGAATCCGTTAAAATTATATGTGTATAAATTTCACGAGTTCTTTGACGGACTAATAGGATATGAACAACTGAAAAAATGGAACGCAAAAATTGACCTTAATACGCATGTATTAGAGACTAAATTTTGTACGATACCTATAATTTTATATCAATCTGAACGCCCTAAGTCGCATGAAGTCATTATTCCAGCGCAAACTACACAGCAGATTAGAGTTCCAACAAATGTTGCACAAGGCGATATCTATATCGAAGAGCAATGCATTTCCGGTTGCTTTATTACGGAATGCGTATCATCTGCTCAGAATAATCATACTTTTGTACAGATTTCAAACCCTACAGATAATGACATAGTAATTCCCACACATAAACCTATATACGCATATACATTTAACGCACAAGCCACACCTGTTACTTTGAAACATGACACCTTTAATGCCGATGATCGTACGAAAGCTGTCTTATCGCAATTGCGCATAGATCATTTAAATAAAGAGGAGACAGCCAACCTTTTAAACCTATGCAAAGAATATGCCGATGTTTTTTACCTTGAAAATGAACCGTTAACTTTTACAAACGAAATTAAGCACCACATAAGAACAGTAGATGATGTACCAGTTTATAGTAAAACCTATAGATATCCTTATGTACATAGAGCCGAAGTGCAAAATCAAATCAAATCCATGCTGGAACAGGGCATAATTCAACCGTCTTCATCGCCGTGGAACGCTCCGGTATGGATAGTACCTAAAAAAAGCGACGCTTCCGGCAAAGAAAAGTGGCGATTAGTCGTGGATTTCCGTCAGCTAAATGCAAAAACTGTAGATGACAAGTATCCTATTCCTAATATAAACGATATTTTGGATAAATTGGGAAAATGTATGTACTTTACAACTTTAGATTTAAAATCAGGATTTTACCAAATTCAAGTACATTCCGAAGACATTCCAAAAACGGCATTTACCGTTGAACAGGGTCATTTTGAATATAGACGTATGCCCATGGGGTTAAAAAATTCCCCTGCGACTTTTATGAGGGTTATGGATCATGTACTCCGCGGATTGCCTAATTGTGTCACTTATTTGGATGATATCTTAGTATTTTCAACTTCTTTACAAGAACATATCGTTAATCTTCGCGCAGTACTCACACGGCTCCGAAATTCAAATTTAAAAATTCAATTGGACAAGTCAGAATTTTTTAAACATGAAACCCCATATCTAGGCCATATTATAACCCCTGAAGGTGTCAAACCCAATCCAGACAAAATTTCAGCCATTCTTAATTACCCTGTACCCAAGACTCCTAAAGATATTAAAGCGTTTTTAGGTCTTCTCGGCTATTACAGACGTTATATACCCGATTTTGCCCATATCACAAAACCTTTCACGGCCTGTCTAAAAAAAGGCGCGAAAATTAACCTTAATCCGGAATATTTAAACTGTTTTGAACATTGCAAAACCCTTTTAACTAATGATCCCATATTAATATATCCCGATTTCAACAAGGAATTTATCTTAACTACCGATGCATCGAATGTGGCTTTGGGAGCGGTTTTATCACAGGGCTCAATCGGCACTGATAAGCCTATTGCCTATGCTTCGAGAACTTTGAATGATAGTGAGTTAAATTACTCAACTATCGAAAAGGAACTCCTCGCAATAGTTTGGGCCACAAAATATTTCAGACCATACCTATTTGGACAAAAATTTAAAATTATAACCGACCACAAACCTCTGATTTGGCTCATGAACCTAAAAGAACCCGGTTCCCGTCTCACAAGATGGAAATTGAAATTAGCAGAGTATAATTTTACTATTATCCATAAAAAAGGCAAATGCAATACGAATGCAGATGCCCTGTCCCGGGTACAACTTAATCTCAATGATACCATGTCATTATTTGTTAATCACTCAGAAACTGCTCATTCAGATAGCTCCGCGACACTATCAGCCCATGTTAGCCCAATTCGTTCATCATCATCCACTCTCACTGCTCATTCAGATAGCTCCGCGACACTATCAGCCCATGGTAGCCCAATTCGTTCATCATCATCCACTCTCACTGCTCATTCAGAGTCAGTAGCACAAAATGTGGACAATAGAACACACGCAGAAACCATTCACACTAGCCAGGAGAACCCTATCCTTGAAATTCCCTTATCTGACGAACCCTTAAATAAATTTAAAAGACAGCTCGTGATTAATATAAAAAACAGAAACCCGAAAACTAGGCCTACAATAACGGAACCTTTTCCATCTTTTCGTAAAGTCACTGCTGATATCAACGAAGATAAACTAGATGAAAATCTTTTAAACATAATACGGGACTATGTCGATCCAAACATTCGAACTGCAATTTTAGTAAACCCTATAGATAAGATGTTAAGTATAATTCCTATTTTACAACGAAGCCTCTTAAATGCCTCTGTTAACTTAGTTCTAGTAAAAACCGAAATTTTAAATATTAACGTACAGTCTGATCAGTTAGAAATAATAAAAAAATATCATGAGGGAAAAACCAATCACCGGGGTATCAATGAAACTTACTTATCTCTTTCACAGCGATATTTTTGGCCAAAAATAAAAGCAGATATAACTAAATTTATAAATGAGTGTTCTATATGCCGTTGTGCAAAATACGACCGTAATCCTATACGGCAGCAATTCAGAATCGTACCACCGCCCACCAAACCGTTTGAAGTTGCACACGCGGACGTTTTAACTATCGAACAAAATAAATACCTAACTATAATAGATTCATTTTCTAAATATGGCCAAGCCTATTTTATATCCGATTGTACCGCCCCTAACATCGTTAAAGCGCTATTGAACTACAGCACTCATCACGGTTTTCCTCTGAATCTAACAACGGATCAAGGAACCGAATTTAATAACCGAGTTCTTACTGAATTCTTCCGTATGCATAAAATACAGCACCATATGATAAGCGCACATGCACCAAACGAGAACGGTCATATAGAACGTTTCCATGGTACAATCTTAGAACATTTGCGCTTATTAAAGCTGCAACATAAAAATGACTCGGCGCGTATCTTAATTCCATATGCTTTGATTGCGTATAATAGTTCCGTTCATAGTCTCACTAAATGTAGACCGTTTGATGTAATATCGGGCCATTTTGACCCTCGCGAGCCTATTGAATTAAATATGTCGGACCGATACGTTCAAAATTATATGCAAGAACATCGTGGTAGAATGGAAACAATCTATAAAATTATACATAACACTTCATCAGCTGATCGCGAAGCCATTATGACTCGGCGTAACGCGAGTAGGGAACCCGTGTTAGACTGTCAGACAAACCAAGAAATATATATCAGAAACCCAGCAGCCGATAGACAAAAATTAGCACCTCGCTTTACCTCGGACAAAGTTATCAGTAATTTACCTATGCATATATATACGTCAAGAAACCGCGGGCAAGTAGCCAAATCACGTTTAAAAAGACCACCTAAAAATTGAAAGTCTTCATGTAATCGTTACAAACATCCATACTTACATCCAGAATTAAGAGAGGTTTAACTAATCAATCCTTTAGGCACAATTATTAAAAGTATTTCTGGAAATTAAGATACCGAAGACGCTCTGTAATTTGAACAAGCTCTTAAAATTGATAAGCGGTTGTCACAATCTTTTAACAGTCACATATGCTTGTACAAGGAAATGACTGTTAAACAAAATCAGATACTCAGTAATCTCTCTAGTAATCAAAAAAAGTTAGAAAATGCCCTTTCGTATGTCATGAACATGACAATTAACGATAATGGACGAATGTTTCATTACGCTTACCTAGTTCAACTTTTCGCTGTTTTAAACGAAAATGTACAAGAACTCATGAGCGAAATTAATAAAATAGAAAATTTACTTGCTTTCAGTAGGAATAGGTCCATTCACCATTCAGTGCTTTCAGTAAAAGATCTTAAAATATCTTAGACCACCTAAAAAGTATGTATAGTTCCGACGAAATTATAGATATAGATGTAAGAAGTTACTACGATGTAATTAGCTTAGCTACTTATTGTACTGGCTCTAAGTTAGTTGTAGTTTTGAGGTTTCCAATTTCATTTCGTACTAACTATCAGTTATACAAATTGTCCCATACCTAATAATAATAGCTTAGTATAGTACCACCTGCACCGTTTATAGCAATTAATTCTCAGGAATTTGTGTATATAGAGGCAGAATGCCCGAAGGTCAACTCATGGCATATATGCGAGCATAAGACTATACATCAAATTAGCACTAAACTGGACTATATTCATAGACTTATACAGTCACAGGAGATAGATGCAACGTGTGAAACCACGCCTATCTCACTGAATAAGGAGGCTCTTACCGAGCTGGATGATCAGCAACGCAATATCATTTCCTAGGAGTACCAAAGTCCAACTGTTCTGCGGTATGGAAAAACATATCGTGTTACAAGGAAGCTTTTTGGCTACTGTTCCTCGAGGAGGAGAAACGCAACTTTTGCTGTCAATGTCACCAAATAGTTGCTCATCTGGCAGGGGAGGTGTGACGAATCCTCCTGTGAAACCTATGAAACTGCAAAACTTACAAATCTCAGATATCCGAGAATGGTGTGAGCGCTCGCACTCCCACGATAAACGGCACTTCCTACCTCACCTCGGAGGAAAGTCCTCGTTACTTTAAGTATAATTAAGTTCTAAGTAAGAAATTTTGTGGAAGTTTAATAAATTTTATATTCATTTTCTCTCAAATAAAACTTTCATTGAAGAGTATCCCCGACAGGCCACCCAACATCCGTAAGTCCTTTATAAACAGATAATAAAGCCAAGATGCCCATAGCAAATATCCTAACAAATGATTTTATTTATTATATTTTTTAGTAGAATCTTATTTATTTTTCCACATAATAATATATACAATATATTTACATTATATAACTCATAATTATGTAGGTACTTACTATTTAATATCGCCATCGTTGTCTTCTGCTTTGCCCAAAGGTTGGGTGGTAGAGAATGCTCCCGCCTTTTATACCATCGGTCTTAGGTATAATAAAGATTTAATGATTTATTATTATGTTTACATTTGCAGCATAGTATCTAAGGCATATAAAAGTCTTGGCTTTGTTTTACGAGTTAGTCGGCCATTCACAGACGTCGGGTGTTTGCGTGTTCTTTACTATTCATATGTAAGAAGTATATTAGAGTATTGCAGTATTGTCTGGAACCCCCAATATATAAAGTATGTTCAAAACGTCGAGAGAATACAAATTACTTTTCTAAAGCATTTAAACTTTCGTGATTCGTGTGAATTTGAGGACTACCTGGAGTCATGCTTTCATCACCATGTTATGCCTCTTCAAAGTAGACGGATTTTAATTGACATGTCATTTTTGCATGGAATATGTAACGGCTACATAGACTGCCAGGAATTAGCATCAAGACTTTTATGTCTCAGTGTCCCAAAAACTCGAACCAGGCATACAGTATTGTTCGCTGTTGACCGCCACAAAAGTAAATATGCGCATAATTCGGTAATAAGTCGGTTACAAATAAAATACAACAAGTCGTTTAATAAAATTGATATTTTTTTTTTTTTTTTATTGATTTTTTTTTATCTGCTGTCTGAAAATAGGGACAAGAAAAAAGGGATTAATAAAAAGTAGCAAGTTATTATATTATAAAAGTATATATACACGTATATATTGTATATAAATATTATATTATATTATATATTATATTATATATATACAAATAAATAAACACACACACACACACACACACACACACACACACACTCATGCATGCACGCACCATATTAAATTGTTTCGCTTATTTACACTTAACACACTAGAATAATTATATTTAATTGATGTACTTAGTGATAATCTATAAATGTAGACTAAATAAGTCAAATGAAAAAAATTTTTTTTTTTAAACGCTTTTATTTCAATAATGTTTAGTTTATAAAATTAGCTACAAGTTGTGAAAATTTCAAGTCTCCACGTAAAATAGAACATAGAGAATTATGCGTCTAAAGTCTGAAAATCGTTTTTTTTAATTTAACAACAAATAAACAATGAAAATTAGTTTAAAATATGATTTTCGTGTATTGTCATCGGAAATACACATGTCTGCCAAATTTCATCAATTTTCATTAAAGGGAAGTCATTCAAATTAACGTTACAAGATTTGATGCTTTGATGATTTGATGCTTTGATGCTTTGATGCTCCGAAATGAAGCTAAATAAAAGCGTTTAAAAATGTAAATCCGTTATTGGCTGTAAGATAGTTCGTAAAATGCTTTTATATTATTTCCTTTAAGAGCTGTGGATTTTGTAATAAAAATAAATAAATAAATAAATAAATTTGGATTGGTAGTTGATTATTCCCGGACATGTAGGTACAAAGACATTAATTATAATTAAATTTTATCCGGCCTTTTATTAGGCCGTGTTATTAAAAATTAACGTGTTGAAGAAATTTGTAAAACAAGGTAGAATATTAATATGTACGGCTTGCAAATTTTGATGGTTAAAATATCGTAACAATAAACTTTGAAGCGCCATTTACGGTCCCAGCGGCGTTATTTCTGTGTACAGTTTAGGTGGTACTTGAAATTATTTTCCGAATCATTTGTATTCTAAGCGGTTAGGGGCGTCTTTCACTTTAAAATTACGGCGGGTTGTTCGTGCGACTGCCGGTGCCGGTCGAAGATTGCCGGTTCCTCCGGTTTATTGTTTTTCGCGAACACTGCCTCTGACGCGCATCACTAATGTCTGGATGGGGTTTACCGTTCCGCATTTTAATTTACCCGTCCGCGCTCTGAGCTGAGGCAAATTACAAACCATCAATCCTGTCTGATCTAGCGAGATTCTTGATGGGTTTGTGGAACGTTCTTGATCAAGCCACCGCAGACTATGGTTAGTAGTGTTAGCACATCGCGGCGTTAGTTGCTATCACGCTCGTTTAATGTTGAAAACGTTTGAAGTTCTCTGCAAACCGATTTTTTTGGTGGGTTTTTACTGATTCCAATGAACATAAAAAAGATACAAAACTTAAACTTAACTAAATATGTTCCATTGAGAATAGGAGATTCTCTTTTCTTATTTTGTAATGCTAAGCTAAAACGAGTACCACGATTTTTCCATGCTATGTAACTGCATTGTCAGTTGCATAATTTGTTGTAACAGTCATATAGACTGAGTAAAGAATACGCTTTAAAACCCCATTGTCCCTTCACGCAACGACTCTCTTTGTAGAAATATTGTACAGTTTTATTTTCTACTTTATAAAATATTTTATAGCTATGAAAAGAACAAAATTATTTAAGGAACAATGAATGAATAGTGTAGTTGTCACTAACGACGGCAATTTGGTAGTAACATCGGTTGTCGCGATTTGCATAGCGCATTCGCTAACAAGACACGTTCGAGTACAATTGCGTTCGCGAAAGAACCCTACTCAAACAACCCATTTCTATTTCAGCTCGCAAGCTCTTGTTTAATGTTCGGCCCGTACAACCGCGCCGGCTAACACTTAACGCTTTTTGCATACGAAAACGCCCAACGTTTATCTCTGAGTGTCTCTTGTTATTGTGCTACTCAGTATTCAGCGGGCAGAGTTGAAGGTCGCCTTTCTGGTCGAGATAACAAGCAACTAGTTCATATTATTCGCACGCTATTGCCAATATTGGGATGGCGAGTTCGATACATTTTTATGTAATTATGTCATTGTATGTACATTGTTAGAAATTGACAACTGTTAATTAATAGTCGTATTCAATGATTCGTGTCATTTCATGTAAGTCTAATGATCAAATAATCTACAATTAAATTTAGGTATACATTTTTTTTATAACTTATAAGTTAATACTTTACTACAATCCCACCTGATGGTAAGTGGCGATGAAGTCGTTGGTGGTAAAACGCATTAACATAGTAATAGCCTATTCACTCTTGCCTTGAAGACACTTACATACATCTTTAATCTCAAATCAAAAAATATCTAAATACTAAAAGTCTTATGGAAATTAATCGTCCCGAATGTAAAACAAAAAAACTATAACCTTCTCACGAAGTAAAGACGTAAATAAAAGACTACACTTAATCCGGGAGTTAGAATGTTGACAAGGAAAGAAGGGTAAAAAAGTCCCGGTATTTCATTTCATTAATCCACGTCATGTTGAATGTATTTATAACAAAGCTAACACTTAATAACTCAAGTTGCGCCGTGATAGAGCCTCAGCACACCTAGTGAAACGTCTAATCATTGTGTGGGTTGCCGTAATTGAGGTGGAGAATAGTTTCTTTCCCTTTATCAATGCCATGGTCGCTAATGCTGCTGTGACCATTCGTCAGATTCAATAACTAGATTCAGCTTGATGATGCATCCCTTTCCCGGGGTATTTATTATACATATAGCTTCCGCAGACAACAGGCTTTTAGTTGGAGGATTTTAAGCAGAAAAAATGTATATTACTAGGAGTCCAATTACCACGATTTCGGCAGATTAAAAGTTTGTTGTGTGCGAGGGTAATGCAAGTGGTTTAGCTCGGCGGAGTCGAAATCGATGGGATGTCCGTTTATCGTCGATATTTTACAATTAATGACAAATCGTCTGTGTTAAGGAGAAATAATAAAGATAATTAGTAATCTTCGTTGCGTGACTAGCTCAGTGATGGATAGCGTGCCTCAGATATGATCGTCGGTTGCCGCCGAATTTCATGAGAATTTTATTTACAAGCCCAAGGCGCCCGTTGGATACTCACTTGTGTAAATTATCGAATTATACAGAGCTCGACAGGGCGTAGCTGTGCGTGTTTATTTAATTTAGGAAACGTTTTGTTCCTATTATCACTACTTTTATTTTGACTGCTAGACGGTGGGAAACTAGTCTGTTGGCTTTAGAATAAATACTCCTTTGTTAAGTACAATATCACACTCAGGTCCGTTTAATTATGATGTACCTATATTGACTTAGAATGCGAACGGATGTTGCTAACTTAATTGAAATAATTTTAGCTTTGTAGCGACTTTGCGTATGTAGATGAGAAAAGCATTTCCGCATAGTTGGTAATTAAAGATAATGTCGCGTCACTAAGTATCAAAGAGCATCCGTGTAAGTCGTGGTGTGCAAACATTTACCCTTTTAGAAGCGGCGCATGAATGTTGTTACACAATGTACGGATCGCTTGGTATTGCACCGATTTCTAACTCAAAGTGCATCTGATCAGAAACAAAATAAAATATGTATCCTCGACGGGTATGTTAAAATGTACCCTACATAAACTACTTCAGTGTCACGATATTGCAAGTCGAGTATTGGAGTTGGTTTCCGGGTGGTGTATAAGTGTATAAGTATGTATACGTATATTATTTACTAAGAATCCTTAGGAATTTGCAGAAATGTAAATAACATTTAAGCATTTATTAATCATCATGGAATGGCAAATGAAGTCGGTTTGTATGGCAGCATTATTGTTGTACATATAAACATTAAAAGATGCTATCTCATTTCGTTTTCTTGAATTAACCTGGTACGCACAATAAAAAGGTTAAAACAATACTAGAACAAGGTCTTTTAAATGTCAATGGTACTAAATTACGAGCCAATCTATGTTCAGTCACGAATTCTACCGTATCAGATAACAACAACAATTTGTCTATTGCCACTTAGAGCGTACCCTATACCCATGTATTGACCTTGCCTCGTTAAAACAAAAAACGAACGCGACTCAACAGTTCCGTTGGACCTCAAAAACAGCAACAAAGCGTTTCATTGAAAAGATAAAAGGAGAAGATACATTCTCATAATATTTCAACTCCCATGTTAGTGAAACAATCAGATTTTGGTCAGAATTATGACAATAAAGTCTGTAACGGCTTTATCTGAGAGCGCGATCTCCGCGGCCGAGCGGTCGACCGGCCACGAACAGTTTTTGCCGATTGCGCCGGTCGCGGTCGGTTCGGCGTCGGCGCTAAATTATGGCGCGTCATGTCGCTAGAGACTCGATAGGTTCCGAAAGAATTATTGCAAGTCGCAGTGCATCTCCCGTTTCGCACGCCCGACTCACATTGTTATTAAGTTCATAGGTCGCTTTGTTTATGAGTCAACGCTTTCGAAAGGTAACACGGCGAGCCGCGAGTGAAAACATCGCTTGGGTGACGTTGATGACATACTATTGATAATGAAAATATTGCACTGGACCCGTGCCCAATAATTTTTTCACATATTTCGGTGTGTTGCTTATTGTTATAGCGCTATAAGTAAGGATCAATTTTAAAATAACTTGGACAAGAAAGTATTTTTTGAAGGTAGGCGTTACAAGTTGTAACTTACAACATAACCGTGTTGAAAAATTGAAAGTAAATAACTTAAACGAAACCATAAACAAGAAAATAAATCTTGTAATACCCGTAGCTAGTACCTACTCGGAGAAAACCTAAGCTCAATTGGCATTTAGTCGGAGTCGTCTGGAATCATAAGGTCATTCATGATTGCCTTCTTAATGTCCGATTGCGCGAAAGTTTAGTCACGCCGGCACACAAATACTAATGTTGGGGCGACATGTCGGTTGCAAGCACGACAATTCACTTTCGACAGCAGTCGTGCGCCTCTCGGCCTACGAGCGCAGAACGCTTGCCATAGCTGGTGCGCTATCTGGATTATGATCAACGGCCACCATCGCGGCTCGTTCGGTTACGTGTTACGCGATAGTGCTGTAACCGTTCGTATTCTTCGTGGTATTGTTTAATGTTGGTGCATAGTTTTCACTTTTCGGTTCCCATGTATTTCGTTTAATTGTCAATTTCTACTTCACATATTTGGACCGGAGGAAGTGCGATATCAAACAGCGTGCATTGCGTTTGTATGAAGTATGATCCGAGAGATATTTGGAAAGAAATACCAAATTAGTAGATACGATGGCAAAATTTTAGTATGTATTGGCTTTGTGCTCTCTGTAGGGTCGGAATTAAATTCACTTCTATTAAAATTACACATACAGCATTGTCTAACATGTTTGATCAATAGCTTGCCTCATTTGCGAAACACAGTGAGCCCGCGAATTATCAGCTGGTCACCTTTGAATTAAGCTCCGGTTATTGTCGTAGAGCTATCGTGCGTGTTTGATTTAATTTTCTTGTCGAGATGACATTGTAGTAGCAGACTGATACGAGTAGGTTAGATTGAAACTTTGTCTAAGGTTATTTCAGGTCATGAGTGTTGTGAAAGCGGACTTTGAATAGCGTGTGAAGAAAATATTGAGCCGAATTACTACGTCTCCTTCACTTGTAAGAGAGTTAGAAATAGAAAGATTAGTAGCTCAGTATTTGCAAAGGCGAAAGGGAGTGCCAATAAAAAGTAAATAAAGGATAGGTGAGCATTGATTAGTTAGCTCAAAGCTCTAATAAAATCCCGGCAGTGACTACGAGGAATGTCGGGGTAAGGTGATCCTCTAAATGAGTGAAGAGGAATCCCGCTCACTCGTGGTCACGCGAACGATCCACCTGACACCGACACTACCCTTTGTTATTCTTGTAGCACGATCGAATATTGTTCGGATTCCAGATTTATTCCTTGTTTGATTCATTTAGCCACGGAATGGACAAGTGCTGTACGGTATTGTATTATATTTTGTTCGTTTTACTTGCATTCGTTGCGGTGATAGTTCTTTGGTATGATACGATGATGAATGAAAATTCCAGCTACAAACAGGAAACGGTTTTTTTGAAAGATGTTGAAATGTTTTTGTCCGATTTAAAAAATGAGCTTTGTATTGTAAAATAATTGAAATATATTATCGTATGTTGTATTTCATAACTAGTCTTTTGAATTTCGTAATAAAATTGAAAGACAAAAACAAATTGATTTGATTTGCGGATTTAACTAAATAAAGATATTGTTTAGGTTAAGTTTTGTCTATTGTTTATCATTAAAATTATGATAAATATTAAATCCCACCAAAAACATTTTCGTGTAAAATGTTTTCAAGATGAGACCATTATGGCTCCACATCAAAAAGTTATCAGATCTCATGTAGAGCCAAGCTTCTAACTCTACAAGCCCGTTGTTCACAAACTCTAACCTTTAGTCAAAATATGTGGCTTAGTCGTTTCGTTACGAATAGAACTATTGTATAACAGAAAAGTAATAAACTTAATAAATTTTTCACCTTAAGCCCATGTGACGGTAGCGAAACGGCCAATCCACAGTGAGTGAGGAAATCGGGGTTTATTTAGATATCAGTAAAATATAAAGTATAAGAGCTATGCAATTGAAATTTTATATATTTAATAAGTCTACTATTGACATCATACCCCGCGGATTTTGTTAATCTGATATAATCCAAACCCAAGTTATGAGTGTTCAAAAAAACGATGAAGTGCTTTGAAAAAGATAGGTAGTGCCCTCGTCTTGGCGGGGGCACAACCGTGCCCCCAGATTATAGCACAACTATTCAATCCATACGACGTAACATGTGTTTAAAGAATTGCATATAACAGGATATTGTTCAACTGCTACTGTGTTACTCGTATTATAAATCAGAATTCACTTAAGCTTTACAATTGCATTATGTACTTAAGTATTAGAACGTAAATGTTGCAATGTAACTTTATGTTTCGTGTCTAAGTAAAGGGAATCGTGCATCGTGCATTTATTTTAAACTAGCTTATTTGTCAGTGATTGTGTATTTTGAGAGAGAGGTGTCATACGATTTTATGTTACTGTTGATAGAGTGCCGAGGTTGTAGTTTGGATTGCTGTCATTTGTTTTATACAATATGCCCCGTATTTGATTTGGAACCAATTAAGAAACTCTAAGAACCAATCAATTAATAGAATAGGGACAATTTATTACACTTTTAAAACATCCAAGCATGTTCAAATTTAGTTTTATTACTTGTAACAATAAATACGATGGGATTAAGTATTCATGTATTGCTTCCAGTAATGAAGTCGTTTTAAAAAGCACATCAGCGTTTGAAATCCGTGAACATCAAAAGTGATATGAACTTCTAGTTATTATTCTCGGAAGCGATCTATGCCTGTGCTGTAAAGGCAGGTCCACAACGTCGTTATAACGAGTTGTTATAATGAATCAATGTGGCATTTCTGTTATTATCTCTTTTATCTTAAAGTTATATTAAATTGAGAACAAAACTCGTATATTACTGTATTAAGCCTATAGAGAAAATTAAACAAAGAACGACATTGTAACTAAGAATATAAATGCATTTTTTATGTGAATCAATAATTAAAATTGTGACGATATAAATTAAAAATACAATTAATGAACAACACGGCTACACTTTTATTTTATGCGCAAGGGCGTGTATGGTGCGTCACATATATTTTAAAGTTTTTTCATCCAACCATAAAACACTCTTAACCTTTCAAAAGCCGTGTATCGATAGTGACGTGAAAAGGTTTGCAATTTTTATACAGGTGAAATAAAGCGCGGGAAATAGGTAAACGGTTAGCGTTTCTGTGAACGAAGCGCTAGTTTTATTACTGCACGTCAAATGGAAAGGGTTGTTACGTAAGTGACGTAAGTCAAAAACTACAATAAGCTCTGTGTCGCTTATTGAATAAGCGCTTTGTCGCTTATTGAATAAGTTGAGCATTGTTAATAAAACAAGCTGTTGCAAATGAATCGTATAAGACGAGATATGTATTGTTACTGTCGTATTGAATCATTATGTAACTTAAGTGTGATAAAATTATTAATGTGAGCTTTTAAATCTTACTTATGTTGATGTACTGTTATATTATCTTGTTTGTATTTATTAAAAACAGCTATTAGTGAGATAATGTATAAAATGTGTAAATGATTGGACTTTCTACTTTTTCTTCCCTGTATTAAATCCACACCATACTAAATTATGACTAAAAAATGTTTAATACGAAGAATTTGATCATTTTTTTCATTAAATTTTGGTTCAATATTAATAGGGTGCGGTTTGGTTCAACCGCTCGCGAGAGTTGTCATAGGGTTTCAGGAAAAAATTTTGATGGCAAAATATGCATCGTGGATGCACTCGGATGAACTGCTTGAAAAAAGTATCGTATTTTTATACGTTTTCTCATCGGTTTGTGCGGTGATAAAACTAATAAAGAGGGATATTAACTGTAAATTTAATGTCACTGTTGATGTCAGGTTTCCTGACCAAGTGCAGATTAGCAAACTTAACACATTTTCTTCAACTTCCTTAGCACATTTCTCTCGTTGTTATGATTCGGCGAAGCAAGTAAACGTTAAATACTTATACGTGCAGGATTCGAACTTGGACCGGTAGGGGTCAACATTAAATCTACTAGACTATCACTGAACTGAATACTGGCACAATTATTTGTTTACTGTTCGTTATAACAAGAACCAGTGAATAAATCAATCAGTACATAGATAAATTTATTGTTATCGACACGACATTAGACCCGCTTTCCATTTGGAAGCGATCCATCTTTGTAAAGGCAGCTTGACGCTTCCACTTGTCGCATTGGGCGTTGGTCACGTTGGCGCCTGCCCGAGCTATACAAAGAGATGGACGGTAGGTAACACTTAAACTCGAGTACGTGAGAACATGACCTCGACATTATGCACGTTTACAAGTTGCTACCGCTTACGTTAGCTATTATACTCGATGCTGTGCCCATTCACAACTTAATGGTTGTTTTGTTGCGCTTGTTATGTTTGTTGTTATTTTTACGTTGGTCAGGTCAAATTTTGTTTAAGTGAGAGTGGGAATAGAGTGAATTTCTCTGTTATGTCTGATTATGTGTCTGTCATGTCTATCAGATAAGGTTATTAGGTAGTTCAGAACCATTGAATAGATTTGTTCTTCTGAGTCTATCTTCTGATGTCTTTTACATACGATTACATAATATAATTTGCTTGTGAATAACTTAGGTCATATTACAAAATATGCATATTCTATATTCATATAAATACTACATATGAGCCCCCCATATCAAATCCAACTTACTGTATAACTATCTTATATAAACATACATAGATTCGTTAGTTTGACAGGTACACTAAAACTTTTTCAGCTTTATCAGAATTATTTCTAAGAAAGGTTCATAAGTTACATAAATGTTAACGCAGCGTTATAAGAACGCCCTTAGACGGTAAAGTGCTGACTCATCGATTTTGCTTTCTTTTCATTCTCTTATTTTAGTTACATTTACAGTATTATATCGAAGTACAATAGTAAGTACACAAACTGTATCACGCTTAGGACCTCGCCTATATTGGGCACTGTTGGGTAAAATGAATCGATGAAATAGGTTCTGGCTACAAAAACTCTACGTAATGCAACCATTATTATCATTGCCTCTTGCTTTGATGAAATGGACGGCAATATTACCAGCTTCATTAGTTTCTTATATTACTTTTGCTATTCTATAGTCATAGTGCAGAGTTCAACCCACACGAGCTTCGTTAAACAAGCTTAACCGTTAACTGCTGTAATTACCGCTTTTGTCTTTGCTGCCGAAAATGAGATGCTCTTTGTGCTCGCCTCTCGTACGCTGACACAGACTCTATTATCGCCGACACTGTTCCGCTTACATATTATATGGGTCAAAGAACTCTCATTATAAATAACTGTATATGCGGCATAAGCCACGCAAGTTGATCGCTATATTTACAAGAGATTATTCATAAGTTATAGCATAATAATATGAAAGTGTTTAACTAGCTAGTCCACAAGAAAGCAGGCAGGCAAACAAAGAATAACTTATATTTATCACTTAAGCTAAAGTCAGTTCAGTATATTTTGCTTTTACTGAGTATAAATAGTATGTAAAGTATAAGGATGGTTTTCCTTAAATTTCTAGAACTTGCAAACATGCTTATCACGAACGAGTGGCGGGCTGGAGTGGCGCCGCGTTGCGGCGCCGTAGTATGCCTAAGCTGTGAATTTTATGGATGAGCTTCAAAGATGTGCGCCTGCCGGTGATTAAACTATTCGAAATCTTAAATTACTATGCTATGCTAGCGCTATGACATGGGGTTCTTCAAAAAAGGTGTGAAAAGAGTTCTCCTTCAGGGCCGGCGTTGCATTGGCGATTCATCTGGTATTGCTTATGTCCATAGGCGACAGTAACCACTTACCATCAGGTGGCCCGTATGCTTTTTCGTCTGCCCTTCAGGCTATAAAAAATACTAACATGCAAATGGGATGTTAATATAATAACAGTACAAGATTCATATTCGAATGACGAACACTCATTAGCGTGTAAGCTCTTAGTCGTCAGTTCAGAATTAATTGTGAATGAATCCTTCGTCGTTTCGGGGCAGAATGACGGAATAACCCGATTTTGACATGTAGGTCAGGTATGCATTTCTCTAATGTATAAGCCGCGTCATTAAAGAAACAAATCTAAAATGGCGGAAATTATCATTCCCCTCACTCGCACGCTAAAGGTAGGAATAACGTGCGAGTGAGTGGAATGATGTTTCTTTAATGGCGCGGCTTTTACCTACTTACACTGTGGAATTTACTAAAGGCGATTAAGAGTGGTGTTATGTTATAAAATACTTTTGTAGAGCATTCGAATGAGTTTAATGATTTATAAAATCCAATAATACCACTGGAAGCATTCATAGTCGCACATTCATCTATTTTATTTAAAATATTTAACTTAGATTAGATCACTTGTATACAGAATTTGTAAAGGTTTTTATATATTTTATGATTACGGCTTGCACAAAATCGATTACGGTTAACATTATGCAATAAAAATTATCAATAAAAACAAAATATCCGAGTAAAGGCCAAGTAAAACTCAGCGAGCTATTTATCTTAAAATTTATCGGAATACTCCAAAGTTTTCGTCGTTTTTCTCTCACGTCCGTATGTACTTTGAAGTGGATGTTGTTTTATTTTTATTTCAAAAACAATGATTACCGTGCCGTGTGAGCGGGATGCTATGATCGTTTTGCATGGAACGAGGTGAAACCATCAATTTACGCAGAGCCGCGCAGGAGGTGCAAGCCGAATAGCCGATTTCGTTAAAGAGGCGAAGTGAGTGAAGCGAGATTCACTTGTGAGGTTGCATTACACTTTGCGCCGGTTTGTAACGGCCCTTGATGTTAGTTCATGTTCGATTACCTGAACAGGGTTTCCTTATTTCACTAACATCATTCTCTTTATCAAACCATTTTGCTTGTGGCTACATAGCCTGTAACATTACAGTATGTTTTGTTTATACAAATTTTTTATTTACTATCTTGTTTTACGATTTTATACTTTTGTAAAACGTTATTATGGAAATATTATCTGTAATAATAATTGTAAATGTAAACAAACATGAACTGATAAGCTTTTTCTGTTTTTTTAACTTGGATTTTTTCGGGTGCAAAAAATTTATGTTACACAGTCTGTGCTCAGTTTCAGCCCAGTAATAAATTCAAACAGCATTCATTGTTTTCTAGACGGCGGAAGGGAAGGGCTAGTAAATGCCGATATCAACCATAACAGGGAGGCGTTCGGGCCCCCGATGTAAGGCTTTATCGGATCCTACGACTGTTACTAGAAGTTTATGTGCTCCCAGTATGGGCATTTCTGCTTCCTCTAATGTTTACCTCATGTTCACTTCCTTACTCGCTCGCCCAACACCAGTAACACTTTTCTATATTTGTACCTGATACGTTATCAAAGTAGCGCTCAGTGCTCTTTATCTAATTTCCTTTTTTGGTACATGTACGTTTTTCTCATCTGTGAGAAAATTATATCATGACCTTCAGTTACGAGCAATGCGTAGTTGTTGTCGGATTTTGTTTGGACACGTTCTCATATTATCTTCACCTTGTTGACAGATAGTTTAAGCTTATTACCTTACAAGCTTACGTTATATCTCGACATTCTAATTAGATGCTTTGAAGCTTGTAAATAATGCTGGCAGCGTTATCATATCAAGGAATGTTGGGAACTCGAAAGCTGTTAACTATGTGGCTGGAACAGCGATAATCCATAATATTTGTTGTGATAACAGGTTTCGCGTCGGAAGGCGCGGGGGAAGGGGGGTTGCCGGACTCGTCGCAACGCTTGTAATGAGCAACATCTGTGAATCAATGAAGCGGCGCGTTTTATTAAGCGCCGCGATAAATTTGCATCGTCAAATAACGACCGCCGAGCCGGAGCACGTTCGGCAAATAGAATAAATACATGTTTCTCGCAAACCACTCCGACTACCCCGCGCCCCTAAAACAAATACAATTTGCCCCTAAATTATATGCTACCATTTGAGCGTGTGGAGTAGCGGTTTAGAAATGATTGACGACAAGCCTTTATCCAGGCAGGCTAATTTGATTTACTTTGCAAAACACACGCAAAATGTCATTAACTAAGTGTAATACCATTAGTAACTCTCGTATGTACCTACAAAGGATAATGATTTCGGGTGGTCTTATACTGTAAGTTGTGTAGACATTTGGATTTTAGTCAAGCATTTAGTAATGCTTTTAGTGTTACTGATGTCCATGAACAATGATGACCACTTCCCACCATATGATTCGTATGCTCGTTTATATACTGCTTACATAAAAGCCGTATTTAATTAAAGGATAATATTAGCACCCTTTTATTCACGTAATAATATCGGGACCTTTTAAATGTAACTTCTTGATTCACTATTTGAATTATCGCGTGTCGCGTGCACAAACCGGTGCTGCATACGCAGTACGGGTCCGTCAACACTGAAACGATGACGGCGTATATCAGCAGCCAGCACACCCTGAGCGTTACTTACGCATAGCTTATCGTGATGCGAAAACATTCATCTTTTAAACAGCTTTCATGCTATTCCCGCCTATGAACATCATGTCAATGAACTGTCATCGTATTACAAAATAAACAAGATTAAACCAACTCAGCAAGTCAGCTACTGCAGCCATTGATGTGTACTACTATCGAATGGACAAGGTAGAAATATTCATAAATAGCACGTTAATAAACAGCAATTAATAAATCTGATGAGGTACGAGTAAATCTTGTTTCGTCTCAGCTCATCGTAAAGTATAACCTCGTTGGCTTGGTAATTCGCAGTTAAAAAGGGCCTTGTAAAACGCTTGACAAAGTGATTAGCCGGCGGCTGCGCAGCGTTGGAGGAGCTAACTCACGATTACGCGCGTCGTTTTAGAATAATTGCGGACATCACTTGAAGCTCTTGTTATACAGGTCAGTAGCCCTCGTAAAATTTCATGATCGCTTTGACCTGACTAAAGCAATCAAATCGTTATAATCGAATGCTTTTTAGTGGATTGCTTTGATACATTTTTATTTCAACATAACAAAGTGGAAAATTTGCTTTCAACATGTTCTAGGTTTTGTGAAGGAATGAATTATGTGAAGAGCCGATATGAATTTAAAGCTATATGTAAAATGGAATGCTGTCAGATATAGCAAAGATAACGACGTGGATCGTCTCGGGATGGGGACGACCGATGAACTTGGAACGGGTTTGTCTGATCCGAATCCGCTGAGTTCAATAAGCCGGGCTTAGCATCGATCTTCGATTCGGCGATTACGGACGCCAGCGTTGACGGATGTCAGATTAACTTGTCTGTCACCGGCCAACAGAGACACCCACCACATTAATCTCTATTCCCCGAGCAACACGTGGATTTACGCATCAACGAAAGTAATTTAAATGCAAATCATTTCAACTTTGACGAAATCGTGACTCTAATACGCTAGACAAAGCTCGAACCTTCAAAGCTTGTGATTAGGATAGTAGCGCCGGATATGATTCGTCCATATCGTAAGATTGACAGATCTAGTTAGTCTAAGGCGCGGGCCACACAGAAAAGACGCAAGACACGGACCCGTCGCAGTCGCGGCGCCCGTTTAATCTACTTTCATACAAAATGTATGCAGCCGTCGCGACGTAAAACATACAGAAAAGACAGGACGCCCGACACGACGTTTTCTCGTCGGCGCCCTATTGGAAAACATACAGAAAGGACAGGACGCGGGCCTGCTTAGGCGCCAGCGGGGGAGCGGAAAGGACGCGGAGAGCAGGTCTCTTAAAACGTAGTGATTAAGTACTCTGTGGCCGGGAAAAGCCCAGTGTGCACCGACCGTCACGCCCGTTCCTTGTCTTTTCTATATGTTTTAACGGCGCCCTGTCTGCGACGGGTCCGAGCCCCGTCTTCGTCTTACGTCTTTTCTGTGTGGCCCGCGCCTAAGGTCTTTATTTATAGAGAAGTCAATACAGTTTTATGCCGAACTAACACCAGATCTAGTCATTGCTTGCAATAAAACACAGCATGAAATTGAATCTATACCTTTCTTTTGAAATATTTATGTAGTTATAACTGATGAAATTAAATTTTTGTACAAAAACAATTATTAAAGCGCTTTATGGCTACGGGGGCGTTGCCGGGAAAATTTGACCTCCTTTAAAAAAATATCTACACGATAAGATTCCTAAAACACGACGTTATGCTGGCAATATAAGATCAAGTATACTTGTCAAGTTTGCAACGGACTTGACGTGGCATCCAGTAAACTTGACGGTGTATGGCCACGGTATGGCTATCTGGCCATATAGCTATCTCATGCAAACTGCATGCCGCATCCAGTCAAACTGCAAACTTGACAGTACACTTGATCGTGTATGGCCAGCTTTAAAAACTATTTGCGATACCTTAATAATTCTATCTGGGTACAACTGACAATTTCAAATTGTTATTTCAAAAAACCAATGTCGCCTGTCAAAAGACAAAGGTCTTAGCATTGTACGAACAATCGGGATGGGTGCAAGCGCGGGCGCGGGCTTTGTGTGCACCAGAACAATATTACTGGCGTCTTGATAAATAGGAACGACTGTTTTAGTAACAATGCTGGCCGTAAGCCGATACGAGCGCTATCGACTACTCGATTAATGACCGCCTCACCTAAAAGAATAGTCTATAATATTTATTATCAGATGACTGCCCGCTACTGGTTAATTCGTGTGTCTCTTACCATTATACCGGCCTCGCCGCATCATCTATGCATTACTCACCTTCCATTCCGCCGATATCAATATATGTATACGGGCGTACGCTTTTATTTTATAAATCGTGTCGGGCTTGTGTTTCGTATTCTTCCATAGAAGTGTCACAGGAGCCGTGGTAGGTGTTCGTTATTTGTATTACGACCTGCTCGACACAATAAAACGAATGTATAACTTTAATCTAAGATGAAACATAGGTACCTTTTTGGAATTCTTAGTAAATATTTATAATGGCGTAACAACCGTGTTGGTAAATTGACTAAGTTCGATCAGTTTGCGTTTTAATAATAATTAATGAAACATTCCTCTCTCGACACGGAAAGTCTTAGGCGCCAAGTTTTGTAATTATAGACTCTTACTTTAAAAACCTTTTTTATATCGATGGTATCTATTGTTATTTCACTGCTTTTAGAACTTTGTAGGCATTACGAAATTAGTTAAAAAATTTACCAAAACAATATTGAAGTTATTAAACTTTTTAAACTTCTTATTCTTTATACAGTCGTACTCGTTTGTGTAACTGTCTATGTACTTAATTATATTTACCTTTCCTTCCCTTACCCTTCATACGTTCTTTTGACTTAATGTTGCATTAAAGACTTTTTGAGGGATAACTTCTTTAGGCGCGACTGGAGAATAAGTCAGATTATTTTTCGGACGGAAGTATTCGAACGGAAATGAACGCTCTATCTATAGTCTAGTCTGTTGGCGCCGTTTTTTAAAACGGAAACTAATAATATAATGTTGTGAGTATATAATACACTTTTTAACCTCCTACACAAAAACGAGGGGTGTTATAAGTTTGACGTATGAGTACGTACCTTTTTTGTTGAGCAGTGCTGCAGCATGTTATGTAATATTATGTAACTTTATTTTCATAGTTGCTATATTAAGTGGCAATTTATAACTTGTTGCATTGCATAATGCTTAACAAAATAAATTATTTCTTTTTTCTTTATTTCTTTACCCTGTCGCATGTTCATTGATTTATAGTTGTTGCGTCTTCTAAATTCAGACTTATGCATGAAACCCTTGCTTCTACCACCTTTGCGAAAAGTCGACGTTTTTATTGAGAACAAGAAATAAGTTGTAGAATAAGTTTCTTGTCGACCTGGAACTGTATGCGATATTGCTTTTTATTAGATGATGTTTTGTTCTTTGTCTTTCTGTGTGTTCTTTGTCTATTGTATGAACACTGTATTATCACTGGCTATAGGCTCTTACACTACATACAGACTTCCATGGAACATTATTATACGTCTTCAATAAAGAAAACCTTTACGTAAAGTAATGGTAATTCACCTTGTCGTATGGTTCCCAGCCGAATTAGGTATGCCGGACGTAAGCACGATTGATGGCGAGATGGCAGCCACGAATTGTTGCGTGTCAAATTCCAAAATTCGGCTATACCGACGATCTTACCGTTATTTATCTATTGCCATTCATAGATTACAAGGTTGTTTACTGATTTCGCTTGTAATTTTGTGCTGGTAGTTAGGAAATTTTTCTATTAAGGTACAGTTTTTACAGTACATTGCATGAAAATGCAATCAATCCGTTAAAGTATTCGTGAGTCTTTTTGTTTGTCCGTATATTCTATTAGTATGTAGCAATTTTGTTTGAAAATAAAAGAACTGAAAATATGTCGATCCCCGCGATTCTGATTCCGGCATGGCAAGTTTTATTTTTCATTACAACAGGCAACAAACTAGCATATTCAAATAAAATAAACAAGCATATTCTTTTAGAGAGAATTGAAATACTATAAAGATAAAATATAAAGACAATTAATAAAAAATACCACAGCGTTATTTAGTATGATATCGTGTTACGCGTTTGATTAAATTAAATCTAAAAGTTATCCCTTAAACAAACGTTTACGTGTGATACTAATTGAGAAGCGAAAATCGCTCTATGACACGGTGTTTCTTACATTCATATTATATTTGAGCTTTTGCCTTTAGCTGAAGCTGCATTGGTTGGTTAGGCTGGCTAGAGAAGTTGATTATCTATATTTTAATCTGCGTTGCACCAACATGAGGCACGTGACAAGGGGCTACAGATCGGTTGACTGCAGGATCTTAAACGTGGCTCGAGTAATAAAACTAGAAAGGATGCACACGTCGTGTGTAATTATCGTTAGTGTTTGTTAAAAACTAGACTCGATTTGTTAGCGGGCGACGCGACGCGACGCTGCAATTAGCGGCGATTTGTCGCGGTGCTGGTCGGACGCGCACGGTTGCGCTTCCCATAGCCGTACCCACCGTGCCCAGTGCCCACCTGCGGCTTGCACTGTCAACGGCTTTAATTAACTTTTTGTCTCCGGTCCTACTAACTTGCAGGTACTAACTACTACGGCGCTCAAAGTATTGTTTTACCTACCTTCAGATGCGGAGTTCGATCGCGAACTTTTTAATAGTCCTCTAACCAGTAAGAAGCAGAATAATTAGATAACTTGTTTATTACCTATTGGCTTCTGATGAAGGTCTTGATAGTTCAGGTTTTATTGTCTAATCAGTACTGTTACGTTACCGTTCCTAGAAATGATGACTTATTCGTTCAGGGATTAAATACATTTGTATAGCTTTCAAGAACTGGTGAAATGCGACCTGAGGGTAAGAGCCTCTGCACACGACGTATTTTTACGGCGCGTTTACGGTGCTGTAGATGAAGAAAAAGCAAATTGTTACGTCTGTATCGAAGAAAACGCGACGAAAATGCGATCGTACGCGCAGAACAGGAACTGATTGTGAACAAGGAAACTCCTTAATTTAACATTCAAAACATAATACCTACTTCTTGTCTTACTATCTTATCAGTAATTTTAAAATAATAAATTAATAACTCTTCACACCCATAGGCCCCACACTAGGATTTTCGTTGTCGTGGGTGCCATGGACAACACACAGAGACAATAACACTCACACTCACACCCAGACCGAGAACAGAAATTCAAACTCATCATTCAAATTTCCGCCTCGTTGGAATTCGAACCTAGGACCCTTAGCGCGGCGATCCAGCATGGTAACCATTGCGCCACACAGGTCTGCAAATTTATTGTAAACTAGGAAAAGGCCCTCGCTTCGCTTCGGGAAAAATAGTAAAAAAATAATAATATAGCCTATGTCACCCGGGGATAGTGTAGCTTCCCAACAGTGAAAGAATTTTTCAAATCGGTTCGGTAGTTTCCGAGCCTATTCAATGCAAACAAACAATCAAATCTTTCGTCTTTATAATATTAGTATAGATAAAATCGTATTGTCAATGTCATTAATAATAAAACGTTTAATCCCATAGAAATATGATAGTTAATTAGCGCTATATCATCTGCAACTTTACAGCAAAATAAATTTGGCTTCTGATAGTTTTTAGATATTTCTGCGTTCGATCGCGTTTGCAGCGCGTATACGCGCATTTTTGGCGCCGTAAAAATACGTCTTGTGCAGAGGCTCTAAGTGTTCACCGTCGCTCATGTACACTAGCAAATACCAGAAGACACCAAGGCAATGCGGGCCCTGAATGCAAACTCTTTTTATACCTTCTGAACCCCATGTCAAAGCGAGTTACTTCGAGCAGTTTGAGTATCTCTGGCTTGACAGTTATTGCGGTATTCCGGATCATTGATGGTCTGTGCATTGATTAGGAACAAATTCTTTTCACGTTACTCCATAAATTCTTGCCCCATTTCCCCATTTAACAATGCGGTGTTTAGTAAACGTTGAGACTGGTCTGAAGTTTCAGACCTAGGTAACTTTTATAAAATAGCTAGCTAGTTAGTCACGCAGTTTTTGTTATAGTTGCTAATTCAAATATTTTTGTGTACTCAGAAAGTACCTCTGATGTAAAAGTTTTCCTATTTACGAGTATCATATACTTTTATGCGGAACATAAACTGCCGGTGTGTTCCGGTGTTAATCCAGGCGCTCTGTGCAAAGCTAGATTTCAGAGAGTTGAAGTACGTCTTGTTGCGGTCTTCATAAACCTTTGAGAATATTATAGAGTAGTGTTAGTGGTTGCTATGGAGATTTTCTAACGGAATTAATGTATACTGAAACAAGTAATCAATCATTTTAAATTGTTAATTATTTTACCATTTCATTAAAAACATTAATAGTGATTCTTACTTATATTTAATTAAGTTGTTACTTAAAATCTAATGTCAAAAATAAAACAATATCAACCACTTTTAAACATTAACATAATATGACGAGGTAAGGTGAGCGTTAAACAAATTCCTGCGCGAAAGCGATTTGGATATTTCGTGCTTGACTGTGCGTTAAGTTAGGGTTTGCTGTGTTACCTTTGCTAGAGCTTGCAAGTGCGCAAACGCATCTCCCTTCCACACCGATGCATAGTATGCGTCATGACTCATCACTAATGTCAGCACGTCAATTCTTCGTTTTTAAATACGTGACGGCGCCACCATCAATGTTTTGTGAAAAACAGCGTTCAACGGGCATTTCGAGCGATCGAGTGATGTGTCACTCGATCGCAATTCGAGTAATCGAGTAATGTGTCACTCGATTCACACCACAGATTCCTATATAAAGCAGCGCACGCGCACAACTCGGGTCATTCGTTCATCGACCGTTGCCCAGTGCACACGTTACGTAGTTACCAAGTAGTTTTCGGACGACTTTGCGAGACAATCAGTTCTAATCGCGTATTTAATTATAACTAGTGTAAAACCTGTGTTAAAATGAGTTTCTGACTAAAGTGATTTAAACGTCCACTGTTGCTATTAATTCCCGAACCACCCAACTTAGTCATATTTGCCTACATCAGAAGTGAGAGGACCCATATGGTGAGAAAATTTCGCCCACACATGAAGAATAACGGTGGTCCGGATGATATTTGAAATGACTTGTTTGCAATGAGAAACGTAACGACAGTAAATGAGAACCGTGGAATTTTAAAAATAAAATATGTGTGTGAGTAAATATTTGTGTGATACTCACCTCACGCGAGATATTTGTCGAGAAGCAATTATGGTGGAAGTGAACAGTGGAACGGAGTGCGTTGCTATTTGAACACAGAACACGAGGACGTGTCCAGTTTGTCAGAAATGGCCGAGGGAGTAATAGCATCCAAGACACCAAAACCAACAAACCAAAGAAACCAAAAAAAAAAAAAATTTCATAAGACTTGTCTTTGAGGGAAAAGTACCACCTTTTAATTTAGTTCGCAAGAACCTTTATTTCAGGTTTTTCAGGATGATACCTTGATATGATGTTACAATCGGTGGACGGCAAGCATGTAAAATTAGGATTCGAAATTTCGAATACAAAGGATCGGAATAATGTCATTAAGGTTTGAGGTTATAAGACAGCGATTTGGTATGGCATACTTTTTCATTATTCTTAACGAGATAATCCGATAGTATTTTTGTGTAATATCTTAACTTCCAGTGTAAATGGTGCCGTCATCTTGAACTGTCAAAAACACCTGACAGAATGTTCGAAGTTAAGATTTCATGAATTTGTGTTTAAGTAAAACTATTGTGCTTACGTACTCCGAGAACTTACTCGAAGTTCCAGGATTTCCTTAAAATAAGATTGATTAGAAAGAACTGGTTAGAATGGTAGTTTGTGTAAACTACAAATCGTTTCGTCATATTTGTGCTTTATTCAACGAAGTATTATAAAGTCAATGTTCGGTATCTTTCAACGTAATTACGAATAACAAAGTTATTCAAAGTCAGTGCAAGTATATTGTTTTGTGACACCAGAAGCGTTCTGTAAATGATATCAAGAATTTTCAATTTTCAAACGTCTTGATATTCTTTTATTATCGTCTACCCTCAGTTCAGAAAATAACATTTAGACATTTCGTGTTTCTGTGCTTTGTTCTTTTGTGTGTTTCAGATAAACTTAGTGACAATGTCAGTGGTATGGACATGCAACCTGTGAATATCAAAACGTTGACGAGAAGTTGCATCAATGCGAGATAAAGAAGGCTGGTGCGGCGTCAACTGCCTGCACTTGTTGACAAAGACGGCAGCCTATCGCGGCTCTGTACGGTGGCTTACGAGGAGCATCATCGGTGATTGTATGGTGACATGATATAACAGGTGATCTGTATTGATTCCATTATGGTTCATTTTGATAACTGCTCACTGACAGTAATTGTTCCTTGTTGAGTTTGTGCTGATATTACGTAATGTCACCACTACACTATATCTGTTAATAGTAGCACTTTGTCGGCTGGTTCACGTACCTTGAGCGATAATAGCAATAGTTAGAGAGTTCATCATCAGAATCAGCAGATCCTATCAGAATTGTAACTAATGCCATTGTACACCACGATGAACGCTAAGCAGTAAAAAAAAAAGATTGGAAAGATATTTAATTGAAAAAAAAAATGAAAAAAAAGGAAAAGAGAAGTACGAGTCATTGCAGGGAATAATCCGGACCTTTGACTCAGCTAAAGGAGCGTATACCCGGTCTAACACAATCGGCTACAGGGACTTTTGTCCTGACTAGCACGATTGGTTACAGGGGGCAATGCCTGGTCTAGCACTAACAACCAGGCTTGTGCTCGGACTAGCAACTAGCTAAAGGAGCGTATACCCGGTCTAACGCAATCATCTGGACTTATGTCCGGACTAGCACGATTGGTTACAGGGGGCAATGCCCGGTATAGCACTAACCGCTGGGCTTGTGCTCGGACTAGCGCGATCCGGTCTAGTTTAAACTGCAGGGAAAAAAAATAATCCGGTCCAGTTTAAACTAAAGGGGTCAATAAAAAAAAAAGGTTAAAAAAAGGGTTAAAAAAAAAGGTTAAGAAAAAGAAAAAAAAAATATACTGCGGTTTAGCGATCGTGAATCTCTGAAGGATTGATGTGAACTTTGATGATGATGATGTGAAATTTTATCCATGTGTGTCACAATTTGATATCAAAGAATAACGTGTGACGTATAGCTAAAATAGTTGAACTATGATTTTATGTTTTTATGTCTTGTTCCCAGATGCTCAAAGGACGCTCGAGGACGAGCGTATGTCAGAATGGCCGTGACGGCGCCACCATCAATGTTTTGTGAAAAACAGCGTTCAACGGGCATTTCGAGCGATCGAGTGATGTGTCACTCGATCGCAATTCGAGTAATCGAGTAATGTGTCACTCGATTCACACCACAGATTCCTATATAAAGCAGCGCACGCGCACAACTCGGGTCATTCGTTCATCGACCGTTGCCCAGTGCACACGTTACGTAGTTACCAAGTAGTTTTCGGACGACTTTGCGAGACAATCAGTTCTAATCGCGTATTTAATTATAACTAGTGTAAAACCTGTGTTAAAATGAGTTTCTGACTAAAGTGATTTAAACGTCCACTGTTGCTATTAATTCCCGAACCACCCAACTTAGTCATATTTGCCTACATACGCTACATTCTCTACCTTGTTTATTTATAGACTTCACGATGTGTGAAGTAGGTGAGAGTTTCAATGGAAATCCTCGATCATTGATTGAGTACTTGTTCGTTTTATTCTCTAGTGTATTTTCGCTCTAGAGTAATGCTCGAATCAATCAAGTCGAGGACGCTATGCAAACTCGAATGACTTTCATTTTGTTTTCATGCCTCATTCGGTTTACCTATTAGACAATCGATTACAGGATTTTCGATTGTTCTGTTCTGAGTCATCAATACTTTTATAATACGTACATTCTTATGCAAATGTTTGTTGTGAGTTGAAAAGAACCAATTAATCGAAGTCAAAAATAAATCGAGCGTGTGCGGCAACTCTCTTTGCCTCTGTAATTGCTTCTTGATAACCAGTATAAATGTATCCATTATAGTCTCTTTTATTTATATTGATCACATTAATGTCGATTGCGTTTAAAATTTAAACGGTCTTTGTCTGACTTGTGCCCGGTAGGTAAATGAAATAAAATCTAGTATGAATGGTCGCTACGGCACGCTCGCGCCCCAGTCTTGTAACGTGAGACAGGCGTGGGTTTAATTTGAATATCAGACGAATGTTGTGTCATTGTTTGATACTTTTAAGATACCTGGCTTCCATTCTCATGTTGCTACTTCCCCACATTCATATATTTGACTTTTTATTGTCTCTCTTATCTTTAATTTTGTTTGTGATTGATTAAGATATGCGTTGTTTTAATTTAAAACAAATTCAAAGATATATCGTTTAATTATGTTAATATTATATAACAATTATGTATGCTACTTACAAGTGTGTTAAGAATGTTGTGTGGAATTTGAATTATTATTTGGATGGTAGGTACCTATATAGGTACATATTATAATTATGGAGTTGCTGTTAAACTCTGTTGTTCACTTACGATTAAAATGTTTTAACTTATCTGCTATGAATGCTTCTTCATTTATTTGTCGTGCTTTGAAATATTCATTTCATTTTTAACTAATAACATTATTTTACGTCGAGGAAGTCGATGTGGTAGCAAAAGCGGTAAGGTAAATACTAGGTGGTCATTAAAAGTATCATATCACATCGTGTGTTAATTCGTTGAAATTCGAACTTTTTGGCTTAATTGTTTCTTAGTGGCATTCCAGTTTGTATAAACATATACATACACGAATTAACATTTGGTGCTATATTCTAGAAACATATTAGAATCTATTTTTTTTTCCATTCGTAGAGGACCATAAAACAAAGTCTTTTCATTAATTCTCCAATTTCCTAAATCTCGAAACACAAAGATTTAGTAGTACATTTTCTAACTTATATGTTTACACGTCTAACGGCGGCGAGACAAAAATACTTTAATGTAACTGAATTTAATTTGTTTTCCGACATTACGTTCTTACAGCCGCTTACTGCGATTGAGGGCGTTTAATTGCTTAAATAAATATCTTATTTGATTTATTGATTGCATTAATTTAAAGCCCGGACCCCGTTGAGTAATCGAATTTTAATATTACGAAAATACTTTTGTACGTAGTAATTAAAAAATCTTTTATATTGCTATAGAGACGAATATTAATAAAAAACTATTTAGATGACCAAAAACTTGACTTGTTGAACTTTTCACTGATTCGTTTATGTCATTGACTGTGTATCGTGTAAGTAGGTATGCATGTAATTGATACGCTCTTCCTATTAATATTATAAATGTGAAATTTTGTGAAAATATTTGGATGTTTGATCCTCAATTACGCCACAACAACTTAACCTATTTGGCTAAAATTTTGAATGGAGATAGCCTATACTCTGGATTGACACATAGGCTATTTGTTATCCCGGAAAAGTTCAGGGTTCCCGCGAGATTTATAAAAAATCAATATCCGCGAGTGCGAAGCCACGGGCATATAAATCTACATTAATTGATTAAAAATTTCGTTATGAAACCACTACCGCGCGCAAAGCCACGGACAGAAACTAGTAGTATATTAATTTGTCCTTTCCAATGTTTTCCATCAACATTTTTTGGTTTTCAGCCTTACATGAGGTAGGCGTTTACGAGGGAAACTGAGTGTATCGTATGGGACTACATTTTACGAACCACTGTTAAATAATGTGCGCACTTTTTGCGTGAAGTCAGAAACGCGTACCGGGCAGTTTTGTATTTTTATGAGTTGTACGAACGTGTTTTATCTAGCAAATGACTCGTGTGGTACATAATTTAAGAGTTGCCCTGATGTAAATTCCTGCCTTTCTTTTCGTAATGACTTGCCATGAAATGTTCATCTTCATGAAACACGCAGTATCAAAGGTAAATGTCTTATATGTGATAAACATAATAATAAACTTTGTGTCGCCTTATCTATATACCTGTACGCGTAGATAGTACTCGCAGTCGTTTTATTGTGTGACTTCAATTTAAATGTGATCCTTAGTACAAGTTTACATTATCAGGCACATGGCTCAATCCTTATCCGAGTGCCACTTAATGGCGAATGCACTGGATTACTGCAAATTGTAACATACCAACGTCTGTCATTCCTGGCAAGCCTGTAATGAGAGTTGTTCTGTGTACAGTTCAATCTTTACATACAATGTGTTTCTTAGAAAGTTACTTAGTTTTAGTCTGTCTACCTTTTACCCGCACTAAATTCTACAAGTTTCTGAGAAAGAATAAAATCACAGGTTTTAGTTTTTGAGACTAGTATATCGAAATGTATCATGTCAGTCCAATTCTTATACATTTGCATCGAAACATTCATATTGTTACAGGAGGATATAAATTATGATTGGTTCGTCACATGCCGCTGTGTTCGTAGCGTTCCAATCAGACAGAAGCTCTGTAGAGCGCATCAAGACAGATATACAGAACTTGATTCTACTAAGAAAATTGATGTTTACTTAGTTCTGCATACGCTCCAAGTAATCTAATTAACAGAACTGATTTAGTTTTCGCATAAAGTCTGCTTTTAGTAAACTAGTTAGGCGAGTGTTCTCATCATTATTGGAGAGTGGTGATATAGAAGTATTTTAAGGTGGTTTGGTATTGGGGTGGGTTATTAAATTTATTTATTTTTTAACTTTTTCGATAGTTCTCTTTCACTGACATTTTTAGTATAGTCTCATCTCTTCTTGTAAATTTGATGATAATTAAAGTATTAAGGATGTTTCATCTTTTGCTTACTAGGTAGGTAGTTATGCCCACTGAGGGCCAGTTAATCAAGTCCTTCGATTTATCCTCGACGGATAGTCTTGGATCCGACTTCGATGGTAATCCGTAATAAATACAAATCAGACCGATCTATTGCTCGTATGTCTTTTATGAATTTAATAAACAATGATGCGATTTAATGATTGAGTATAAGTGACCGCCATCGGACCGTATCAATAGGCTTAAATTATTATAGTAAGTACTAAATTATTTACATCACTTAAACTTTAATCGTAAAACGTTCTCTGAGCAATCTTTCATAATTTTAACCACCTTAATAAAATCAACCATCGTAACAGGACTTGAATTCGCTACAGATTTAGGTCGCTTGACTTGTTTTATGACAGAATTCATAGGATTATACCAAACAAGTCTGCTGCATTTAGAAATTTTGTTGTATTAATTGCTACAAGTAAAATATAAGTTACAATGTACGTTGTACATGTAGTGGTAGCTGCTTGCAAATTAATTGTATATTTTTTATCGTGCGATAAAATTGTAGCACCTACTGAAAAAGTCTGTAATACTCGATTGATACACTGTACATACAATGTTGTATTTACGTTCAGCGGAAGACTGCTGCAATAAAGTTTAGTAGCACTCTCGTCAGCTGCGCTTGACATGTGCCGCATGTGTGGCTGTCACCCGAGCGTGATGTACCTACCGGCGAGTGACTCAGATTTTCCAACCTATTGGCTACTGGGCACTGATGCCCACACCTGCACAGTTTTTACGACAAATCTGCTAGAAGTGCGCACCAGGCATGGCGCGCGCCCTAATGTGCACTCAAACCATATGCTACAAAGATAACTTACGAGTCTCGTGCACACTTGAGACGTGCGGTAACGAAATACCATTTTTGTGAAGTACGGGCTCGCAGTATGCTGCTCGCATTTTAATATGGCAGGTTCCGCTGAATCGCTCGCCTCCGTTATGTCAGACACGAGGGTACATCCCGCCACATTGCCGCAACATTTACCCGTGTCGTGTGCTCGCCAAGTTTTGAACTCGGTTAAGCTCGACGGAATAGCTATTCTGAAATTTCAGCAACGCATATGCAAATGTCAGCTCTCGACACTGATTGTACGAGTGGCACGGGGAAAATTCATGCATTTACATTAAATTCACCGAAATTGGATCCGCCGCCGTAGCTTATATACGACCTAGTGTCACGCGGGGCACACGCCCGATATTTATGATGTTCAATTGTTTCTACTGGCCTACATTTATTTTTCTGGATACAAAGTTAACTTATCAATGTTTCTAACTCTGCCGTAAAGCAAGTTTCAAGCATCTTTAATTTCGATCTGGGGCATGATAAGGCTTACCCTAACTTTTGCAGAAGGGGCATTCCATCTAAGACTGTAAGCACTCTAGTGATACATTTGTGATTTCAAATTGGAATGTGGTTCTATTTGAGGTCAGGTCGGAGTAGTTACGTGTTACGTAGTAGGTACGTAGCGCTAAGTGGACTGCATACTCTTTAGCTACATTTATAAATAAAAGAAATATTGATAAGTCGGCCGACGCTATAATTCCCTTTTCCGCTATATATACTTAGGTATTATTATATGATTGTATTTTGATCAGGATTATAATATTTAATATTTTATAATAATTAATTTTAGCGTTAATTCGTTTATGTAATAAATCATTTGAAAAAATTGGCAAACAGTGAAGAAGAGAAATAATAACTAACTTCGGTTTCTTATCTTATATCAATGATTTATGCTGAATTATTAGGCTGGATAAATGCTCCATACACATTGGTTACAGTTTGATTCTAGAGATATGCTACAACATTTTGGCACACATCAATGAACGGAAGGGTAAAGTTTTTACATAAAAAATCTTAATTTCATTAAACTATCTTAAAAACTATGTTTAGAATACTAATGCCTCTTAACGCTTTCTCACACTACACGCATTACGACAGTAATAATCCAGCTAATTAATCTTTAAATTAATGGATATAGTAATTAAATGTCAACTTAAGTTCTTATCCAGACACGTGAAGCATGGGCGCCGGTTTAGTACTGAAGTTCACAAGATCGTTTAAAGGTTTTAAGCACGTTAAAGGTTGAAAACATGTGCAGGATAAAGAGTAATGAGGGAATTCGTTTTGTACTTATTCAATTAGCCTATGCTGACTTTCATTGCATAAACCAGTTGAATGATTGTTTAACGTGGAGGCTTTTTCGCATCGCTGCCACTGCTACGCCGCGTGTAATGAGCATTGGGTACAATAATTATCGTTTTAGTGCCGATTTAATGACTTTGCCTTTATGGTACTCTAGTAAGATTACGTTTGCTTGCTGATTACTAGAAACTTATTAGCCAATGAGTCAATGTTTGCTGTTGACTGGGTATACCATCTCGTTTCTTTTCTTTTGTATTGTAATAACTACTGGGGTTTATATAATTCAGTCTATCAGTAAGCTTTAGCGAATTGGTGGAGAGGTCAACTTAGTTGTCGGATGCTCTTGTTACGCCCGAAGGTCTCTCACATCATCACATGGCTAGGGACTTTTTAACGAATAAAACCGAGATCAATGACTTAACGTACCCCCCAGATCTGCTCAAGAGATTCACTATTAGAGTTCTTCCATCTAAGTATTAACTGGGCCTCTAGTTGCTTAATTTAATATGCCATTTACTACCAACACGACTTGTATTGTTTTATGTGCTGTTCCTTACGATTAGCACACAATTTATGAAGATATTACTTATACGAAGTACCTAATAAATATCCTACTTATAATGTATAATGTGTTATACCATGGTGTTAACTATACAGAACTAGAATTTGTGAATCGAGTCAGTAAATAAGCAAACATGAAACTACTGTTTAATATCTTACGATTGTAGAAGTGGGTCAAGATATGACTCAGTGTCGTTTCTATTTCCAGTAATAATATTTCAGTTGTTCAATGCGCGCCTAGGTAATTATATGTGCAATTTATGCATAAAGTACCCAGTAGTTTAGTCTTGGTATTTCCTTCTGGTTTTATAGTTTGCTAATAAAATATACCTGAGGATAATATTCAAGTCTGAACTTGAAAACGCAAAGAACGTGGCGAAACTATTACATCGCGAAGATCTAATTGTATCGGATCGGCAAGTGGGTCGACCGTTCTCTCTAATTTGTGGGCAGTGCGCGAATGTCTAGGAAGGGCAATAAATTGACGCGAGGAGATCGATAGCGGCGCTCGCGCACAAATCAAATGGAACGTCAAAACAATGGTTGGTGGCCAGAGCTGCGGGGGCGATCGTGCGGCGTGCGGCCACCCGCCGCTTATCGTCAAGCCGAATAAGGGAGGGCACATAGTGAAGGTGCTGGAGCTAAGAGCAAAGAGCTAAGAGCACATGTGGCTAAGAGCTGCGTGCTGCGTGCCAGCCTCGAGCTGAAAGCACCTTTGCTATTACGCGATGAAAACGACTGCAACATGAAATCATTTCCAATTGTTGAACTTGTTGAAATTATAGGGATACATCGATTTTATATATTAACATTTAATTGAAGGAAATGTTTCCTGTTGTAATCATTTTACCAATAGTTGTCGATTAAACATACAGATGTTTCCACCAAATGTGAAATGTTTGTCGTAAACTAACACAGATTGACGTGTTTACTCTCGTAAGTAGTTAGGTATAAATACGTACGTCATGCGGAAGACGGCTTTAGACGTAAAAGGAATGTAATACTGTAGAGATTTGGCGGTGCTCGTGGCCTCTGGTACACGTATTTCCTTTAACCTACGTAGCGGCAACATATGTGTTCTCCGTGAAAATTTATCCGCTAGCGGTGTGATTTAGAATTTGGTACAAAACCGTTTTGAATATAAGCGATAAGTCGGTCTACTTGCTTTCAATAGCTGACTGCGAATGTCTACCAGGTCAATAAATAGATCTCGAATTTGTGTTTTTAAAATTTGCTTTAGTTCTTTATGAAAAAACTTTGCGAAAAGAATACATGAAATTTAGTATTTCAGCTATGTCATTGCATAAATGTCCCTTTTTGCCAAATTGTCAAAGTAAGATAAATACAACTTTGTAATAAAAAGATTGCGAGATTTGGTAATGAATATTATTTGAGGAACTTCGTACGGAACGTCGAGTCGGTATAAGAAAATAACTCCTCTTCATTGAAAAACATACTTGGTCAACGGCTCCGTAATGTACATTTATAAACCAGTGCTTATGAATCTAAACTGAAAATCTTCAAATTCTGCCGCTCAGGCCGTTGGACAAGTGGCATTATGAAATTGGAATTACTCTAATCCAATGACGCCAGTAATAGACATCGAAAACCTGTTGGTACGGTCAAGTATCGATGGGAAAAAACGATGAATGAAATGTAAGTGAGTTTTTGTTCTGTTGTCACTGCGTTTCCGTCGGCCGGTCGGTTGAGAGGAGGCGCGTGGAGAATTGCCGTACGCATTGGACCGTCGTGCACTTGATCGTTCGTCAGTCTCGTCCGTCGTCCTCGACACGGTTGAACTTAGAAGTATAGGCAGATACAGAAGGTCTCTGCGCTTTTGTTTAGCGGAACAGATGGATGTGGTTGACAGACAGCTGGACATGGTCGAAGATTCGGTTAATATCTGCACTACTAGCTGACTGCCGTGAAGTTGGTCGATTTTAGCGTCTTCGTGTTTATCTATTTTACGAATTGTACCCTGTTATTAGTTTCTGTTATTAAGAGACCTCGTGAGGTCTTCCAATCATCCATTGAGACAAGGAGACAGCAAAATTTGAAATTTATGCTGATACATTCAGTTCAGTTGTTACAAAATTTTTTCGTGACTGAAGGCATTTATCTCTTTTATTTACGACCTCATGAAGTATTGAGTTATAATAATCTATAATACGTTGATGAGCTGATGAGTTATAATAGTAGGGTAAAAGCCGGATACTTGCCTCACTGGGATACTTGCCCCGGTTTCGAATACACTATGTTAGGGATGTTGGTGACATTAACACTTTACTACAATAAGAAGTGCCCCTCCCGCAGGCTTCAGTGCCATGTAAGCCGTGAGAGTATATGCATTCGTTTTGTCCGTGTGAGCAAATATCTTCCAAGACGAAACTTTGACGGGCGATGAAATTATTTTGGTATGTAATTTCTATTGAATATTTTTTAATACTGATTGGGTTTTAGTCGACTTCTTGTTTCTATGGATGCATTATAGTTTAAATTATAGTATTTAATACGTTTTACTGTTAATTTCTTACTATTTACTTAGAAAATATAAAGGGCAAGTATCCGTATCAAAAAGGATAGTCGCCCCATTTACTTTTGCGGATAGACGCCTTTGGGAAAATTTTCCGCAAAAGTAATAATATAACTATGAATTCTTTAACAAGCTAGTCAAATATTTTCTTTTGATGTTGTCTCCAACTTATTGGCTCTCTCACCCAGCGCTACTACAGGTACATAGTGTACCTGCCGAATGAGGGGTCCAGAGTGCGAATCCCATTCGGGGCCGACGTTATTTGTTATGTCTACTGTGTAAGCCCACCTATCTTCCTATCCTAATCCTAGCATTTATTATGATTGATGTAACCTATTTTAATAAATACCTACTTAGGTAAGTTTTTCATGCGTTTATTCTAGGTATCTAACCAAAATGCCTCGCAAGTATAAGTGTAAATCAGGCGTGATGCTGCGCCATATTACCTGGTCAGAAGATAGTTTAGTACTAGCATTCGAAGAATTAAAAAAACAAAAAGGAATCAACGAACCAGTTCTGAGGGTCTTCCGCCTTGTTCCAAAGTTTACATGCAAAAGAAATTGGCATATATTTCTTCAGATCTTTTTTATAAATGGCTGACTGAACATTTTATTTCAACATTATTGCAACATCCGAAATGTTGAAAAGTGAAAAGCCTAGCATCTGGTGTAAAATAATGCTACTGCCAAAGATTGCCATATTGTTCTCTTTGCGATAAATAATAGTAATTTTACTAATAACTTACGTAACTTTTAAGTTTCCAGGCTATTTTTGTTTTATTTTTATAGTTTAAAATGAGAAAACAACACTATTTTTTACGTTCTATTATATTGTAATTTTTACTTAATAAAGAATCTCAGTAAATAAAAAAGACCAAGTACTTAAATTGATTGTTTCTGTCTAAAAAAATCATATTGAGGCCTCTATCCTTGCACAAGGCAAGTATCCCCCGAAGCATTTTTAACGTTAGGCTAGTATCCGCCACAGTAGGCAAGTATCCGCTTTTTGAGAGGTCAAATAAAACGTGATTTACTCAAAACCAATATTAATTATGTTTACAAAAATAGGCTAATATAAAAGATAAAAGACCTATGTTTTGATATTCATGTAGCATTATTCTTAGTAATTGCATATTTTCATATAATAGAGCTTATTTGAAAAGTGGGGGAACTATCCGGCTTTTACCCTATATTATTTGTAATGTTAATTTTGAGCCGCTGTTTAATTGCCTAATTTTTGTCTTTTTCAGGTACTGTCGGGAGCAGCAGCCATTTCTTCCTGGTTATTATTGTTTTTTACTATTTATGTATACTTCAACTGTTCAAGTTAGTTTACCCAACCTAGTATTTTTCTCATACATAACGATCTGAATAAATACTCTCTTTTCGATTGTAAAAACATCTAGCGTTTATGGAGTTGCACAAAAACAAAGGAGGATTATCCAGAGAGATATTACGAAACTGTTCACGTAGAGAGCTCATCACCAAGCGTATTCGCTGGGGAACTGAAAAAAGCAAGGCGATGCAACAGGTAGACGTCCAATTAGAGGAAGCCGGAGTTGAGTGGTCGACGCGCCGCGCGACACTGAGCTTTGACAGGGCCTCAATAAAAACTGCACCCCGTTTAGCTCGCCGCCACCACACTACGCGCTTTTTTGCCCCGTGAACTTGTCGAGCGCTTCGCTTTGGCTTCGACCTCCTTGTAGCACAGTTACACTTTTTTTTAATAACACCTGCTACCGAAATATTCCGAAAAACTTAAGCTCTGCGTAACTCGAAACGCAAAAATTTAAGATTTTTTGAAGCCACTTTGCTCCTTACATATGCGTGGCAGATCAGTGGATCGTTATAATTTATGGAGGCGAACTTACCCCGATCGCTTATCGATTAATCTTCGCTGAGCTCTCAGTAACATTTTCAATTTAACTGGAAATATTACTGGCGTGTTATAAATCACGGGTGTCCTCCGGCTCCTCGCGACAATTTCGGGAAGAGCACAACTTTAATTCTTAATTATGGGCTTGCTCGCCTTGTCGTATTTATTTTACTTTGTTAAATTATCTCTGTAGCAGTCCGGCAATAAATTTGCTCACGCGATCAATAATTGAGATGTTAATGCGGGTGCGGGAACATTAAAAATGATCCCGTTTATCTGTTCTCAAATCGTAAAAAAGATAATGTAAAATGTGTTTAAATGTCTTCAAATAAATATGTAATTAAAATGGTTTTAAAGTCTAACAAAGTACATATTTAAGCTGCTCCGAAGGAACGTAATAATGGAAAGTGTATCGAAAGCGTATGATTGTTACATATATAAAAAGTGAAGAGAAAATTGTGAGCTGAAATTTGCCGACCGCTTACCGATTCAATGCTGACATTCCAGGGTTGGTATTTTAATTCACAATTTGTCTCTCAATTTTTGGAATGCGAGCGGTAATGAGAAAGATACTAAAACAATCACACGCCTTTTACGATGCAACTTAAAAAAGATCCGGTATTTTCCGGCCGAAATATTTGTAACTAACGAAAACTTCGGAGACTACAAGTGGTGCGCAGTGATTTGTTCTTGAGGTTGATGATATTAAAGTACATTTTATTCGGGTGTTGCCATCACCAGTAATTCCAGTGATTATGCTACAATTACGGGCATTCGCACAGCCGCTCCGAGAGGGCTAAAACTTTATAATTTTGTAGTGTCCGACTGTCCGTTGACTTCAAAGTCCAGTTAGTTGAGCGGATGAGCGTTTGATGAAGTTTTAATGACACAATCCCGATACCGCTGCCGCGCTGACTCGATTAACCTGGCTACTGAAGGCTCCGAACACCTATCTTTACCGGCGGTTGTTTAGTTATCGAGTGCCTAGTGCCGTATTAGTTATTATCCACCGCATCACTAGTAGCGGCACCGCCTCCTATAGGTGTTTCTTCGATGTATTGTGCCGCCTCGTTATTGATCATTCGCTATGATTACACGCACCTGTTGTTATTAGTACTTACGTAACAATGTACACTTATAAAGTATTCAATTTGTAATTGTTGCATAATTAACGACACTCCTGTTAGCCTGAGGCGGCTTCTTAGTTTTGGAACTTGCTCCTGTGTTGTGAAATTTGCACCTACCGCTAATGTAACTCTTCATTAGTCCATTAAAAGTAACTTTGATTACGGATAAGGTTTCGAATTCTGCAGGTTAAAAATAATGTATGAAGAAAATTACAGTCTACTGTCACACGAATAGTGTTAGTACGGTAGTCACACAAATAGGACGTTGGTGCTTAAATTTTCTTATGTACGTAATATCTGAAATTCTTAGGTCTGACACTAAAATCGGAATCGTAAAGTGTTTCCACGTAGGCCGCTCACGATGGGCGTTTAATGCATGCCACTTAAACTGAATCCCTCGCCCTTCTTCAGTAACCATAAAAACTTAAGCCGACAAATTAAGATCGTAAGACACATTTATACGCACAGTATTTTATGCTTTTTATTTTGTGATTGCATGATTTACGCTCTGTCTCGGTCAATTTGTTCTAGATTTATATTTATAGAATTTGCATAAAATGTGGATCCTGTGTAGGTATTCTTAATGCTATTAAAATATCGCGCCATACTGATGTCAGAGACTACGCTAGCAGATCAACTTTGACTTTTATGACACAAAATTTTTGATTTAATTACCCTACTGCGTGACGCAAGGCAGGGTAATGTGTTTTTCAGTCTATTTATGTATGTATGTGTATATGTATGTATGTTCATATGTGGCGTTGTAGAGACCAAACGTGTTGACCGATTTTGATGATTCTTACGTCAATCGATTCGTCTTTACCTTGCGAGTATCATTAACCACATGACAATAATCAAAATTCATCACAGCGACTACCAGACGCCATATTGTCAAAATGAAAAAAGAAAATATTAACGAACTAAGTCAAAAGGGGTATTGTTAATAGGTATTCAAAAATGATTTTTAGGTTCCTTTGATCATTTTTCATTTTAAGTAACGTTTAGTATATAGGTATAACGATTTAAAAATTGTTTAAATAACCATTCTCGCTAATTTACTAACTCCCTTAATGAAATGGTCACATTGCGAATTTTACCGTCTTATAATCCTAATAAAGAAGTCAATGAATCGTAACTAAAAAGTGTAAAATAAGAAAATAATAAAAAAAATAACAAAATACTCGACTGCGTAAAAACACTAAAAAGAAGTAGCCGAGTAGCTGTTACCTACTCATTTAAATTTTACAGGGCTGCTGCTTCTCTATTTTTACCTGACAAAAGCTTTGGTCACCCGGGTACTACTATAAGATACATAAAATATTTATAGATGTACTTAAATATGCCATAATAAGTCTAATACGAGTACGAATGATAGATATGGGTTGCTGCATCTACTAGTTAGGTATCATATATTCTTAATGGCTTATTAGTTTTATCCCAGTGATGGTTTGTAGTCTGATATAGTCCAATAGTTACCCCATTAACAAGTTACTGATTTGGCAAAGCCAGGCGAGGTGTGTTGCCAAACCCCGACTGACGTCGGAGCATTTGTATATTATTATATGCCAGTGATTCGAGAAAATTTCGATAGCGTGATTCAGGGCGGCGTGACGTCACCGTGTGACGTATGTGCGCTGTCGCCACACTGACAAACCCTATTATTTTTATAATGTCGTCTGATATGGACTTATCATGCCTAAATGGGACGGTGAACTAAATTACCTAAATGTATCTAGTGATTAAATCTAATGTACCTACCTATACTTACTCGTAGTGTTGTACCTTACCTATTTATATTATATTAGTAGTGTTTGACGACGCGTTAATGATTGAGTGAAACAGGTCTGAACCCAGGGTCGCGCGTGCCACTCTCCCTGACTGACAAATGTAGGGGACAATCGAATGCCCGATCTATGACGAAGGCTTTGAGAAATGACAGCTTGAGTGCTGAAAATCAAGAAACAATTGCTATTTATGCAGATATTTCTAAATCTATTGTTGTTTTTTATTCTTCTTAATCCAACTTGAATACAAGAACATTAATCAAGAGAACATCTATTTATTACAACCTAACACTATCAGTTATTTAATATTGCCCATGTTCTAAGATTATTATATTTTTATTTTTATTTACAATATTATGTTAAAACCTGACACTTTACACCATACTCATTGCCGCTACTAATGTGGAGTGATGAGCAGCAATTCATTAAGTATGCAAAGATTAGAGGGTTCAAATTACATACATAATATAACGCCCAGCAAGATATTAATATCTGTCTTCTACACTCTTTAAATACTAATTCCAAAAGATATATTCTGCTGACGTATGAGATATATTCTGCTTATTACATCATTAACATTTTGTTTCTTTACTAAAATTATACTTATGAGATGTAAAATTTTATCACTATTGATCAAGTAGTCGATAATAATCTAAAATTTTAACAAGAAAATAACCGACTTCAAATGAAGTACATCCAATTAAAAAGAATCATCGAAATCGGTTGGCGTTATATTGAGTTATTCGTCCATTTATCGCTCACATACTTAATGCAAATTTGAGACTTATATGCTTTTGAAATGGATGCCATTGTCAGATCTCGCTCAAATTTATGTGGGACCACACGACAGGCACGAACTTTCGATTAAAAGAAGAATCATCAAAATCGGTTCACACAGTCCAAAGTTTCGAGGTAACAAACATAAAAAAATACAGTCGAATTGAGAACCTCCTCCTTTTTTTTAAGTCGGTTAAAAATATACCAACACGGGTGGCGTAAAACAGGTGGTTCAAACGTCCATTGTGTATTCATGCAGAAATAACGAAAGAAAGATTAGGTTATTTCATCAGTGAAAACGTGTTAACATGTGTGCTGAATTGTGGGCAGTTAATGGGTCCAGATTTTATGGCTGTGCTAGTTGAAAGCCTTCGTTCGTATTACAACCGATCGTAATTGCACTCTTGAACGAATCGTTTATCATATTAGAGCTATGAAACCGCTCGCAGCTCGGATTTATCGCATTCTAATTTGAGCCCCGCTTAACTAGTGCGTTCGAAGAAAACTTTGCAACTGATATTTCCTCATTATCCGTATAACTATGAGCAGTAACAGGTTGTAAACGTATTGTTTCTGTTTAAATTTGATTTTAATCTTGATTTATTATAAGCGTCGCCGACATTCTTGTCTCCAAATTAGAGCACTTTAAATTGTTATTTATTTTGTTAGTAGACTAATTTTGTGGGACCTATTAATTTTGGAGTTGATAAATTTTATTGTTTAAGTTTTTCATAGTATTCGTCAGTACTATTTTTGAATTTGGGGGCACGGTTAAGACGTGGGCACTACCTACCTTTTTTCGAAACGCTTCGTAGCTTTTGTGATCCTTTATAACTTGGGTTTGGATTATACCAGATAAACAAAACTCGCGAAATATGATGTCAATAGTGGACTTATTAAACATTTCAAGTTTTAATTGCATAGCTCGTATACTTCAGATTTTATTGATATCTAAAAACCCCTGATTTTGTCACTCACTGATGATCATCATAACTCATTTGTACTTCCTGAAATCCTAGAAAGCTGGAATTTGGTATGTGAGCTATTATATGTACAAAAACAGCAAAAAAATTCTAAAACTTGGAACTTTTACCCCCCAAACAAACCCAACTAGGGGATGAAAGATTGTATGAGGTATTCATAAACTTTGATGCTTGTGGTATGAAAATTGATATACTTACTCCTTTTTATAAATAATAAAATACTTATTTCAGGATTTTTTAGTAAATCACTCTCCACCCTTTAAATTAGGGGATAGAAGTTTGTATGGATTTTTCGTGTATTGTCATAAGCAACTTACAATTAAAAAATAAAAACTAAAAACCCGTCTGCATAAAAAAAGAAAAAGAAAAATAAGTGCAGTAGTTTAGAATGTTGTGAAAACTGAACAACTACTATACCTTAAAAGGATTAACAATCGGGACCCATTCTTCAACCAATCAAATATTGTTTGTTTTTCCCAAGCAGCCCAGTAAAATTTCAATGAGTACCATGGGGAGACCATTATGGCTCTACATTAAAAAGTTCTCAGTTCTCATGTACAGCCAAGCTTCTAACTCTACACGCTCTAATTATACAAGTATAAAATATGTGGATTGACCGTTTCGCTATCGTCACATGATCTTAAGGTGAAAAATTTTATTACTGTTCATTACTTTTCTGTTTGCAATAGTTCTTTTTGTAACAAAACAGCTAAGCCACATATTTCGACTAAGGTGTAGCGTTTGTGGAGATAGGACTTGTCCTATCTGTCCTAACTTTGAGTTAGAAGCTTGGCTCTACATGAGATCATTGTTATTAAAGATATTCTGACTCAAACCAAGTCTCACATACTAATTTCTCACATACTAATTGTACCATTTATTTCCATACTAAAATTTTATGTTAACTATTAAATGTAGCTCTTTTCTTTAATTGGACTTATTAATAATTAATTATAATTGTGTATTCATATTTTATGTAGGTAAAAGTAATTAGTTATAATTTGTGGCTAGATAATGCAGGTGGCAGTGGTCGATGGCCGCGCTGTGCCGCGGTGGTCAAAGTTAATTACTAATGGCCTGCGATTGTGTCGAATTATCTGGTTAATTTAAATCACAATCATTGTACGCCATAAACATATTGGCCTTTACCGTAGTCACAATAATACATCAAATTTACATAATACCTACATACTTGTGCCTAATAATGTGAACGTTTGAACTGTCTAGCGGGCGGAAGACGAATGTGGAGAATTTCTTTTCATTAAGCCTACATTACGTACATGTGCGTTGGACGGCGGTCGTAGTTATTCGTGGAGGAAGGCGATGAAACCCAGGGCAGCGGACATAAATCCAATTGTCAAAATGAAAAAAGAAAATATTAACGAACTAAGTCAAAAGGGGTATTGTTAATAGGTATTCAAAAATGATTTTTAGGTTCCTTTGATCATTTTTCATTTTAAGTAACGTTTAGTATATAGGTATAACGATTTAAAAATTGTTTAAATAACCATTCTCGCTAATTTACTAACTCCCTTAATGAAATGGTCACATTGCGAATTTTACCGTCTTATAATCCTAATAAAGAAGTCAATGAATCGTAACTAAAAAGTGTAAAATAAGAAAATAATAAAAAAAATAACAAAATACTCGACTGCGTAAAAACACTAAAAAGAAGTAGCCGAGTAGCTGTTACCTACTCATTTAAATTTTACAGGGCTGCTGCTTCTCTATTTTTACCTGACAAAAGCTTTGGTCACCCGGGTACTACTATAAGATACATAAAATATTTATAGATGTACTTAAATATGCCATAATAAGTCTAATACGAGTACGAATGATAGATATGGGTTGCTGCATCTACTAGTTAGGTATCATATATTCTTAATGGCTTATTAGTTTTATCCCAGTGATGGTTTGTAGTCTGATATAGTCCAATAGTTACCCCATTAACAAGTTACTGATTTGGCAAAGCCAGGCGAGGTGTGTTGCCAAACCCCGACTGACGTCGGAGCATTTGTATATTATTATATGCCAGTGATTCGAGAAAATTTCGATAGCGTGATTCAGGGCGGCGTGACGTCACCGTGTGACGTATGTGCGCTGTCGCCACACTGACAAACCCTATTATTTTTATAATGTCGTCTGATATGGACTTATCATGCCTAAATGGGACGGTGAACTAAATTACCTAAATGTATCTAGTGATTAAATCTAATGTACCTACCTATACTTACTCGTAGTGTTGTACCTTACCTATTTATATTATATTAGTAGTGTTTGACGACGCGTTAATGATTGAGTGAAACAGGTCTGAACCCAGGGTCGCGCGTGCCACTCTCCCTGACTGACAAATGTAGGGGACAATCGAATGCCCGATCTATGACGAAGGCTTTGAGAAATGACAGCTTGAGTGCTGAAAATCAAGAAACAATTGCTATTTATGCAGATATTTCTAAATCTATTGTTGTTTTTTATTCTTCTTAATCCAACTTGAATACAAGAACATTAATCAAGAGAACATCTATTTATTACAACCTAACACTATCAGTTATTTAATATTGCCCATGTTCTAAGATTATTATATTTTTATTTTTATTTACAATATTATGTTAAAACCTGACACTTCACACCATACTCATTGCCGCTACTAATGTGGAGTGATGAGCAGCAATTCATTAAGTATGCAAAGATTAGAGGGTTCAAATTACATACATAATATAACGCCCAGCAAGATATTAATATCTGTCTTCTACACTCTTTAAATACTAATTCCAAAAGATATATTCTGCTGACGTATGAGATATATTCTGCTTATTACATCATTAACATTTTGTTTCTTTACTAAAATTATACTTATGAGATGTAAAATTTTATCACTATTGATCAAGTAGTCGATAATAATCTAAAATTTTAACAAGAAAATAACCGACTTCAAATGAAGTACATCCAATTAAAAAGAATCATCGAAATCGGTTGGCGTTATATTGAGTTATTCGTCCATTTATCGCTCACATACTTAATGCAAATTTGAGACTTATATGCTTTTGAAATGGATGCCATTGTCAGATCTCGCTCAAATTTATGTGGGACCACACGACAGGCACGAACTTTCGATTAAAAGAAGAATCATCAAAATCGGTTCACACAGTCCAAAGTTTCGAGGTAACAAACATAAAAAAATACAGTCGAATTGAGAACCTCCTCCTTTTTTTTAAGTCGGTTAAAAATATACCAACACGGGTGGCGTAAAACAGGTGGTTCAAACGTCCATTGTGTATTCATGCAGAAATAACGAAAGAAAGATTAGGTTATTTCATCAGTGAAAACGTGTTAACATGTGTGCTGAATTGTGGGCAGTTAATGGGTCCAGATTTTATGGCTGTGCTAGTTGAAAGCCTTCGTTCGTATTACAACCGATCGTAATTGCACTCTTGAACGAATCGTTTATCATATTAGAGCTATGAAACCGCTCGCAGCTCGGATTTATCGCATTCTAATTTGAGCCCCGCTTAACTAGTGCGTTCGAAGAAAACTTTGCAACTGATATTTCCTCATTATCCGTATAACTATGAGCAGTAACAGGTTGTAAACGTATTGTTTCTGTTTAAATTTGATTTTAATCTTGATTTATTATAAGCGTCGCCGACATTCTTGTCTCCAAATTAGAGCACTTTAAATTGTTATTTATTTTGTTAGTAGACTAATTTTGTGGGACCTATTAATTTTGGAGTTGATAAATTTTATTGTTTAAGTTTTTCATAGTATTCGTCAGTACTATTTTTGAATTTGGGGGCACGGTTAAGACGTGGGCACTACCTACCTTTTTTCGAAACGCTTCGTAGCTTTTGTGATCCTTTATAACTTGGGTTTGGATTATACCAGATAAACAAAACTCGCGAAATATGATGTCAATAGTGGACTTATTAAACATTTCAAGTTTTAATTGCATAGCTCGTATACTTCAGATTTTATTGATATCTAAAAACCCCTGATTTTGTCACTCACTGATGATCATCATAACTCATTTGTACTTCCTGAAATCCTAGAAAGCTGGAATTTGGTATGTGAGCTATTATATGTACAAAAACAGCAAAAAAATTCTAAAACTTGGAACTTTTACCCCCCAAACAAACCCAACTAGGGGATGAAAGATTGTATGAGGTATTCATAAACTTTGATGCTTGTGGTATGAAAATTGATATACTTACTCCTTTTTATAAATAATAAAATACTTATTTCAGGATTTTTTAGTAAATCACTCTCCACCCTTTAAATTAGGGGATAGAAGTTTGTATGGATTTTTCGTGTATTGTCATAAGCAACTTACAATTAAAAAATAAAAACTAAAAACCCGTCTGCATAAAAAAAGAAAAAGAAAAATAAGTGCAGTAGTTTAGAATGTTGTGAAAACTGAACAACTACTATACCTTAAAAGGATTAACAATCGGGACCCATTCTTCAACCAATCAAATATTGTTTGTTTTTCCCAAGCAGCCCAGTAAAATTTCAATGAGTACCATGGGGAGACCATTATGGCTCTACATTAAAAAGTTCTCAGTTCTCATGTACAGCCAAGCTTCTAACTCTACACGCTCTAATTATACAAGTATAAAATATGTGGATTGACCGTTTCGCTATCGTCACATGATCTTAAGGTGAAAAATTTTATTACTGTTCATTACTTTTCTGTTTGCAATAGTTCTTTTTGTAACAAAACAGCTAAGCCACATATTTCGACTAAGGTGTAGCGTTTGTGGAGATAGGACTTGTCCTATCTGTCCTAACTTTGAGTTAGAAGCTTGGCTCTACATGAGATCATTGTTATTAAAGATATTCTGACTCAAACCAAGTCTCACATACTAATTTCTCACATACTAATTGTACCATTTATTTCCATACTAAAATTTTATGTTAACTATTAAATGTAGCTCTTTTCTTTAATTGGACTTATTAATAATTAATTATAATTGTGTATTCATATTTTATGTAGGTAAAAGTAATTAGTTATAATTTGTGGCTAGATAATGCAGGTGGCAGTGGTCGATGGCCGCGCTGTGCCGCGGTGGTCAAAGTTAATTACTAATGGCCTGCGATTGTGTCGAATTATCTGGTTAATTTAAATCACAATCATTGTACGCCATAAACATATTGGCCTTTACCGTAGTCACAATAATACATCAAATTTACATAATACCTACATACTTGTGCCTAATAATGTGAACGTTTGAACTGTCTAGCGGGCGGAAGACGAATGTGGAGAATTTCTTTTCATTAAGCCTACATTACGTACATGTGCGTTGGACGGCGGTCGTAGTTATTCGTGGAGGAAGGCGATGAAACCCAGGGCAGCGGACATAAATCAACCCACTACGACTGTATTTCTTTCGTAATCAGCTCATATCGGTGCTCGCGGTTGTGCCCGCCTAATTATTGTCGACTTTTACGATCGCTGTAACGAGTTTTCACTTGGAGCCAATCACGATTTTACGGCGTTGTTGTTAAGTTTTTAATTATTAATATTTCACAAAAGTATTCCTTGATGCATCCATGGTAAAGTTAATAGAATGGGGATAATTGATTTTATCATTAAAATAGTAAAAACTGTATGCAAGTTTCATATAAATAGCAATGTTCAAATGCATGTATATAACAATGTATGTATGTAACAATTCGATACTTAAAGTTTAATAATAATATAACCAATTTTGCATAACAATTGGTTAAATGTAATTAACTCGATCTTTAAATGGTTTTATTTTGCATAATAGAAACTCCGTAGTGGTAAAAAGCCTACAGACGGTCCCCGCTTGGACGGAACACAATCTTATTTATGATCGTATCTCCCAAGAATGCTGGCTACTCTTGTTCGTCGTCGGCGTCTGTATGTTTTATGTGTAGGAATCTAAATTTCTTATCTCTGATATTAACATATTGATTATGCTTCCCATATTGATTTGTGACAGACATGGCGATTCGACGTCCATACGAGTATCTATATTTAGATATGCATAAATACATATACGAATATATTATACAATGTTGAACTAGTTTCTTCCAAATGCGGTGCAAGCCTGAACGCTCGTTAAAAATAAATTAACATCCAACTCCACTTCCATAACGCACTGAACGAGTTTACATCTGCAATCGAATTGTATTATAGAGATCGTGTAATGCCGCACTTGATAGCGTTATGATATATTGGTATTGAATTTAATATATAATTCTATTTCACGACATCGAGTGTACGTGTCGTAAAATTATTAAAGTAAAAGCTATTTCACTACTCGATAACAAAACTAACGGTGAGGCGGCGAGCGCTCCACGGTTTCTCACATCGACTTGATCAAGTTATCTCGGAATCTAAACACAGCATAGATGCAAGCCGTGATACCCGCTTCCATCTCTAAGATGTCGAGGTGTCTGGATATTAGGAGCGTAAGCAATTTGTCAAGTTAGATGTACGTTTTGTTAACGGTAATCCGTTCACTGAAACGTACATCGGGACCACTGGGTGTTTGAGTCATCCAGTTGAATAGTTCTTTAGAAACGCGATTAGGCTAATGTGAATCAACGTTCGGAAGTTTTTAAGAATAACCGAAAGGTTATAGTTTGATTAAAAATATATCCTTTAACGCGTCGTTTTAATTAATTTACAGGCTAGTTATGGTACCTACTTGTAATTATTTAATTAAACAAGATGGCTGACGATTACAGATAGTAACGAATTCATGGAAAGCTATTTATGTTTTAAATAATTGTGACCTTTTTGTCCGGCTTAAAAAATACCGAGCAATTTTTTTTATGGAAATAGCTGGCAAACGAGCTGACTATCCACCTGATGGTAAGTGGCTATCGTTGCCCATGGACATCAGCAATACCAAAGGCATCACTGATGCGTTGCCGGCCAAGATAGGGTGAAGAAAAAGAAGAAAGAACTGGCTCTCAAGCCCCCAGCCGGAACACGATGAGTCGTTTGGCGGCTGACACATGCTCAAAGGTGGTAGCTATCCAGATTCCAGGCGAACCCCATGGAGAAATAATAATAGTAATATGATAGTAATTATAATCTGAGAGTAACCTATGTATGCGCGAGAAAACTTAGGTATACTTATTTGTAAGATATAATATTCTCGAAGTTGTATGTGGAACCTATGGGCCAACATATGGGTTGTTATGATATGTATCTACTTGTAAGGTGCCTGCTCTTGAACATTTTGCTTTTATCTCTGTTATGGTGGGCATACACGATCAATTATACTTGTCAAGTTTGCAGCGGGGTTGACGCTGCATCCAGTAAACTTGACGGTTTGTGGCCACGGTATGGATATCTCATGCAAACTTGATGCCGCATCAAGTCAAACTGCAAACTTGACAAGTACACTTGATCATGTATGGCCAGCATAATACATATTTTTTTACTGTTTTTGAAATGTGTCGTCATTTTAATTTAATCTATTCCGCATTGTTGACCTTTCTGAATTGGTTGGCTCTATATTAAGTCTACTATATTTTAATCAAAATCGATTGCACTGAACTGTACAAGAAAATCTCATAACGAAGGGCTGTGCTAGTTTGCCCTCTATAAGTAATAAGCTCGCCGCCTGTGTCTGCCATGTGACGGCCAAGCGGAACTTTTGATCGAAGTTGCTACTTATCGTTCATCTCGACTTGAAAAACTATCGCCAGTCCAACGTAATGTTAAGGATTGTTAAGAAAATCTAAACCATTAATACCTATACTATTTTTACACCTTTTATATAAGCCCAATTAAGTTTCAATATAAGTTTCATATTGCAAATAACTAAAAAAATTAAGAAGTAAGAAAAAATGAATAATGCTTTTATTTATTAATACCTCCAGCCGACTTGTATACGTATTAATATATTTTTTTTCGAAAACGTCTGGCAAATCTTGTCCGCACACGGCGAGCGCCTGACAATTTATGAAGCAATCAGCCGTTTCTTTCCCGAGTTTATTTTGGAATTATTTATTTTATTTGGAGGATGGGGCTGGAAATTGTTTGGAAGGTTGCTTAATATTCATTGATCTCACCTTACGATTTGTTTACGTCGATGCGCGTAGGCGCCGAAGTACGGAGTGCTCAAATTAAAAAGCAACTCGGTTCGCCTGGGCCCCCGACCGGTTTAACACTCCCGTGGACTTCACGAGGTGTAAATATGAACCCCAGTGTCATTACATTATGATTTCCATACAGTATTGTTTTAATTAACTTATAAATATTTGTACGATTTTATTCTAATTCTACATGGAAATGGAAAGAAATGCCCAGTGAAAAAAATTAAAAATCCCAGGAAAAATATTATTAAGCAGGTAACAGAACATACGAGTAGCTCATATAAATAAGAGCACATTGCATATTTTAAAAATGTAAGTATATAGTAAGTTAGATCGTGGTTAAAGTATAAATATACCTATATATAAATATGTATAACTGTGATTGTAGCTTATATTTATCACAGTTCCATAATTCCCACGACTCCGGCTGGTATAATTTAATTTGACACGAGTACGATACCCTATTCGGGCGCAGCAGAGCAACATCACGTCAAAGTTTGTCAAAGGCTTTAGAGACTGGCGTGAAATTTATAATTTTAAGAAGATGCGTCGTCTAAAATTAGTCTATAAATTACATAAATTAGATCACTAATATTTCTGATTATTATTTTATAGTTTTTGTAATAAGGTATGTGTAACAAATTGTAATAATGTAGAAGAGTTCTGTTCTGAGCTTGATCCATTATGTAGGATAATTATATTGTATAAGGAATGTTATTAGGTAGTTGCAGGTATAACGTAACCTATAAATTTCAATCCATGTGAAATAATCCAAATTAATTTAAATTACTTCGGACAAGTAAATGCACAAAAGTATCGTTGGAAGGAGGCGAACTAATTAAAAGTTTTCTTCTGTACTAATAATTCGTTTGACTGTCAGAGTTTTGCGTCGTTAATTTTAATTAAAGAAACGCGGAGCGGAGTTTGTAATAATATTAAAGCATTGAAATTGGTGATCCGCTAAACTTCGACATTCTGTTCGGGGATGACCGTCCATTCGTTTTAATTAACCCTTCTGTGGGTCTCATCTGCCTCGCTATTAGAAAAGTTTCAAATTTTTATCAACTTGCGGCACCGCAATAAATCAATTATGCTAGCTACTCCGTCCCGTGAACTCGACGTCCACTTATAACATTTTTAAAATGTATTATGACATTTTTTTTGCAATATTAAACAAAATATATTCAACTAAAAAAAGGTAGCTGATGCCCGCGATTTCATCTCAGGAAAGATTGGACGAAAATTTTTATATTTGCTTGCACTCATTTAGTATTACAATATAAAAAAATGCGTGATAAGTATTGTATAACTTCGGTCAAGGAGGGAAAATTTCGAATTTCAAGTTAGTGGGACGAAAATTTTGAATAAATTGTAACCTTTTTATACTTTGGAACATGTATTTTCTAGAAAAATTCCTTTATCTTCCTCCGTGCTATATTAACATGGTCTATAAAGTATAATACAATACTACTGATATACAACTTTTTTTTTTTTTTTTACACAAATAAGTTAATGCTTGACCACAATCCCACCTGATGGTAAGTGGAGATGTATTATATTTAATTATGTATAATTGTAACAATATAATTAATCTAAATCAATTTAATTTTCGGTAGATAATGTAGATATGTGTCCACTACATTCCTAATTTCGTGCGTTCTTCCCCTTTGTCCACTTATTAATCCCGGGTTTGATTAAGACTCGCCGTGATGTATTTCTTGCGCGCGTACCTAATGGAAAGACATACGTCAAGTGTCCCCGTTATTGGCTAGAGGATTGGCTTAATAGTGCCGATGGCTGGTATGCAGTAAATTTTGTCATCCCCTTTTTTTCTTCTACATGGCCTCCGACGTTTATTACTCATACCCCGTGCGATAGCCTCCTCATTTGTTATACTTACCTTAATATATTATCCTACTAATATTTTAAATAAAGTTTGTTTGTGAGGGGGTATAGATGTTTGTTGCTCTTTCAGGAAAAATCTACTGAAAAGATTTTCATGAAATTTGGCTCACAGGTAGACCAAAATTTAGAATAACATATACGGTACTGATTTTCTCGTTAAATGCGGGCACACAGTCGCGCGCGGGCGCTCGTTAAAGCTAGACGCGGCGATTTTTTGTTCGATTCTTTTTCATTTCAAGTTCTTAACGTTTTGTTTACGTGTGATCTGTTTACAACATGAGTCGTGTGCTATTTAATAATGAATAGCAACGCTGACGCGATGATTGCGCAATCAATTGAGTTGGGAGTGAGCGAGGGTGCGATGACACGGAGTACGGAGAATGTAGATTTGTTGTGTAGCATGGAGCAGAATAATGTGAATGAGGAGCCGACAAGGAGACCGGTAAAGAGAAATCGAGGAATAAATCAGGATGAAATTTGGACAACGGTGGTGCGTAAGGCGAAAAAATTTGGACGATCTGAGGGACATGATGATTCGTCTAGGATTCAAGAAGATAAAATTGAAATTTGTTTGACGTGCACGGAAAAAATACCTAAGCAGTTCGGATTAGCAAAATTATTACGTGATGAAAATATAACAAATGTTATTAAAATTAAATATATAAATTCATTCAAGGTCTTGTTGCATTTTAGCGACGAAGAAAGCGCTGAATTATTTCTACAATCCAAAAAATTTAGTGAGAATGGTTTTAAATGTCAAAAAACTTTAGAAGTCAGCCAGTCTTACGGAGTCATCAAAGATATTGATTTACATTTAACTGAAGAAGAAATTTTAGAAGGGCTTAGTAGTGAAACAGTTATATTGGGAGTAAAAAGATTAAAGCGCAAAAATACTAACGACGGCCATTGGGAGTTGAGTGAATCGGTGAGAATATGTTTCAAAGGTTCGTCACTGCCTGCATATGTATATGTACTTAAAACTCGGGTAGCTGTTTCTCCATACACTTACCCAGTGACTCAATGCTCTCGCTGCTGGCGATTCGGACATTCTATTAGATATTGTCCCTCTTTAAAAACTATTTGCCCGAAGTGTACTAAAAGTCATTCAAACTGCGAAACAACAAACTTTGTATGTAACAATTGTGCTGGAAGACACATGGCAATGGCTAAAGTATGCCCAGTTTATAAAAAAGAAAAGCGTTTACGAGAGTTGATGGCGGAATTTAATTGTTCCTATAAAAGAGCTATTACTTTGTATGTGCCACCCACGCCTCCGTCATTTGATATATCCCAAGATCCACCATTGCCGACTCCAACTGCAGCTGAAAAAGACCCTCCACAAGATAAAAATACTCCAACACATACTACTCCGACTAATAACTACAATACAGAAGAAAGAAGGAAAAAAAGAAAGAAGAGAAAAGTTGCGAGACCAAAGAATAACAAAAAAGGAAATGAGGAAAATGATAGTATGTCGTTTGAATATTATTATTACTCAGAAATAAGCGAAAGTGAAAGTAGACATGAAGAACAACCGCACGATGAGACTAGATCAGAGAATAAAGAACGAATGACGTGGCAGTCTTTGTGGAAGAGACTAAAGGCTAAATTATTTGAAGAAGGGACGAGTTCATGGGAAGAGAAGATCAAGGGATGCTTTACTATTTTTGTTGAAGGGTTGTTATCACTTTTAAAGCAATTTATTGCTGATCAGCCTTGTTGGCATTTCATGAGTCAATTATGGACTACAACTTCCACCTCCCAATAAATATTTTACAATGGAATGCTCAAAGCATCCATCCTAAGCGTTTGGAATTTGAAGCATTGTTACATCAGGAGAAAATTCATATCGCTATAATAAGTGAGACCTGGCTGGATAGCAGCAGTACTTTTCGAATAAACGATTATAATATTTTCAGGTCAGACCGTATTGATGGATATGGTGGTGTAGCCGTCATAACGCACAGATCGATTAAAGCACAGCAATGCAGTGTCAATCTGAGTAATCCCCAAATTGAGGTGCTGTTTGTAAAAATTTTTAATTGTGATCACTTGGAAAACGTAGTTTCTCTATATTGCCCACCTAGCGTTAGGACTCAATCAAGGGATTGGGATCAAATATTCACACTAGCCGGTAGAAAAACATTATTAGCAGGAGATTTTAATGGCCATCATACAAATTGGTCCACCAGAATAGACTCTCGGGGTGAACAGATCCTAGATTCATTATTGGAGAACTTTTTTGTTTCATTAAATGATGGCACACACACGAGAATTAAAATAGTTAATGGTACGGTTCAAAAATCTTCCCCCGATATATCTTTGGCTTCTGTAGATATTGCGCTGAGATTTGACTGGACTGTTATAAATGAAAATCTGGGAAGCGATCACTTAATCATTAAAATGAAGACTCACGCTGCTGTAAATAACACCTATTTGAAAAAACGTAATTTTAAGAAGGCAAACTGGATAAAATACAAAGAAAGTATAGAAAGATATATTTTAGGTTTTACGATGTCAGATGATCCAATTATAGCTTACAATGATTTTTTAAATATAATCAATAAAGCAGCAGACGACTCCATTCCATATATTAAAGTATGTAATAATCCTTTACGTCAGCAAAATTTCAAGCCCAAACCATATTGGAACCAGAATACATCTAAGATAGTAGCTCAAAGACGCAGGGCTCTCGCAGTCTTCAGAAGAAACCCTACGCCGAATAATCTGGAATCTTTACTCAATATGGTTAGGTTAGCACAGTCAGCAATCCGTAATAGCAAAAGTGAATCTTGGCAAGGATTTTGCAATAGCATTGGTAGTGTGTCATCTTCAAAAGAAATGTGGACGAAGATGAAATGGCTGAAGGGTCACAAACAACAGATCGGTAGCATAACCCATGAGACAGCTGAATCTCTAATATGTACTCTAGCACCTGATTATGCAGTTCCAGCTATGCCTACATTTCTCAGTGAAAATACACATTTATCATCACCAATTTTGATTGAAGAGTTCTCTAATTCTATCAAACAGACTGATACAGCAACAGGCGTCGATGGAATTTCATATTCGATGATTAAGAATTTACCAGAAGCAGCTAAACATCTATTGGTGAATTTATATAATAGGTTTTTATCCTCGGGTATTGTACCGAGTCAGTGGAAGGATATAAAAATTGTACCCATCCCTAAACCTGGTGGTAACAATAGTATAGACTCAAGTGTACGTCCTATTGCTTTGCTGTCTTGTCCATGCAAGATATTCCATACAATTATTGCTCGTAGATTAGAATGGTTTTTTGAAGCTAACAATAGTTTCTCTGCGGAAACATTAGGTTTCAGAAGATCGCGGTCTTGCATGGACAATCTGACAAGGTTGGTTTCTCGAATCCAAAGTGGCTTTAGCAAGGGACTAACTACAGTGGGCTGTTTCATTGATATTGATAGTGCTTACAACAATATTAATATATTGACTCTCTTGAACATTCTGGATAATTGTGGAGTGGGCAGTTCACTATGCAATTACCTTTGGCAATTCTTACACTCACGACGTTTATCAATATGTATTAATAATAATGAATTCATAAGTCGAATATCAGGGATAGGTATAGCCCAAGGTGACCCCTTGTCTCCAATATTATTCAACATAGCTACTATTAATATTTGTAAAAGTATCACACATGTGTACATATCGCAATATGCGGATGATTTTGTACTTTATACCAGTCATAAAAACATAAATGATGCCGTCACTGCTGCTCAAAGTGCCTTAAATATGTTAAATAGTATGATACAGGATTTAGGTTTAAATATATCGCACAGGAAATCTAAAATATGCGTTTTTGCTAGGGGTCACATTAGGAACGTACATAGACATAACGTAACTTTAAGGATAAATAATAGTACTATTCAACAAGTTGAAAGTGTTAAATATTTGGGTATGTGGTTGGACAAAAATTTGAAATGGGGTAAACATGTGAATGAATTGCGGGTCAAAACAACAAAATTTCTAAACGTATTTAAAGTGCTTGCTGGGTCTAGCTGGGGCGTTCATCCTTCTCATCTTAGACGATTATACATAGCTATAATACGCTCTAGATTGGATTATGGCAGTTTTCTTTTCGACAATAGTGCAAAAAGTCATTTATACAAGCTGGATAAAGTACAAAATCAGGCAATGAGAGTGATCGGTGGTTTCATAAGAAGTTCTCCAATACATGTTATGGAGAGTGAATTATGTCTCCAACCTCTGTATATCCGCAGGAAATACTTGGCTGCAAAGTTTTGGCTCAGATCTAAGTCATTTCTTGATAATGTTACCATCCAAGTTATAGAGGAACTGAGTATTTTATGCCAAAATGCATATTGGGCAAGGAAAAAGATACCGTTACTTATTGTAACTCATAATAAATATAATCACCTTCCTATACATTCGCAACCCAAACTGCCATTATATACTCTAAATGACTGGATAACAAAATACGATCTGTCTGAAAATATTATAGTTTTAGTTAGTGGTATAGATTCAACAGTGAGGCAGTGTAATAAGGTAGACATGAGATTAAGAAGTGACGAATATCTGAGCAATAATTTTCAGGACTTCTATAAACTTTATACCGACGGATCAAAAGACGAGAATGGATGTGGGGCCGCTTTTTACGACCCACACACGAATACTAGAGCTAAATTTAACATAAGTGCTAACCTATCTGTAATGCATTGTGAACTTGTTGCAATAGCCGAGGCGTTATTATATTCGACTTCATTAGAGTGTAGTAAATTTATGATATTATCTGACTCTAAGAGCGCTCTCTTACATTTGGCCCGACTACCCTCGAATATTCGAGGATATCCGATAGCCTACAAAATTTTAGAATCCATTTGCAAGTTAAGGGCAATAAATAAGGAGGTCGTTATCCAATGGATACCCTCCCATGTTGGCATAGAGGGAAACGAGGAGGCCGATAAAGCAGCGAAACAAGCTATCAGCGACGGAATACCATACCACTGTGTACCCCTCCATAGTGAGGCTCTAAGAGAAGTTAAAGTAGCTTGTATACGATTATGGCATGAGTATTATGACGAAAGATCTCTTACGAAAGGTATATGGTACAAAACTATCCAGTGCCTACCTCCTCGTTTCCCTTGGTTTGACCGGTACAAGTGTAGTAGAAGAGACGCTATTACATTGATGAGGCTTCGATGTGGACACATTCCTTCAAATAAATTTAAATTTATGATGGGTCTAAGTGATTCACCCAACTGCCCGGATTGTGAAATGATTGAAGATGTTCAGCACATGTTGATGGAATGTGTCCGTAACGAGGCACTAAGACAAGAGTTACAGATTCCAGTCAGGCTCGACATAGGAAGCTGTAACAGCATCTTGGCGTCGCCATCATCAGACGCTGCTAAAATGCTGTTACAACTTTATTTATATCTGGTATAGTTTTAATATATTATATAGCTGTTTCAATTATGTAATTAGGCCATACGGGGGTGACATAGTCACTGCGTGACAAAACCCCTTTCTAATAATAAAGATTAAAAAAAAAAAAAAAAAAATGCGGGCAAAGCGCTAGTATGAAATATAAACTAAACTAAAAAACTAACTGATGCCTATTTAAATATCTCTCAAATTAAAATGAGATTAAAATGTACTGATAAAATTTATGATTTTTAATTATTATAATCAAACAAAAGCTATAAAATTATGCGTTTTTTGTATTTAAATACATTGAATATTGTTTACTATATTTGGTTAATCAGCGGTGATTTGCATGCAAATAGCACTAGTGAATGCTAATCCACGACTTCTTGCTTTCCGAATTTCGGGGTCAAACTGTACGATAAGTTATCTAAATAGCTATTTATACGAAGCGAGGACATCGCGTTACAAACAAACAAAATGAGTAAGTTCTTAAATTGTTTTCCAATTTATAACGAGTTCAATATTCTCTTCAGTTTTAATTTCTATAATACATAATAAAGTTTTCTATACCTAGATAAAAAAATTTCATACTTGTTATACAACACACTTAAACCGTTTTCAAAATATACTCGTATTTTATGTATTTAAATGGTTTTATTTTTATTTTAAATTTTATATTGAAAGTGTTTTACAAGTCTACGTGAACCAAATTATGCGCGAACTAAGCCTTGAAGAGAATTGTTCAAGATAAATGCTGGCAAGATGAATAATCGTCCGTCGTTTTGTTAACTAGTTAACGGTGCAGGAGAGTTCTTTTTACTCAATACATCAATGAGATGTCACTTTTTGTAGCGCGCCTCGTCTCGAGCTGTTTGGCATGTTATAACACGTGTCAAGAAGAATCCTAACGTGTGTCATAGTTCACTGTTTTAACAGCAATTTATCATGTCTCTCGATCGTCGGTTAATTTTTTGTTGTCCAATTAATGCGTGAGCCGATGGGAATGTCGAACACCGTAACATTCTCAACATTAAACATCCTTTCACGAATCTGACAAATAATTTAATCATGGCTAAGACAAGCAATTAGTGTTGATGGAAAACATACTATCACGCACTAGGCACTGTCAGCGTATTGAGCTGTTGTTGGCTGTTTATTAGAGGCGATGCGAGTGAACTTTGATGTTTCTAATATTTGGACCTTGGAATATCAAACTTATGAACCTATTTTTTTATGTTGCTCAATCCAGTGTACTCTGGTTATGTTTTCTGATATAGAGTAAATTATGGATTCGATCACGGTAGCACTGATTAGTTGAGACCTATGATTTAAAGGACTTTGAAGTTCTCGGAGACGGATTAAATTTTGAAACATTTAGCCAGAAAGTGATGTCAGATTGTAAAATGAGAGTTGTAAAATTAGCAGAAAATACAAAAGTTGAATGCCTTCTTTTGACGTTGCGTGCGATAGATCGATGTTTTTATGACAATTTATTAGTTGAAAATAACAACATTATTCATGTTACGTGACCAAATAGATATATCCTTTATATAGAGAAGAGTTGCGGTTTGATTTACTATTGTTATATTTGCATTTTAATGTTTTCCTTTTTAATTTTAATTTTTGTATATTAACTTCTATCCATCTCGTTAGCATTTTAATTTGATACAGAATTAGTGCTGATTTATGACTTTGAATGAATTGATGTCAGAGACCCCTTTGCTAACGTTTACGATCTTGATAATCTTTCAAACTATTTTGATGTGTCGTTCACACTGAGATATAAAAATAAGAATCATATGGTGCAGAATCGTTAAAAAGAATAATAATCGGTCTAGTGTCGTCACATTAAAATTGGCAGGTTGCTTACATATGCTAGGTAGTAGTAAAAAATTCAATTTGTCATTACCTAATCATCAGTCTTAATAAATGCAATGGTTTATATGTAAGTATATTTAAAGGAAATGTTTCCTGACTTCTTTCTCGTTGGTTGCTCTGCTCGAAAGTGCCTTGAACTTTAAACCACTCCGCATAACGCATTACGTTGGCTTTTGAATATTAAAGTTTTTTCGCTCTTCGCTAATTTCTTAATCTAGTAGAACTTTATGGACATAGTGGCTTTAAAAATGTTTATTGCGAGTGTTGCGTTGGTTGGAAACGTTATAATAGCTTTATCCAGTTAATGCTGAAGTTTTGTTAACTCTTTCAAATAGCTGTTTCAAATAGGTATATTACGCTGTTAATTGAAGATAGAAAGCTGTCTGTTTAGCGAGTTCCCTTTGTTCTAAATTGTATTGAGTATGGGTGATTTATTGATACCGTAAACCTGTGTATACCTAATTCAATAGTCTTCATTTTTGGTTTCGAATATCTGTTTACGTCGTGGCATGCCGTTGTAATTATTATTTACGAGCCCTATTCACAATGTAATAAGTTTATACTCGCTGTTATCTAACATACGTTTCCTACAAGAAATTAATCGCTATTCTAATACGCATACATACATAGTGACTCGCGCCTGAGATGGTGTGAGAATGGCCGGTAGCCGCGCTCATTAAATCGAATGAATCGCCGAAGAACATAATGGCGGCCGGCCGCCGCGAACATGGCAAATTATATGTCAGACAATGTCATTGTGATAAATAATTCAGCCGCTCTATCCCGTCCTAGTAGCTAAAACGGCCTATTCATGCCGAAGTAGCCACCAAGTGGAACGGTTATGTTAAAAGTTTACAAAAGCTTCCGACGTCCAGCCAGATGTTACCAGCTTGTATTTTTAGTGATATCGTTCTTCTAAGGAAGTCGCAAGTGCTGTTTCACTTCTTTTCGCCCTACACACTTCCCTAGCTGTCGAATGTGGAGCGCTTCTGTCCACATCATTATAAATACATATACTCTCGCGATACTCGATCGAAACGTAGTATGTGCTTCGGCGAAATGAGCAAAGTTCGATACAGTAAATGTTCAAATATGTCGTTTAATTTTATATAGTTATAGTTATAGGTATAGGTATAGTTATAGTTATTGTTACCGCCTACCACACCTTCTCACCTACACCATGGGTTGACTGGGAGAGAATGCCCCATGGCATTAAGTCCGCCCTTTGTAAGCCTAGCTTGTAGGTTTTGCAATAAAGCTTATAAATAAATAAATAAATAGTTGATAGTACTTTCGCAAATGAGAATTTAACTACCGTTTTTTATTAAATAGTAAACAAAGGGATAGATACCCTTCCTTTCCAGTTACGAGTATATTTCGATGTATCATACTATACTTCGCTGGGCTCATTAAAATGAGGTGCCAAAAATGGGTAAATCAATTGACATTAGAGATAAAAAATGCTTGGACGAAACCCGTTCGGCGGAAACTATTTCACGGATTAGCTTCGAGACCCATGATGTAACAGTGTTTAGATGTGATGAATTATACACATTGATATCCACTTTAGATAAATCCATGTAATTAATTGGGAATCTATATTTTCTTTTTTAAGAAATCCGATAAGTAAGCAATTAAGGCGTATTAATTATATTACGAAAAAGGTTGGAGGAAATGTTGGCTGTTATTTTGATTAACCCTAAGTTTTGATAATAGATAATTAAAGTTTTATTATAGATGATTAAACAATTAGGCAAGATTTTATAATCATGATAGGTGATAGATGGTAATGAAGAATCTCCCATAATGAGGATTGCTTCACGGCAAAATTGTAAAATCTTCAAAGATAGCGCTCAAATGTTGGTATATATGTTGGTATTAAATTAAATGTATTTTGTAAGTAGATAGACTACAATAAATAATACGTAGTTACAGGATATACCATCATTTTAAAGTCTACAACGTTCTACTTTGTATTAACTCCGTTAGATAGCACCATGTTACTTCTTGAGCTCATTCCCGTTCAATGTACCGAGTAACAATATTTGTTGATAAATGGAAAGATAAACTGTATATTTTACACCGGCAATGTTACAAATTGATATACTCGCGGTACAGAGTAGTATTTTATTGTTGATCTGAACTGTGTGTGCGTGCATTAAAACATCTATCTAACACGCTTTTATATAGATGCGGTATCACGGCGCGTACCGATCGTAAATGTCATCTGAAAATGTATATTCATTACGATTAGATAACAGTCCACAATGGACTGGCTATTGTTGACCGCGTGTACCACCTGATCGATGTATGATATTGCGTTTTTATAGGTGACGTACTGTCCCTCCAATTGTAACTTTAGATTTATATTATGCTGGAGTTGTAGAGCCAGTAGAATATATTGCTTGTCACATAACTGCCAACTATGTATGTCTTTTACGACAATTTAATTTATTAATTCCTACCATGAACCCCTTATACCAAAAGCGTGACGTTATACGCAAGAGTTAAATGTGTTTTGATTACTATTTACTTAATTAAATTATGCTACTGAAACTTTCAACATTTTTATATTTTTTTCGAAATTATCAACTGTACTATCATAAGTTATAACTTAAGCAATCACTATTATGTTTTCCGGGAGCTTCCTAACATCTCTCAAGTATTTTTGTTTTAATTCGCGTCTATTACAATAATGCTTTCAGAAAGTCGTTGGGTTTGCCGCGCTTCTGTGGTGAATTACTATGGACAAGCTTTCAAGAATAATTAACATATTCAGTGTTTTTAGATAATGATATTATCTTTATGACATGTAGTACCTATAGGGGAATACGTTAATTTTTAAAGTTAACTTACGACTTCGTGGAGACAGGGTAAATAAAATTTTTGCTTATTGTTTTGCCATCAAAGTTTAAAAAATCTACTCAAAAGACAAAATTACAAACAAATGTGCTACAAAAAACATCTTGATTAAATTCAAAAATTCTTAAAAATACAGCCACACATTTTATATTATATTTTAAAGACTTCTTCTTAATTTTGTTTATTTTAATACAAGTTTTAAAAGTAAAAAAATGTATCGAAAAATATACCACAGCACTGTAATAATTGTGCGCATTAGGTAGCAATAGATCGCTTTGTTCGACCTAATTAACACCTGGTATTAATCATAATGTAAGTGCATTGTTAATTGAAACTTCGCATTTTATTGTATCACAGTAATTCAATTCAGTAGAATCAAATAAAACATTATAGGCTCTGAGATACAGGGTAGTGAAGAAAGCGAATATGCCCGCGTACGCGCAGCAATTTGCAACTCCGCTCAATACCACCGATTTACGATGATCCATTTTCAATTTTACGAGCTGGCTGACGCTCCCATTTATACAAGAACTCCCATTCTTTGATAGGTCCTTCTTGCCGACGCACATGATGAGGCACTCTTGGAAGAATCGGCGGATCTTGTTTAAACGGCGAATTTCATTATACAACTCCTATTCGTTCTCCACAACGAATTTGTTACTAAGTTCAGTAGAATTTATGATACAGCAGCAGTGGCTAGAAGTTTTGTGGTACTTTTTGAGGCTCCTTTCATTTTAATTACATCCTTTATGCCGAGGTTTTCGAGAATGTTTTAAATAATGGATGTTAACGTAAAATCCTTTATGTTAAGGTGAATTTTCAGTTCCGCATATTAGTTGAAGCGGTATTAGAGCTTATGTTAATAAATGTGAAACCACATAGTGCGGTTCGTTGCCGCACTTTGTCTAACATACGGTGCTTTGGTAGAAAGCTAGCTGCAGTGCGGTTCGCGATGAATAATCGCATACAAAACCGATGCACAATGGCCAATGCGAATGTTTAAATGCCCTATTAAATCTTACGGCCTACGTAGGATTCTGTGGGATTCAATTACGTTTTGTGCGCGATGAAAGGCACCGGAGTTTAACGTGTAAACCGAGCCGCCAGCCACGGGAACACATCCCAACACCTCGCTCTCAATGAGCCCTGTCACAAAAGGTGAGAAATAAGAACGGTGAACAACACGTATCGTGCCAGGGGCAGATTGAATAAATGCTAAATTAAATAAGAGCAAATAAAACCGACCATTAATGAGTAAAAGGCGTCTCGGATAATTCGAGTAGTGTGACGTTCACAAAAGCTCGGGCCGGTTGCCGCGTCTCGGTTGCCTACCCTGGGTGAAATACTTAAAAGAGGATTATTTGATTGAATTCCAAATGTGTTGTCTTGCCTCCGTTTAAGTATGTATGCTCTTTTTACGAAATTGCATGCTGACTTTGCCTTTGAAATAAGACCTTCCTTTGAAATCAATGCTCGCGCAGACACTTCGAGCACGACAGAATAGCAGAGTTTCCATGAAATTGTGAATAGCATTTGTCTGGATTATTCTATTCGTGAGGTATTTCTTAAAGGCATGGATTTCGGAAACAGTATCTTTACTTTTTGTATTAATTACGTGCTTGATTTGCGGTAAACGCATAGAAATAATCATACTTGTCTGGGCCATATTCAGATAATCAAGTGTTACAAACACGGGTATAAGAAAGTAACCTTTTTTAGGGTACATTAGATATGTATGTAGTTGTTATTAGTGATCGAAGTGTATGTAGAAATATTGTAATATAGGTTGAAGTTCGATTTGTGTCAAGACAAATAATATTGTGTGCCTATACTGTGGAGGGATGGGAATTTATGATCGTTCATTCGATTGCAATGATTATATTATCATGAATATATTTTAATTTACATTAAATTACATCGACGCACATTTGTACGATACAATCAATTGTTTGTCACAGACAAATGAACAATAAATTGCACAGAATGTAAAAGATGTCAGTAGAAGAGAAATCTATGAGACACGATATAATTTAGACGAAATTGATTAATCTTATATCTATCTCATCTGTAAATTCATAATTGAAATGATATATTGTATTAGAGTAGATACGTATCGTTCTAAAGTTCAAATAAATTGAAATTCTAATTGATAATAAACATTTTAACAAATATACGTTTTATGTGATTACACATAAGTACATCGTCGCCGCGTCGTGAAAATAGCATCATTGCTTACCCTAGTGGCTGCATAAATAAAACTTTTTCTATTCGGAAACCAATTATCATTTACATATCATAGACGAAGCTCCGACAACGAACCGCTCATTCGTTGATCGGTCCCGGGGTCAATATATTTACCGCAATGCCACCTTAACATGACACCTCCATTCGTTCTTACCGGTACAAAATGTGGAGCAGAGAGGTGAGATTATAGCGCGTTCCACAGATCACTGTTAGCTGGATGTGTTAGGTGGAAGTGTATAGACGCATACGTGAATTCCGTAAGTACCAAAACAAGACGGCCAACCAAATCACCTTTGTTAAGATTTTATCTTACCGTTAAATACTTCTAACCATTATAGAATATCGATCGTCTCTTGTATGCCGGTAGGGCATCGTTTAATTCGGGTTGTTGCTCTTGCGCAGGTATATTTTGGATAAGGTAAATGATTTTCATGTTAGGGTGAACATTTTATATTATATTGATTATATTATATTGATTATTAATAATCTAAATTAAATAAAAATAACTAACTTTATGCGGTGTTTTGCGCTGAATATTTTTATTAGCGGTGTTATTTTCTGTATTAAATGGTTACTGAACATAAATATTTAGTAAACCAATATGATGTATTTAATCTTCTGAACAGAAATCGCGTATCAGTCTCACGCCCCAACTCAGAGTCACTAAGGCTGCGGGCACGAGATCTGCGACGAGCGGCGCGATGGCGGTTGCGGCGCGGCGCGGCGCGGCGCGATTAGCAGCGGTGTCTTGCGGGGCACGAAAAAACGGTCGGTCAATCGCGCTAAAGTAGTGTTGTGAAGAATGATAATATTATAATCTGTTTATTTATACTTTTATTGTTGAAGCGATGGCGTAAAGTGACTTTCGGAAAAAAGTGACGCTTGCTTTTCATACAGATGAAGGTACATGTTTCATCTATTCGGTTGTGAAAAATATGAGTTTACGTTAAAGAGAATTATTGGAGCCTAGTATCCTGATGAGAGCTGAATTATTTCCAAGAAATGGTGTTCATCCAATAAAAAAAAGAAGTAATTTAGGAGAATTTTCTACTCTTTATAACTAAGTTTTCATTCGAAAAATATTAAAACTATACGAGAATGAGTACATTTTGATTATATTTTGGAGAATATTTATATGGTGCAAGTTTTCACTGTCCCATATAGCAGCTTTTGATGAAATACACGAAATAAGTTCTTCATTATAAATTTCCATTATTTTAAAATTATACTTCAATACAATTCTAGTACTATCAATCTAGTTTGTTCCCATCTCTTCCGCGCCGCCGCGCATCGCCCCGCACCGCCCGTGCATCGCGCATCGCGCCGCTCGAAATCGCGGGTCTCGTGCCCGGTCCCATAGTACGCCATACTGTTGATTCCATCGCTTCAAATCGCGCCGCCCCGCAACCGCCATCGCGCCGCCCGCCGCAAATCCCGTGCCCGCAGCCTAACGGTTACTTTAATCGCTCCTTAGTACAGAATTTGTATGATGATTGAATATAAATTCTTTACTAAGGAGCGATTTATTTACTCTAATTTGGGGAGGTTTAATTTAGTTTTTCCTAATTGTGAATTTTTATTCAGAGTTTTATAAAGAAACTAGCGCACTGCCTACGGGTTCGCTCGCGTTTCTTGGGATAATAAATACCCTATAACTTATACCAGGTCATGTTCTACTTGTTCGCTATTTTTCATGAAAATCTGTTCAGTAGTTTTACTGTAAAAGTGTAAGAAACATAGATAAAAACTTTCATATTTATGATATTAGTAAGATAAGAACACTTTATCTTATTTGGTGATACCCTGCGATGTTCAGTGACGGTCATACTAATTGGCTGTAGGAGAGATACCTAATTAAACGATCACTCGTACCACTCATTACTCCACGAGTACTGTTCACACCAAGCCCGCTATTGACCATCACACTTGTACAACCTCAATGGATTTGTTAAACGAACATACTCGAGTCGCACCTCACGTATTGAGCTATTTTAATTGGGCAATTAGAATGGGTAAAAGTTAGACGATGTGCTTAAATTAAATGTATTTTGTTAACTTAATTAAAGCTGTATCGTTTATTGCTTCTTTATTTATGATTTTTACTTTGAGATCTTGTCACTTATTTCAAATGATTTTATTAAAAAAATGTGCATTATTTTTTATAATAATTAAACATAATTGTTAAGTGTCCTGATTATCTATGTCCGTTATGCAGTCCAAAAAAATTGTGAAAAGATAGAAACTAGGCTTCTGCAGTTATACTGTAAAGGCGTTAACAACAGAATTGCTCCAATTCAATTAAATGTGACAAGTAAAGTAACACGGAATCAAAATAGAAAGTTTCAAATAAACGAATTGCGTAACATTGCTTATCACTGAAAAACTTCTGAACTCAAGTTCAGAGACGGAAACCGTCCCTTTTTATGAAGATCGATGCATTGTTACTTGCTTTTTATAACTAACTGTCTTATTAAGACAGAGTGCGGTAAGGAGGTTATCACCCGAGAATCCGTTTTTCCTAGCATCGAGTAGCGTGACTTCGATTTTTATCGATTAATTTCTTAAATAAAATAGATAGTAACAAAGAATGAGAGTACTTGTTGTTGAAAATAATAACGCCCTGATAACATAATTGAAATAAGAATATGATAATCAAATTAATCCAGTACAGGCAATTTAATCAACGTGGTCGTTCATAATACGTATAATTTGTGTCAAAATTGTTTCGCGTTCAATGAAGATCGTTAGTACTGTGAGTCATAGGAACAAAATACAACACGTGATGTTGTTTGGTTTCGTAATCACATCTTAAATATAGGTTTGGTCTTGTAATGTTAACTAGAACAATGTACGTATACCATGATTTTTGTTAACAGTTACCAAGCGATAGGTATATTTAATCAGCAAATGCACCTAGTATGTTATTATTTAAATGAGGATTTGGTCTTATTAACTTTTATGAACAAATATCCGTTATTATATAATAGAGTCTTGCAAAAGAACTGAATTGTTTTTAAGTAACAAGTCACAGCTGCTGATCCAAAGCAATATTATAGGGGATTGTTGTTATTCATTTAAGTAAATCTTCTTGGTGACTGACTGACAGATAATGCACAGACTTATCCAGTCTACCTAGGTATAAACTGGAAATTTAGTACAGCAATTCCTTATACATATAATGTTGAGGAGCTCGAAAAAGGATTTTTGGAAATTTATCCTCATAAGGAGTAAAATGAGTATTAAAATTAAGTATTAAAACAAAATTCATCCGATTCACTTTAAACTTGAAATTCATATGTTCTTCTTAAATTGATAACTACATATTATTAAATGAAATGAAATGAAATTAATATTATTAGTATTACATATATATTTTAATTGAATATACCAGTGAGCTTCTATCCACGGATCCGTGCCTAACATAGACAAGCGTACATTAAAACAATGGTCCTAATACCTACCGCTACCTTAGCGGTGTTTAGAAGAGTAGGTATATAACAAAAGCAAGGCAGTAAGATCGAGGCATTCGAGCAGTTTGTATCCGCGTGAAGCTGTAAAGGCTAGTAGTGGCCTTTAGAAACTATCCATACGACAAAAAACATTGGAGTTGTTCTTTACAACGCAACCCATAGAATTTTATTGGTGAATTGCTGATTTGCAATAAGATTGCCGATTGTTTTCTTATTTTTATATCTTTTTATTGTGTTAAAATTGGTGAGCAATAAAGAATATTTGTATTGTATTATATCTTTCATTGACTTCAACGAAGATATAACAAATATACAGTGACTTGCATTTCGATCATTGCATTGCAATCGTTAATTAATCGGTTTGTGTGTCATGTTATCTTACTTTTGTGTTATCCTAAATGTTAAAAACCGAGTAACAAACTAAAGAAAGTGTTTTATGTTTTGTTCAGTTGGCTTAACCTAAGATTAATTTGTGCTTCGTATGGTTTCAGGGACTATTGTATATTTATTTATGTATAGCAAATAACCTTCATGAACAATCAACATAAGAGGAACACAGGAGAATAACTATATAAACTATAAAAAAAAACTCTTTAAAAACAAGCTTTTTTCGTGATCTCCTCAGCAAACCCTTTTATTTGCTGTGGTAGTGCAGAAAAAATAACTAGTCCGCCATCTTAGATGATCCGCCATATTGGAATTTGAATGACGTCACAAAGCTAAGCATGTATTGTCATCTAAAATAAGCATGTATGCCAAATTTTAACTCAATCGGTTATAGATAACTGATTCAAATTCAGTTGCAAGATTCCACCCGGACAAACATACATTGCAAGTTAAATAAAAGCTTGTAAAATGTAATATTATTGAGGATTATATTTGCATTTGTTCGTGGTCTTTGGTGTTTACTTACTCCAAGGAGACTGTATGTTATTTTTCTTTATAAAATTTAGGTATTGTAACATCCTATCTTATACAGTAGTAATAGTGAACAAACTGCTTCGCTATCCTCTGTAGATGTGATAGACGCATGCGCTCGTTGAACTCTTTTGTAGGGAGCGGCCGCCTCGATATGATGGCCTTGTTTTTCTCCGCCTATAATGAGATTTAAAGTCCAAACATTTGTGGCAGAATGTAACACGCTCCAGGTTATTAACATGAGACAAATTTATTGCCGCTCTCCGATTATATGTTCGATAAACGCGCAGACCGGTGATTATGATATCTGGAGAGGTTAATCGTAAGATAGATACGAAGTCGCGTTCCGTTCTACACTAAACCAGTACTAATAAAAAAGAAACTAGTTACGGGCGGATCGTATCCGACAGTTTACGTTGGAAAATCAACAAGGTGCCGGTGAGAGGGTTACAAGTCGGAACCGCGGTGCGTTATCGGCCCAATCGGCTCGAACAATGCATCGAATGTTTCAATATAGACCCGACAGCATTTTTAACGTTTCATCGACGCTGTAACAATCGTAAAATAAATTCTCTACGCCTTCTCAGAGGTCTGATTAATGTTGTACACAGTACGGCGTCGCGTTTATTTTTTCACCTTCGTGTTATTCTCTAGGTTAATTTATGAGGCTCGTCGGCAGGCCGGCCGCTGCGTCGTATGTGCTCAGCTAGTTGGTCCCTTGTTTTCACATCGTTCCAACAGTACCCGGGAAATGTTTATCAATAATCAAATCAATTCTATACTGCACTATGTGTTACGCACAGTTCCTTATTACCCGCTGTTACGCATTTCACATTAGAATTTAATATTTAGTAGAATTGTGTAAGTTGATATTGCTGAGTTAAAATTTTTACTGAAACTATTATAATTGAATTTAATATAGTACGGACCGTTATTATTAGATTACAGATTTAGTCATGATCACGTTTTGATACAGAATTTTGATAATGTTGTTCATAATAAAAAATAATATTATTATAATAGTATTAGGTGTTATTAATATCGTACCTGCAACGATGTAACTTGGACGTGGTTAATATATTATAATACTTTTTGGAATAAAAATTAGTCTTTTAAAAATATAATTAGAACTATTTGGTCACTGACGTATCGGCATCACATAGAACAACATAACATTTCTTATTGAAGTCTGATTTATACAATGAAATAGTATTGTAGCCTGTAAAAATCTTTAACTGGTCTGTACAGCGAATTATGTCAATTGTCTGACTAAGCATTTATGCTAACAACAAAAAAAATTGTGAGAAAATTATTATCAAATATTCCTATTATGGAGCTTTGTGTTCCTTTGAGTTGGTTTGAGTTAGTTGGATTTCAAAGCGAGCTAAGACTCGCGGTCGCCGCGAACGTTACCCCCGGCGAGATGGATGGCCGCCCGAGCTACGAAACCTTTGATGTGCTTCTTATTATTTATGTTATGTGAAGTTACTAGTTAAGATAGATATTTTGTCTTTTTATTACATTTTATGGAAAGATAATTTTGAATAATTTATTCGTGTTATGATCATGATACATGAGCAAAGTGATGTGTTCACTGATCTTATTAATAAGATACCTCTGTTTTGATACTTTGATGAACTTCGGATTGTTTAGTAACTAGGAACTGTAGCGCTTTAAGTTTTGTTATTTTTATAAACAGTCTTTCTTGCATTGTTATAACTAATGTAGTTATGTCCTATTTAAAAGTTCAAAATATCTGATATTGAATTGAAAATATTTGAAAGAAATAGACAATTTAATTACAAGTAGATGTAGTGATAGTTTTTCCTAGTGAATTTATTTTTCAAATTCTAATTAGTTCTCTACTAAAGATTTGTGATCTAAAGTAGATAATATTACGACAATGCTGAAATTAAATTCTAATTAGAAAAAATTGCCCTTAAATAGTAAACTAGTGAGATAAATAAATTTTTAACAATGAAGCCTTCTGTCAAAAACTAACCATGCAATATAAGGAATATTAAATTTACATCTACAAAAATAATTGTTTGCTAATAAAAGCGAAATACATGAGCTCCTAGTAAACTAACAAGTTATGGTTTACTACAGTGTACAATAATAATGCATATTTCAACTTAAAATTTTACCCTTCAATAAATTCTCAATTTATTATAATACTAGTATGAGAAATAAAAGGCAACGGACTTCAGGTATTATATTATTCGCGGCCGGTCGATTCCTCGCGAATCTTATGAAAGCAATCTCATAGAATAAACCGCGCGATCCTTTTGTTCGCGTCTCCAGTTGTTTCACACCTACTTAGGGCTGCGGGGCGAAGGCTCGTTACCTCAGATTGAAGGCTCGCGGTCGTCGGCCGGCCAGTCCTTACACAACATACATAAAAACCTGATATGCAATATGCTCGCCTATGGGAGCTTCTCGTTTGAATAACGTCGCTGACTTGAGCCTACGACAGCTTCCTCCAGCTATTATTATAGACGGATCAAATGTTAAATGTGCCCGGGTGTATTTTGTATCAAATTTCAATGTAAATTTTTCAATATTACAATTTTCTTCAGTTTTATATTGTGTCTATTGTAATTCAACCATTTTAATCCAAACAATTTATACTTTTTTAACAGGATTATTTATTTTTAATCTAAAGCTTTTTATAGATTATCATCGAGGTAATTATTTATAAAAATATGTTCACAAAACATTAATTACTTTTACGTACACCACGTATGTTATTTTATTTTATTATTGTCGAGAGTTGTTTCAAATATTTTGTATTCCTATATCCATTATAATCTGAACAAAGTGTTTTTTAAAATGCATAACTATATTTTTGTAATGTCAATCTTTTTACAGATTTATTATTCAAAAATAATAAATAAAATAATTGTGCCTTTCAAGTGTACTATGACGGTTGCTCTATGTTATAGATATTTTGATAGAATAATAAATCAATTTTTATAGTACGTTAATGCCGTATATTTTAATTTAACATTATAATTTTATTAAGAATATCCTATCTAATGAAAAAAATTGTATTTATAATAGATACTTTTATATTGATGCATTTTTTTTTCATTTCTATATAAATAAAGAAAGTGTGTATATTTGACCAAAGATGTTAATTAAAGTATTCCTACATTTTATTAAATTATCGTATAATAAAATAACTCGTCTTTTGTGCGAATATAATTAATAAAACTATGTTTAAGGATGATAAGTGATGAAAAAAGTTCTAGTAACTGTAATATCTGTAAAATAAAGTGACATAAAAAGTGTTGAGTGTATTTTATTTAGCCTGATATTTCAGTGTAATTTGAGATTTTCATTTGCTGTAAAGCTTTGACGTTAAATCAGAGCACCTTATTCTATTGGAATGATTATTCTGTCATTTTGTTACATGACATAAAAATACTTTACTAATATTGATGAAAAGAAAACGACTGTTTAATTTGATTCATATTTTATTAATAGTTTATCACTTTTGACACAGTCGTTTTTGAAAATTCTTACAATAAATATTCTTTTCTTTTAGACGTGACTAAATTACAAAATATACATTGATGGGATACTAAAAGTAATCTATCTAACTACATCTAATATTATCACAGATGGAGGCAGTGATGCCATTAAGTCACATTAATAGTAATTGGCAAGAATTTGCCCAACAAGCACAGCCTTACTTAAGGCCTAACATTCAAGAACTATGCAAAATACCAATTATGAATTATTGGTATCACAAAATAGTTTTATTGCGTAGATAAAGCTCGCTTTACGACAAAATTACGATGTCCAAGTCAAACACTCAGAACATTGATAGTCAGACTATTTACACATTCCTTAATCTAATATTACTATAGTTTTAAGAAAAATATTTACAGTACATACGCTAACCGACTAGCCATCACAATTTACACAAAACAGTCACTTTTCGTAACGGAATATCACTTCACTGTATTAGAGTAGTTGAGCACTTTCATACATGGACGGAGAGGGTGCGAGGCGAGCCCCGGGCCGGTGGCTGGTGCGGAGTGTGCGAAGGGTGTGGCGGGAGCACCGGGTGAGCCCCGTGCAGCGGTGGTGGTGGCAATGCCCCCAAGTGGTTCCTGGGATGATGATGCCGGTGCATCGCCACAGCACCAGCTCCCGGGCTCGGCACACCTCGACATCTCTGCTTGTTGGGCACATCGGGTAACGCGAATTTTAGCTTCTCCCAAAACAACTTATCGCCCCAGTGGAGATACGGATTAGTTTTTAAATACAGTCTTAAATCGGGATCGAGATCTTTTTGAGGCACCTCACCTAATAACACCACTATCAACCTTCTTCGCCTATCTCTTAAAACTTGATGGTGAGCTGATTTAAATTCGAAATGACACCACTCAGATTTTATGAAGTTTTCGCTTAGAACCATTATTGTACGGCGTGATGATTCCACAGCTTGTATTATATTATCAGCAACGTAGCCACTGACTGGCAAATCTCGGTAATGTAAACACAGCTTATAAGGCGGATCTCCTCGCTCCAGCATTGGTGCCAGCTCTTCGGCAACCCAAGCTTCATCTTTAGAACTATAACTCACAAAAGCGTCGAACATCTTTTCTCTGTCGTCTCTATCGATATCGTTTGATTGATAAAATAGTCGAACGCCAAACTTAGAATGGAACCACACCCTCATTTCTTGTCTAAATATAAAAACAACCATACCGACGAATAAAATTAATAGAAATGCGCCAAGGGTTGCAACCAGTAATGGTATGTAGTCTTGGACATCTTCGTTGGTGATAATAGTTTTCGTTGCCGTTAAATTTCCGTTAATACTGTTGTTTATACTCGGCAATCCTGTACATATCGTTCCATTTTCTTCAACTATATTGAATCCAGAGTTGATGTCGCTGAACAAACTTTCATTATAAACTGTCATTTCTGTATTGTTTTCTTTGGAGTAAATACATCTTACGTTAGACAGATCTGTAATTGAACTCACACGCTTCGTCCATTCTCGGAACATTTCTGTATAATCACAATCGCACGACCATGGGTTATATGATAAGGTGATTGTAGTAATCATTGGATTTATTTGCCACACAGTTAATGTGACTAGTCTGTTGTGATGTAAGTGTAATATTTTTAAATGTGACATGTGATTAAACATTTCTTTCCCTATCGTTTTGATTTTGTTGTTATTTATGAACAGTTCTCTTAAATTGTCTAAGCCATCGAATTCTTGTCCTTCGATCACAGTAAGACTATTGTAATCTAAATGCAATATTTCTAGTTCCTTTAACCCGTTAAATGTTCTATTATGTATTGTTTCAATATAAGAAGCATTAAGGTAGAGTATTTTCAGTTTCTTTCTTCCGATAAAAGCGTGACTTGGCAGAGACTTAATATTGTTTCCGTCGAGATATAATTGAGATGCATCCATTGGTATTCGTTCTGGTAACGTATTCACATATCCAGCGTTGGAACACTCCACTACATTTGCTGACCATGATTGATCGTGATAACAAGTGCAATTATTTGGACATGTCATTTCACAGTCACAGGCATCAAAATCACAACAGTGACAGAGTGCAAAACAATGAAAGTCATACTTGCACAAAAATTGATGAGGTGCAGCTTCAACTAATGGCACATAAGAATTACCACGATTATAAAGTAATTTGCAGTATATACTATCTAAATCCATTAGTTTCGGTTGAGTTCTGGCTCGGTTTCCCGTATTTATTTTTTGTAGCCACTCCATCGTACAATCACATTCTAATGGGTTACCGCCTATGAAGAATTCTGGTACTGATTTATCTTGTGGGACCGCAGATATTCTCAACGAGTTAGGATCTAAACTTGTTATTTTATTTCCATACAAATCGACTCTGGTTAAGTTTGGCTTTTTGAAAAAAGTGTAAGATTGTACTTTTGAAATAAGGTTATCATTTAAATACAACATTTCTACAGAGTTAGGTATAGCACTTCCAGTTATTTCTGTCAATCTGTTTGAGCTAGCATCAAAAGTACTGAGTGACAGCTGTGACTCGATCTCGAAATAATTTCCAAGTTCCGCAATTCTGTTCGCGTGGATGTCAAGCCACTGCAGTCCTGTCGGTATCATGGCATAGTCGAACCATTCTAAACGGTTATCGGAAATGTTCAGCCAAACCAAATTAGGTAACTTGGCGAAAAGTCCACCGATGTCAGTTAAATAATTGCCATCCAGCCTTATTGCTTGTAAGTTGACATTCCCATCGAATGAGCCTGCTTCGATTTTGTGTATTTTATTTCTAGATAAGTTTAAAATTTTTAACGATGTCATTTTATCAAACACGCCTTTACTTATGTTACCAATATTATTTTCAGTCAGTCTTAGCCCATACATCTGTTGCATCGTCATAAAAGACGCATTTTCTATGCTTACTATTAAATTTTCACCCAAATCAAGAGTTTTCAACTGAGGGACTTCTTTCAATGCAATCGGTACTTCATCTAATCTATTACCATTAATGTGTAAATCTTGTAACGAAGTACAGTTGCGAAAAGCATGTGGATGTATTTTTGATATGCGGTTGCTATCAATTGATAACACTGTCAATATTGGTAAACCCATAAATGCATAACTTTCAATATTTGTCAATCTGTTATTCGATAAAATCAATGTGTGTAAATTGCTCAGTGAACTAAATACATTTTCTGGAATGTGTTCAATAAAGTTATCTTGTATCTTCAAAATTTGCAAGTTATGTAAATCTCTAAATAACGCGATTTCCATCTTGGATACTTTGTTGTGGGAAAAATCCAAAAACACAAGCCTCTTTAATCCGGAAAACGTAGACGTGTTTATCCAATCTGATGTCAGTTCATTATGTGATAAGTCTAATACAAGCAATTGAAACAAATCACTAAAAAGTCCTGGTGCAAGAACCGTTATTGTATTGTTATTTAGATATATTTCTTTCAATTCTTTTGTGTCACTAAATAGTTCCGGTGGTAAACTGGTAAGCTGGTTATCGGAAAATCTTACTGTTGTAAGAGATACAAGTCCTTCTAACGCTCTGTCTGCTACGGAATTCAATCCATTCCCTTGAACATAAAATTTTTGCAGCCTTTTTAATCCAGACAAAAGTCCCGGCGGCAATGTGTCAATCAAGTTGCTAGACAGATCTAATACTAAAAGGCTGTCTCCACATTTCTCAGTTGGATGACGATGGGCAGTCGAAAATTGAAAATGACTTATATCTCTCATTCTGTTGTTTGTCATATTTAGGTGTTCTAAGTTTCTTAAGGCACACAACGCTCCTTCAGGAAATATTAACATGTTATTTTCGCTAAGGTCAAGTCTTTCTAAGTTTGGGACATCCCTAGAAAACGCCGTAGGTGTTATTTCTAGTGACATAGTAGACCAGTCGGTGTTATGTGTCCTTATCGTTAAATTTCGAAGTTCTCGAAGGCCTGTTAAAGCGCCGTCGGTGAGGTTGCCGATCTTACAATATTCTATAGTGAGTTCCCTCAACTCTACCAATTGACGAAAACTACCAGGGGCTAAAGAGCTTTGGAAGAAAAGCGCGTCACTACACTCGAGACGTAATCGCACTGTTAGATGGGGTTGTATAGCACTGAAGTTAGTATTTTCCAATTCACTGTTTATAGTCCTTAATCTACATTGTAACGCAACACCGGTGTCTTCATCGTCTCTTGTCCACCGGCACTCGTCAGGCGCTTGATAACGCGCTCCTGTTGTTGCCGATAAAGAAGCACTCCAAGACGGCGAGGCGGAATTCACCACCAACATTAAACTTATAAGCCACATGGAACACATTTTGATTTCTTATCCACTTCACTTAAACGTATTACATAGTTTTATTTGCTATCCTTTTGCACTAAATTTGCACGTAAAACTCGCATTGTTATGCGAAATAATTCATTTTATTTATCCATTGTGCGACTGTACTTCACTAGTTGAACCGGCCACTCAACTTGTTTCCCGCGACAGTACTAATTGGATAAGATCGTGCGGACGCAGCGAGTCTAAAGATACGTGATGCGCCCGCTCGCGCCGAGATCTGGGGTTGAACTGAGTCTGTGTCGAACCTGCCCTGCGCTCGCGCACAAGGCCGCGCTGGTTCACGCGTTCCAACAGGTAAATCGATGCCTGGGGCTAAAACGTTCTAACAGCCTCGATTGCTGCTTTATGTTATGCTCTACCCGTTTCAGAGCAAAGCTTGTCAGAAAAATACACTCCACGCACACAGATGCAAGCAGCACATAACACTACAGAGCGAAACCGCTTTTTGTGACGTTAGGACAAGCTTTTGTTGAATGTAGGAAAGAGACGGAGAATGGTGCGGGACGAGGAGGGTAGAGCATGGTGGGGGTACGAGCCAGCTGCCCAGGTAGTTCGCTGGCAGGAGGCGCATTGCCGCTTGTCGGAGTCGCTGCTTGTTAACACCACGCTGATAGAATAATATTGCGGACCTCCAACTATTGTTGACATTCACATTATTATCCATGCTCAATGAGATGGAATGGATAGGATGTAGCACCTATTGAATAGCACTGACCTAAGTCGTTCGTTTATTAATTTATGTATATTGTCTGTCTCTATTGGGAAAATGAAAATTTTATTAATTGTGATGGTTAGTTAAACAGCATGAAAGATATGAGTAAATAAAACTAATAATGTAATGAAAATTAAAATAAATGCTTGCATAATAAAAAAATAATGCTTGCATATTATAAATTCAATATAATGTAACTGATATTAATTTGTTGTCTAGGTTTCCGAGATAAAATCGGAACCCATATAGTTTCGTCATGCCCGTCCGTCCGTCCGTCCGTACGTCCGTCTGTCCGAGGCATAGCGCCGAAATAATTTTTGGATTTAGGGGTTTGTTTGCGAAAAATTTAGCTTTAAAATGGTGATTTTGGTTAGAGGCAAGTGTCCCCCCCTGCCGGCTAAACAGTTAGACTTGGGGCAAGTAAAAATTTCTCAAAAATAGTTTATGTAATTAAATTACAAGGAAAACTACTACGGCTATGTTAGCATAAGTAGTTAATGAGTAATAGTCGATAAACTTCCTACTTCTGAACGGAAAAATGTGCGTAGCCTGACACGCACTAGCCTGATTTTATTTTTAAAGTATGTAATTCAGTATCTTCTTATCACAACAAAATTAATTGATTTAGATTACTGTTACCAAGGTGCTGGTTAAGATAACATAATTTAAAATGAGAATTTAATGAAAATAATATAAAATTACAGATGAAGCTAATTATTTTTTTTGTGTATTCCGCCAGTAAATTATTTTTGTATTGGAATTGACTTGAATTTTAGATATTAATGCTACAAAGGCTTATTAACATGTTTGTGGGCAATTTAATTACACTTTACTGAAATACATCTGATCGAGGGTCGGTAGGTAGTTATGGCCCTTTATTTCGGGTCTGCTATCTTGATATAATTTTCTACCATTCTACCATAAACCTATCATCAAATTAAACGTCTGCATATTATGTGTTTTGCGAAGCCAACAATTTGGTCGACACCGTTTGATTTAACAAATTGTGGCCAGGTTTAACATTAGAGACATTTCTCTTGATTTATACCTGCACTGAAGTCAATTATGTTTTACCATTCTTGTTTTGTAGTCGAAGGCTGGACCAATCGACGTAATACATTTTCGAATGTTAGCCAGATTCAAATTTTGCATTGTGTAGAATGCACATGGTCCTATTGTTAATCTTCTTAATAATGGATTCAAGAGGTGTGGTAAAAAAATTTACGTGACCAAAACAGATTACGCCTCGTCATTTAGTTGTTTTACCTGAAATGGAACACACATTGCATCTGTAATATATCACGTAATGTCAGTCTGTCACAGACTAAGTTCTCATATATATTGACCAAAGAAATAAAGTTGGGACGCATTAGGTAAAGTTGTTGTTATTGTAATTATTGTACTAGATATACATTTCATACCATATAAAGTATACTTTTTAATTATATTATCATCCAAAACAACACTAAATAATCAAGCTAATATTCCTTCAAATTATGAATAGATGAATCTGATAGCACGACTTAGTAAATATCGATTTAAAATTACCTTACTGCTTAATGTTGTGTAATAAATGGCTGTGATCATAATTTTATTTAGTCCTGGGATGATAGGAGGACGTATGGCGGGTCCGTCGCGGTACTATTTATGCGAGGTGTTACGGCCGCGATCCCGAGGTGCCTTCTATATCTCAATTGCAATAAATTATCTCCTTTGACACGCGAGAAGCGGAAAATTTGCAATCGCACCACCACCGGTCCGGGCCACAGTATTTGCATCCCTCCTGCTTTCTGTAAACAGCGCAAATGGCTTTGTAATGGGAATCGCGTTCATCGCTGTAACGCTGGCTCGATATATTGCACCGGGTCCCACGGCTCGTTTGTTCACATCGAGTCTACGGACGCCGGACAAAAGACCAGCGGGTGATCTCTCCTTCGACTTTTTGTCGAAAGTGGAGAGGCGTACCTTGTCCTTCGTTATAAAAGAATAGATTGCCGGTAAATCGTTGGTTATTGTGAAGCTCTTTAATGTGGATTGGATGACGCTATCCGTTATAGCGTAATGTCCGTATTCAATTTACGGTGCTTCATGCCGGCACGCAACTGTCTGCGGTGCTCTATTGCCGGGCTTTATGCGTGTGATGTAGGTCATGTGCTTTTATCATTCACTCGACTAAATTGCGCGCGAAATTATTGTTTCGCGCGGCATTGTGACTTGCGCTTGGACACGAAATTTAATACAAACGTAACATTTATGTGTATAAATATTTTATATAATATTTTATTTTCCCTTTTATTGCCATTTATTTAATTTAACGTCATTATTTAGAATTTTCCATGCCAAAAAGCTACTTAATTGCAATTAAGATACCTGCATAAGTATGTTATAAAATATTTAATGGTCACAAATCTCCTAATGAAAAAACGATGTAAAAAATGTATTTTTATCGACATTGTTAAGTAAATGGTGTTCCACTTAGTCACGTGAGGTTACCGATGCATAAACTGACCCTTTACGTTATTAATTTTTGTAATTTGGGTTCCTAATCTCCAACGACGGGCCCGATACCGGCGCGACACTTATCTCGATGTCGGCAACACGTATAATCCATTAAGTCGTCATTTCCACGCCGTTGATCATTCCTCAACCACGCGTCAAACCCGCCCCCGACGCGACGCACTCCTCATTGTTCGCTACTGCTTTATCTCGCCTCCACCGTCGCGAGGTTCTCAATTAGCACTCCCGACATTCTCGACCCTAAAACAATGACCATAACGACGACAACTTCCCGCCCTAATCCCCACTGAACCCTTATCCTGGACGCCTAATGAACTAGTTTGTTATCTAATCGGCTACACGACCAACCTTTTAATAATTTCCCACGTAATTTTCTAATTAACATCCTGACTCGCGAGACCGTTCATCCGAATATTACTTTAGTTTAAATACAATTATGTACTAGTGTTTGTAATAAGGTGATTTGTAATTTGCATTACCTAATAATCATGTTCACATTGCTAATAACTGTTTGTTTTGTTGCAGGTAATCAAAGTGTGCGCAGAGTACAAACGTATTGTGCAAGCGATACGAATGTTCGGTAAACATTTAGTAATTTTTGCGCAGTAAGGCCATAGCTGACGGCTCTAGCAGTAAACCACTTAACGTTAATCGTATCATGAATTGGGTGAGCATTGAAGTTTAATGCGCTCGCTGCAGTAAAGAGGTTTGTTTAACCGTTATTAACCATGCAGGGGTGCAATCTGTTTGATATGCAACCAATTATTTACATAATTAAAGCCTTTATTATTCGTACTTTAATACTATGACATTTAACAGTGAGAATCTTACTGTTAAGTATGACTTCTGATTTAATTGACAGCAGTTTACACTATGATGCAATGTCTGAAGAATGATAATGCAATACACATTGACATATTAAGATAGAGCTCATTTTGTGTAGGCTTATATTAGGTTGACCTTTATGTTTTGAATGTAATGGTATTTTTAAATTAAAATTTCAACCACTTTTAGGCGTTTGATTATTTTGGAATTTAGGGCACTTAGTGATGAATCGATGTATAGTAATTTCATGGGTAGTCGTAAGCACTTCATCATCAGGGACATGATTTTGGGATCAGTTATGCCCGGTTTCTGAGATCCTTTTTTCGAGAGTTTATCTATTCAAAAACGCTAACGGGTCGATAACTTCCGAAAAAGCGTTTCTGAGCACGGCGATAATAGATAAATTCCGTTTTATCTAAGATTAACTTAACTAAGCATATATGGCCGTTTACCGGTTCTATAACTTTATTTGACGTTTCATTTTAACATTTCGTGGACAGAATATGACAAATTACAAGTTACAACTATTTTGAGGTCATTTGTGTGTGCCGTAGGTATATGGATAGCCTCAAGGACCTCAGATTATTGAAAATACAAATACAATTATTTGCAAGAAATCAACAATTTTTTCTAGATTGACAATGAATGACAGAGGTGTTATTCTCAAATACTATGTTACCATAGTAACCAATGGTAACCAATGGTAACCAAAATAAACGTTAAATTGACGTTTTTAAATTTTACTGTTGATATTTGACTATGATGAACAGACGCAAATAAATACCAAATTTCAATATTTTTTACATATTTACTACCACAAAATACAATTAGTCAAAACGACAAAATAAAATGATAATATCTATTTGAAACTTATCTTTTTATTATCTTTTGAAGAGAGCCATCTAGTGGCAGTTTTAGATACTCGTTATTGGATTCATAGTTATTGAAAGGCTCCTCGCGTGCTCAGAAACCCAGTGACTGTTATCGAATATATAACTTAAGTTTAACTTTATTGATTCAATAGCTGTTGATCGTTTAACTGGAGACTTCAGAAACCGGCCATTAGTCAGCGAAAAACGAAATGATTGACTGTAGGAACCCGGGTCTTCTGATTTTTGTAAGATTTTGTTCTTAGTTGCTTACTTAAGTTATAATTATAGTTTGAAGAAGTTACTCGTATGGTGTACTTCAATTATTTGGTTATTTCATTTAAGTGTAACTTTTATAACTTTTCACTATTTGTTTTACCGGTATGAACAATCAGTTTCATAGTCATATTCCAGAAGATTTACTGTATAGTTCTAATGTGCATGCATTTTTTATATAAAACACTATAGAAAGATATTCATGGAAGTATGTATAATTTTTAAGTGTCGCTAGAGGGACAGCTGATAATTCAATTGCTTTTTTGCGTTGCAATTCTTGCATCGACTTTTTGCATATCAGTGAAGGTCATTCACTGCAAGGATTGCAAGTAAGTGAAGTGGAGATTCGACACATGACTAGAAGTCGTACTAGTGCACCGCTCGCGTGGACAATTTGGCGAAAGAAAAAGCAAAGCTATTCGTGCGTCATGGCACCTGGCGAATCGGGACTCACTGAGATGAGCACAGAAATGGCGTAGAAGTAAAATATGATTGTTAAATTAAATTGTTGTTTGCAAAGGATTTTTACACTGAAAAAAGATAGGTACACATGTATTAGTGCAAATTTGATTTGAATCGTATAAAAGTATTCGATCATCGATCATCCCCTTTTTGCCCAATATTAAAATTATATTTTGTTTCTTTGTACTTACTACATTACTATTTGGATAAAATTTTATGTTCATCATTTATTTTATTAAAATGACAAGTTATGAGTCATACTTTTGACAAATACGTAATCATATCTGATAAAAAAAAATGTGTGTGTCAGCTCCGACGCACGACTGGAGTTTACTTCTTACGAACGATTATAAAATACATGACGTTAAATCAGTAACAACCTATCAAGTTTGCGATCGTTAAATCAGTAATAACGCCATTTAGATTCGATAATGGTAGTGTGCGATCGTCAAATCAGTCGCCATCTAGACTCTTTGTTACGAATTATAAAACTAACGCATAACACCTAACGTAACGGAGAAAGTTTGATTTTAATCTCCATAAATTTTCATACCCCGTGCTTATACGTAGATTACATATTTTTTTTCTTATTTTTTCCACAACCGGTATAATCTATTATATTATAGCTTGTCGCTCCGTACCCACATGATGTTGAGTTTCGAGACACCCTGTATGAAAACGGATTTTAAAGGAGTTAACCCCAAAAAGTTTTTTCACGATGTATAAAATACAGATATTGCAGATGCCACATCAGGCAAATTAAAGACAAAGACATAACATAAAATCACTTAATTTCTTTTAATTTAAGTTATAATTTAAGTTTGCTTCAGAGTACAAAAAGTACAATGTTTGACTTCATGTTTCCATACCGTACCGAGAAGAAATTACATAGGATAATTAAAGGAAAATGTTGCTTAAAATAAAATGATACCGCTCTATGCCACTTCTGTTCTCCATCGGGGGCGCCCTACGTGTCGGCGAATGGGCCCGGTTAGATTACGTATTGTCGCGACACAATTAGAAACTGTCGCGGGGCTCACACTCTGTTATTTATAACGATCGAACGCACCGCATCTGCGCGCCCCCCGTGCTTTATGTGAAAGCTTGCCGGCACAGGCGCAAACCATCTGCTAATTACGTGACATTCATGGTGTCCGCGCGGTTGATACATGTCACTTCTTCCAGGTCAGTATATAAAGTTTTTTTTGTATGTAACTTCATACTATGTCTGTATTAAAGTGACTTTAGCTTATTTAGCAAATGTCAAATCAAGTAAAAATAATAGTAAACTTTACAATCGTAACCAACCAACTCGTTGCGCACAAATGGTCACAAAATCATACAATTCATTTACTCAGAATGTAAATTTTCAATTCAATCATAATTTGAAAATCTTGCGGTTTGGTTGATTCGCACTCATGTCATGGTTAATATTGTACGTAGAAGAAGTAGAAGCAGTAAGCCAAGACAATGCGTCATTTGAAACTTTTACGTACAGGTGTACATCATTTTGGTTTTTACTATTACTATTATGCGCAAATATAGCTTTGTCGTACTTATGTAGTTAGTTTCCTCAATGTGCAATCATTCATTAAATATTATTTCTTTTGTCTGCTCGAACAACTTGACCACAGGCATACCTACACAATTTTAATACTAAAATGTATTCTCAGGATGCAATGAATATGAGTTTATTAGTCACTGAAGTTGAAGGAAAGATGTAGTAAAAATACGACAGCGTACAATGACAATAGAACGACCAGTCATTGAAATAGCAATGGATACACGGTTCAAATAAGTATTTTGCGTCGAAGTTAAAATGTCTTGTAAATTGAATATACCTTCGCGTGCAGAAGCTAACCTTCAAGTTAAAAATACTTGAAAACAGATTTAGTAAGTATCCTTTAAAGTAGCTAACGCTCAACGTTAATTGATAAAGGAAGGACTAATTTAGATAAGCCATACACGCTGAGTTGACCCGCGTTTTATATTTAAACTGGCTATATAATATAAAACGGACGGCCACAAAGAAGCTCCGTAGTAAATTACGTTGAACGAAGCGGTTTTGGTGTAACCTCCCACTATCCCAATGTTGGGCTCGGGTCTCATATTACTAGCATAATGAGAGGGTTTAAGTCAACAATGCCATGCAAGTGTTTGTTGGAAGACTGTACAATGGAAACCGCTTTTGACGTTAAAGCAAACTATTTAATTTTTAATACTTTTATGATGTTGAATGAATAGTTGTAGTTAGTTCTGAACCCCAACCTTCTGTCAGGTAAAGGAAGTAGCCAAACGCTAGGAAGGAGAATATAATAATTATATTGTTTTGTGTTTAAAACATTATTTCGAGTAGGTACCAATTGTAGTATTGGAAGAAATTGTATTCGTATATCGTATTTTGTTACATATTACTCGTATATTTAATAATCTAAAATTTAAATTTAAAAAACCTCCATTCCTTTGATTTACACTAAACATAGCTAAGAACACTCGATTAAGTCACCTTTCATAAAAAACATGATCAAAAGCGGTTCATTCGTTTGGGAGCTACAATGTCACAGACAGACGTAAAGATACACAGACACGTCAAACTTATAACACCCCTCTTTTTTCGTCGAGGATTCAAAATAAATTAAAATTAAGTTTATCTTCCAATATCCATGTAAAACATGTAAATACATTTGAATTTGACTTTTGTAAATTAACATGAATAAGTAAAACCTAATGAAATGAATTTTATGTACGAGTAGATATTGGAAAAAATATTCGAAAAATTACAAAAAACCTCAACGTTGCTTAAAATACAGCTGAAACCAACGTTGTGGCTTTTGCTAATAAAATTAAAGAGTAGCGTTTGCGGTCACTGAGATGACTCATAGGGACACTGTTTTGATTGATCGTTCATCGTTCGGCACAATGAAGGAAACACTTACGCAATTCCAGTCCCTTTCAATATTGGAATCTGGATTGTGTGTCACGTAGAGCTCAACGTCGTAACATTGCGGTACAATTATAAACGGAAGAACGTTATTGTGTAGAATTTCGTATAAAGAGCGAAACCGCGTGTCTCCCGCCGAGAGGTACGTGCTTCCACTAAGAAAAATGTAACAGGCATCTTGGAAATTTCAATTGTAACCTTTGTTGCGTTCACACACCCCACCTTTTCCAATTTGTTCGGCTTGTGCCGCCAATGAGCGACTGTAGATATCATCGGCATACCGGCCACTCTGTTGACTCTTCTGATTAAATTCTTTCCGGTGATGTACGGTGCGCCCGCTCAGTTATTTGTCGGGTTCACTTTAATTTCCACTTATTTTTATTGCGCCGCTATTTTCATGTCAGCTAAAACAAAATTGCTCGGCAACGTCTATTGTTAGAACTTGCTTTGCTGGAACTTATACGTTATTTACTATTTTCTACTTTTCTCTTTTTCTTGTTGAAACATATTTTATTAATGAATGCTCGTTAGTTATTTACTCACAAAACGAGCTTTATTAACTCTAGAAACGTAACAACATTCAACAAGCGGGCTATTAACAGTGAGTTGGTACAATAACAAGGCTCCGAAGTGGCGCTACAATTGATAAATCATCCGAAGCTCGCAGCGCTAATAGAAGACATTATTATTTGTTTTCCTCGTTATTTATTGTACCCCGGGACAAATTCCGCCGAGACACGATTCCCCGACAGCCTGCCGCGAGCCGCGCCTACTCCTTCCATACAACACAATAAATATCAACTGGAAGGACGACACAATAATGCAAACCCGTAACTTCGCAGATTAATATAATATTTTTACGCGTGAGCACAAACAGAGCGTTGGCCTAATGAAATATGGCAACGTGTACCTTCTTCCCTGATAAAATTTCCAGTGTCGGAGTTTTATTGCGACGCCAGCCCGATAAAATTCAAGTCGCTCGAGCACTGGAATAATTTACTTGGTGGTCCCTTTATGTTTTTAGGTACGGCTACCGCATTTTTACCATGCGTCCGCGAAAACTGGCGATCCTATCCATGTCCATAAGTTACTTTACCTTATTATTTTTACCGTATCATTGGAGCAAAATATTACGTCATTGTAATGAGGCATTCAATTCAAATGTTCATCCGATAATGTTGATCATTATGATGTGATATGCAGCGGAGTTTATGTAAGCGGATAATCTCTATTAAAATGGTAATGAATTGGCACTACGAATACGCTCGCCTCAGTTGATGCTGGTTATGATTATTCCGAGTGCCGTACATACATACTTGTTTAACTTTTTTGTTTTAATTAATTAGCATGATGTTATTGGATTTCTCGGGAGTTTGTTCTGTCTGTTATTTGTGTAAGTAAGGATAAATGATGATGTATCTAATAATAGAAAAATGTGCAAGTAGAAATTTTATTGCGCTTTCATTTTAACTGGTGTCCATTGGATTTATGTACTAACAGCTTTCGTGTACAGAATGTTATTAACAAAAGTTGCCAGCGGATATGTCTGTATTTAATCGTTTCAATTATGTATGGCTTAATTAGTTGAAAATAATTATGTTCATACAATGTAATTGTTTCCCCGAGGCGATTGTTGATTGTATTGTTAATCACTCATTGTGCAAAAAAACAATGTGCGGCTGTAGTCTGGTTGTGATAAAATTATATGAACATAATATGGAACGTTTCATACACAAATATATAGCAGAATTACGTGTTCTAGGGCATCTACAATTAGTACATACACGTACAGTCCGTTTCAGTTGTGTAGTAAACCAGTAGTTACTACAGATTGTGTTCAAGATATTTCACTTGCACGATTTGTTACTTGTAACGTTTGGTCAAATTTCTCATTATTTAGTCCCTTTAATCGATGTTCATATAAAACTCTCAAAAAAGTTAACCAAAAGCTCGTCTGATTAATTAATAAAAATTGGCAACTGTTATTGCACTAATCGCGTAAAAATACTCCAAAACTATTCACCGTGTTCTAACAAAACCCGCCGAAACCTTAAAACTATTGTAATATTAACTCGCTATTCAATATTTTTCGCATAGCTCGGGGGTAATACGAACACTACAATGGGGTAATAAAAGTCGATGTGTAAAAAATATTCATTGAAAGCGATTCAAAATTCACGGCCCTCGGATCACGTGTCAATCATGCTTCTACCGGTTGGTACTTGTTATTCTATTTAGCTGTTATGTTATTCATTGGCCATATCGTTCTTACCCAGATTCGCGCCCAACAATGGAACCCATGCCTTATTATAATCTTCATTGAATGCGTGAAATATTTGTACGTTTGTGCGTAAAATTTTTAGTTTGAAAACCGTTCGTAGGGAGATTGTTTTCTGTTTTTGATGTTCAGTTAGTTTTATGCTTCTTCCTGAAATACTATAATAATATCGTCGAAGAATTTATTAATATAAAGTTTGTAATAGTTTCGGAATGTATTTTTTGATATTGTTGATTTAAAAACATGTTGCTATGTTATAATTATGTGTCATATTTTCGAGATCTGTTCTGTGAAATGTTTTTAAAGTGTCTAGGTTTGCAATAAATTAGTGGATTTTTAATTCTGTTGTGTCTAGTCTGTAACGATTAAGGCATTTGGGATACAGTCCCTGCTTGCTGACCGAGGTATAAACATATAACATTTAAATGTAACAATAACTTTTTGCTCTAATACCACAGAGTACAATATAGTTACCAATGCAAGAATTACATTAATATTATTATTTGTTCATTCGCTGGCGGAATGAACACAGGAAGTTTGCGTGATTGCTTCTGTTTATTTTAATGTATGATATAATATTTATAGCTTTCTGTTATATTAAAACAGATCAAAGCAGAGTCGGACTAAAAGCTTAGTTAATTTGTTTAGAACAAATCGTACCCACTAGGGAGAGGGCGCGTATTGTGTTATGCTACACACATTCTTTGAAACCTGAACTGTGGGATTCTACTCTTTTGTAGGGACTCAATTTGAATATTACTTTAATATGATGTATTAATGTATGCTTTTCGTGGGTAATGTGAGCCATATTGGATAATAAAATGCTTTATTTGAGCCTATGAATTTGAATAATGGTATGGCCGCATTTTCATGAAATAAGTAATGTCTGATGTAGCTAACCACATGACACATACTTATTATGTCGAGTTTGTAACCAAATTATAATAGTAAATAATGGATAAATTAGTATATTTTTTATGTAAATACCAAGCTGATAGACCACGTATTAGTAGTCAGCCCTATCTAATAGTGTCTAAATCTAAACCTTTGGGGGTTTTATCGAAGTGTTTCTAGCCAAGGAAGAAATAGTGGAATCGGTTTTAAAAGTTTAAAATTTATTTAAAAAATGACGCAAATAGCTAGCTGGGCAAGAAAAAAATACAAGCATATGTGTACCGGTGGTTATAATATAATCGGCGCATCTTACTTTCTATGACTGCGTTGCATGTGTCATCACTTGAAACCGAAAACATAAGTTATTTTAGTATCATATCATTGTAAGATATATACAGACATACTCTTCCGATAGAAATCCTTAGGCGCGGGCCACACAGAAAAGACGTAAGACACGGACCCGTCGCAGTCGCGGCGCCCGTTTAATCTACTTTCATACAAAATGTATGCAGCCGTCGCGACGTAAAACATACAGAAAAGACGGGACGCCCGACACGACGTTTTCTCGTCGGCGCCCTATTGCAAAACATACAGAAAGGACAGGACGCGGGCGTGCGTAGGCGCCAGCGGGGGAGCGGAAAGGACGCGGAGAGCGGGTCTCTTAAAACGTAGTGATTAAGTACTCTGTGGCCGGGAAAAGCCCAGTGTGCACCGACCGTCACGCCCGTTCCTTGTCTTTTCTATATGTTTTAACGGCGCCCTGTCTGCGTCGGGTCCGAGCCCCGTCTTCGTCTTACGTCTTTTCTGTGTGGCCCGCGCCTTAGGCCGCGACTGCGACGGGTCCGTGTCTTGCGTCTTTTCTGTGTGGCCGGCGCCTTAGATTCTTAGGGCAAAACTCTTTGTCTTTTGAATAATCAAACAAGGGTTGCTACTAAGTTCCGATAGCAAAACTTCATAAAAAAATATTTATAAGTAAGGATTGTGCTTACAAATCCGGAAAGAAGTCCGATGAAGAGAGAAATGTGTTTCTAAATTGGTGTTTACTATTGAAACAAAATATTTAATAGGTAACTGAACTTTTCTGGTTTTCGAATAATCTCCTTGCAAATATTTCACCTTTACTCATCAAAACAAATGATATGTGATTTTAGTTTCTCTTTATGAAGGAACTCTATTTAGTTGTCGACAATATTAGTACCGCTAGTAGTACTGTTGCGAATGTGTTTGTAAACTGGTGATCATGTACCGTCATGTGTTCCATGTGTTTGAATGCCTGTTTAATGCTTAAAACGTTGCATTCAAGTAATCACGTATTACGCATTAACGCTGAACAATAAAAAATTCATGATGCGGTAGCAAAATCCGTGCATCCAGCTGTCATTATACAAAGTACACTTCACTATTTATGTGTCTGAATTAATGTACCCCATGTATTACACACATTCGAGGTACCGTACAATGTTTACATCGCATTGCCAATAATCCACGACTCGAGAATAATGCGAAAACTTTTTTCGGAATTCATAAATTTTGAACAACAAAAGAATCCAAAAGCCATTTAAGGTGCGTACGCGGATGCGACCGCATTATATTAGTGATATGGTAATGTGATTGTTCGCGATAAATTAAACTGCGGAGTCCCGAGACGCGCCCGCGCGCAGCGGGGCTCCTGACGCCCGCGCAGTCCGCAGCGGACTCGCCACTCGCAAGGTGAAACACCTCGCACTTTTGACAATATCGCACATTTTTCAAAAACCACCACAATATTGCTTTAATATACAATAAAATAAATTGAAATCCTGCATTACCGCGTGACATGTTATGTAACCAGAAACGAAACCCTCATTCAATGGAAATACATATTCCGAATATAAATATAATTTGAAATTATGGCGTTCATGAACTGTCAACCACCGTAAGTGGTAACACGAGCTTCGTGTCCCGGAGACGCCTTTAATTGGCCACGCGCATTGTTCTAGTCTCTCTCCTTTTATGAAGCGAAGCTGAAGTCGCGGTCCCGTCGATTTTCAATTCGCTGACTCATTGTCTTCGGCTATCAAATAAAAGTGTCACCGATGTTTTCAAGAAATTAGTGTACTTAAGTACACATGAAAGTGGACTGCAGCGTTGACAAACATTTTATATAAATAGTTTGCTCCGAACGGGCTATGATCGTTCTCGACCTGCTTTAAATTAGGTGAGAAATGCTCAGTTTGACGCTCGCTTTGCATATCGCCGCAATAAATCTACAGAAGCTCTAGCGTTACCTCGGTCGGAGAGCGACGTGGCTTCCTTCGCCCTACATCTCAAAAGAGGTAAATAATTTCGTCCGTCGTCGATGCCGAGCTATACGGCAGTTATCGGGAGCTCGTATCATGGTATCATGGTCTTTGGTCGAAAGCCTATGTCTATTTGTTACTCGAATCCCGAAAGATCGTTTATCCTAGATAATTTGTTCTTCGAATAACAAGGAAGCGGGTTTATGTAAATTACTCATTATAAAGAGACCTTTGAGGTCTACGAAATAAGTATGCTGGTGATAATATTAAAATTAGTTAATAATAAGTAATAAGTTGGTAGGTCATTTGTTTCAGAACTTTACTCAGTGAGATCAAGTAGTGTTCATTAACAAAACGCTTAGTAGTAAACACTTATTAACGAAAAAATTAGTTTGAATTGGAATGTAGTAATAAATTTTATTTGCAAGCATTCGTAAGTTCAAATTATTTTACTATGAACAGAAAATAAACCTAAACAGAGAATTAAATTTTTGTGAGGTTTGGAATAATGATGACGATCGTTTTGAACTTTCGATCTAAGAGGGAAATAGTAATAACGCTAAGCTTTTCCGTGACCCCATTCTAAGTATGCAGTCGCCTAAGAGGAGGAATTGCCTCGTGGGCTATGCAGGGTCGGCGCGCCACTTAACTCTATTGTTTTATAGCGCGATAATAATATTGGCGATGCCGACGCCGCGACCGGGCTGTGCGCGTCCGATTGTTTTCTCACACAGATCGATTTACAGTTACCGTCGATTGTTGGGCGTTTGAGTGGACGCTCTAGCATAACTCTAGCATTCAACGCGCTTCCCATTATCTCCGGAGATTTAACTACGTCCCCGATTTGACCTCGCGCGTATACCTTCGTATACCTTCTTGACTCCTCCCCCGTCAGATGCAAATGACGGACGCAAAGCGAAACGAATAATTTTATGACTACTCGCTTCGGTTATCGCCAATTTGTGTCAACCGAAGCATTCGTTTAATATTAATAAAAAAGTTGGCCCCTCAACCCTCCGCGTGCGTACTTTTACGGTTGGGTGGATGGCGACTTATTTGAATAAATATTTCCGAGAGCGAGTTGAGCTGCGGTCTTTTAAAATTTATTTATATATTTTTTTGGGTTATCAGTACACAATAAAAGACGTGTCGTTTTCGAAGTGTAGGGTGACGCCCCGCCAGGAGGCACATTAGTAATGCGGATGATGCGACACTATTACAACCCATCCTTTATCTAAACAATAATGTCCTTATAGTATAAAATAAAACTTAATATTTTTCCAGTTATTTGTACGCCGCAGGAGACTACGATCTCTTTTATATTTGATAGAGGTCGTAGATTTATAGGTTTTTGATTCTGAAGGCTAGCCATGTCAGCTGTCCTTCGCTCGGTCGATGAAGCAGATACTTAAAGCTTAAGTAGTAGAGAACATTGGTCGGATGTTCAGTGAAGCTCGATTTGTAATTACATAGGGTCACGCGGCCGCCACCCGTGTCAACGCGCCAAAGTTAATCGGCTCTGACGGGCGGTAAATGATGCGTGTCTCTACCCGCGGACCTACTTATGTCGTCCGCGATAACCACGCACCCTACACACTGACTGATCACTCAGTATCGAATCCGATCCGACTACCTCACAAAAAATATCGACTGCTACATCGATCTTCTACACCGCTACGTAGTATGTATATTGATATTTTTTGTCGACGGACGAAACAAAGACCGTATAAAGCATTGTCCCCGTCGGTGCGCATATGAGAACAAATGTTATGACAATGTATGCAATTTCGTGTACAAACGAATTCATATTCCACGTTGTCTAAAAGAGTCGTCATACGGTAAATCTTTTATGGTAATACATACCGGTGTACATCCATGTATTTCGATCATGAGGTCCGATCGTGAGTTTCGATTCGTGCTCGGTGAGCGCGGAACCGCCGGGACATGAATTACTCTTCTGATGAGACGTTATCGCGCCCTCGACGCTGGATCCTTGCTCGCCGGTGTTGCTATTAATTAATGTATGTTTCAACAATATTCGCTTGTAACGGCTAATGTTCCATATCCGAGATACATATCGTAAACTTAGAACCTGTTTATAATTTATTTAGCAATGAGTTTACTCCGAAAGCATTAGTACTTTTGCGTTTTACAAATTAATTTTGACACTTAGATTTTCCTTAGAAGTTCTGTTTGATCTGTATGTTCTAATCGAATTTTGTTATTGTATTAAACGTATATAACAAATAATTCTTTAGAAACGATCGGTTATCACAGCTCCCAGGAGGTATCCACCGGTGTACGTTATCATGGTGCAAATAGACCGCCCAGTGGTTTGAAAAAACATGAACATACAATATTATCACCGGACAAACACGCTGTGTGTGACATAACACTTATTCCGACACTTACGCGGCTACGATTATACTATCGAATACCCGCTTCCGTGGATAATGCATGTTTGATATGGCTTAAGGGGCAAGCTTAAGTTCATTTTTATAATGGTGGATAAAGTAATGACAGCGATTTTAATAAAACATTACCTGGTTAAACTGCCTTTTTAACTTTTTTGATTTTTGTGTTTTTATTTCAGAAATTTGTCACTTATGGCAGTTCAGATCTAAGCGATTATAATAAAATTTTGTTTAAATTACACCAATCCGCACTGGATCATGCTCTAGGCCTCCTCAAGGGGAGAGCACCGTGCTCAGTAGTGGGCTATTATTGGGTTGAAGCCAATAAGTAACAGCTTCAGTTTTTTCTTTAGTTAAGTTTTTATGTAATTTTTCTTTTTTGCTACATCTATAATCTGTATATTTTATAAAAGGCGAAAGTGATTGAATGATGTAATAACGCACAGGCCAAACCCTTAGGGCTAGAAATTTAAAATTTCGCACATGTATTCCTCTTATGACGTATGCATCCACTAAGGAAGGATGGTCACATGGGGGGAGAGAGGTCCTTGGGGGTTGAATTTTAAAAAATAATATGGGTAAAAATATGTAAAAAAGTAAAAATAATGAAAAATAGGCGATAAATATGATGAGCATAATACCCACATGCGAAGCTGCGGGCAACAGCTAGTATACTTAGTAAGAGACAGGTGTTCACTATGTTAATAATCTGTTTTTATAAGTCTTTGCATTCAAAAATAAACTGAAAAGGGTTATAATAGAATCGACTGATCTATATCGTGGAGCCCATCTTCTTTGATAAATAGATTTTTTTTCCGACATCGCTGGATTCAATTCTGTTAAACGTATAGCATATATTCCATTGTTATATAAAATAGCTCTTATTTATTTGTGAAACATGACAGATAATTCTCGACGGCTACCGATAGAGATGTCTTTGTTGGAGAAGAATGCTTGTTTGGTCCCGCTGAATATAATACACGTTTTATTGTTGTACGATGTTTTGGTTATGAAATTGTATTGTTATGACAAATTGTGAGGTCGAATTTAAACCTTTCGTTTGTACATCTGTGCAGCTTAGCGTGCTGTCATCATTCAGCGAAATCTTGCCTACCGCGTAACTTGTTTAACTCTGATTATAGAATAACATCTCTGTTGAAAATCCATTTTTGTATGAATACATTTAGGTAGAGCTTACCATTTTACATTGAACGGCATTATCAGACATTCACGAAGGGTAAAACAAAGACATGGATGAGTTGATATAGGTTATTCCAGAATATCAAATCATGTTTTATGTTCTGAACCACCAGACTGTAAAAGCAGCTGACGAGCTAAGTAAATAAGAAAATCAAGAAAACTGTTTCTATGTCGTTTGAGTGGAGAGCTTTTACATATTTTAAGGTTTCTGATTTTTAAGGATATTTTAAATCAATAATTATTAAATGTTTAATTTATTTAAAATTAATAGATTGAAATTAATAGAAAAGAACACAATTTTTTCTCTCTGTTAATATTCGTAAATCCTGTCATAGTTACTATTCTTTCTTCTATAAATCTATCTATAGTTTGTCCATATATTTAATAATGTATATATTTATAAAATGAGTACGTACTAGTGTATATATAATTTGTATTTATGTATGTATGTATGTATGGTATTATAAATATATATCTTAATATTTATAAACAAGTGCACGCTAAATTAATTTTATACCAATTTTCCATTCCTAGGTGTGCTGGAAGAGATTTCTTTTAGAAATAAGCATTGCCTATGTACAAAATTTCTTGCATGACCTTTTGTAACCACTATTATACTTGTACATAAACTGTTAAATAAAAATAAAAAATAGATTGGCGAAAAAATATAATTAAGTTATTTATCATTTGGATTGTCTGCTCTTTTATCGATATCTCAATTTAAAGAAATCACCACGTTAGTTTTAAACAACAGTTAGATTTCACTGTCAATTTTGTTGTTCTAGGGAACTTTTCTTTTATAAAAATAAATACTTAAAAGAAAAAGTTAATTTAATTCAAATAAATGTATATAACTAGGCCCCTGCGGTGCAGTACCTAAGATGCTAGCAGCATTCCCTCGCTGTATGGCGATACTAACATACTAACTTCTTTTATTAATATAGGTATGTTAAAATAGACTATAGAATGTCAGTCGCATGGGACTGCGGCCGAGTAAAGAACATTTTATAAATGTGTTTTCAGAATAGCAAGGGAGAGGCAGTCGGTAGCGGAACGCACGGCGATGCACCAAGTTTAATGGAAAAGAATTGAAAAGTAGCGCGTCTATATGGTAATAGAAATTGCCCGGAAGAAAGGAACACAGACGACAGAGTGCACCGCTTTGAATTATAGTTGTTTTCTTGAAAATTGAGCGTTATTGCGTACGCTTTAGCGAGTATCCGTGAGCGGGGCTAAGATACAATTTTGTTGCGAAAGGATTGTGTAGTTCTGTAAACGGAAATAATTTATCGTGCTTACTCTATTCTAATTCATTGTAGTTTGATATACTTATTTTTTGTTTTAAAAGACTTGTTTTTTTTTGATCTGGTCAATGATTTAAACTTTTATCCTTTGGCCATACATTGGTTACATAGTTCTGTATGAAAGATAGTCCATCATGATACAGATATGTTTAAGAGAACTTAATAAATTAAGATGGAAAGCAGTAGACAACTTTTTACAATTTAATTTGCTTTGTTAGTTTGTTAGCCACTCGTATGTAGGTATGAGTTAAATCTTGTAAGCTTAATTACATCTACTGCCTCTCATCCTCCGAAGTTAAAATTTCACAATTTGGTATCGATGTCATTGCATTTCTATGATAGGTCGCCTTGTACTAACGCTAAGGGGACTTCAGGCGGGGGAAATCCTCAACGGTCAATAGCACAACCACGAAATTTTAAAAGCTTGTTCTCAAAAGTATATTCAAAATATTATTATTATAATATATACGACAATTTGAAATTAATTTGGTTTTTGTTTAGAATTAGGAGTATGTGTTACGCGGTTCGGTTCGATGAAACGCGTAGAATAAATAGTTTTAAAAAGAATAACGGGAGATGTTTTGAATGTGAGACAGGATGCCTCGGGCCTTTGGTTCCCACTGATTATTATTTGTAAATAAACAGACGTGTGCGTGTTTGTACAAATATTTGTCACGAGAGCACAAGAGGGCACTTAACGCTATGTCATTGTTGTATTCACTGAGCGTTAAAAAGTCGAAACAGCTTAAAGCGACGGGTTTTCTTGTTTGAAGCAAATAAATTTTGCGCTGGAATTTCGCAAGATAACATTTTTGTAACTTGTACGAAAGTGTCTTGCATTTGCTGGGGATTTTACGAGAGATTTCTTGTGTTATAGACGTTGTTTGTCCCTATTTACAACCATCTGTTGTACATATATTATTAGGACTTTCCTCGCTTCATTGCTGTAAATCTTTAGTAGGAACCCTCACTGAAAAAAAATTTAGACAGAATTCTTTAAATTACATAATTATCTTTATTATTTGAAGAAATACTAAAACAAATGCAGAACCAAACAGAATCCATTTTATCACATGTTTAGTATCTTCCATGTTTACTAGCACGATGTACCTAGTAGATACGGTCATGATTAGTCTTATTATAAGTATACTTCTTACACACATCTTACACACATCTTACATACATCTTACTTACATACATCTTTGGAATTTAATGACGAATCTATACTCTGTACCAAAGTATTAATAAATACCTGTTTACAGAGATGGCCATCGAACCTTTGCAACTCCGTTATTCGAGGTTCAGGAACTGACCTACAATTGAAAGGTATCTATTACGTTTACAAAATTTTGCCTTTGTCTACTACAATTAAAGAAGATTACTGTCTTTATGTTTAAGTTCTGTTAAACAAATGTATGTGCACGAATAGTATGAGAATTTTTAAAAATTCCTATAAACTTAAATGACTTAATTTCCATTTGAAATATGTACACAGTCGAACGAAGTAGATTATTGGTGTTGTGAAAGGTGATATATGTATATGTTCATACCGTTATTACCAGATCCGCATCTAATTGTACAGTTGTTTATAAATGTCCGGGCTAATCAATATTCATGTCTATATTAAAACTTTATAATTGCCACATATAAATCCAAGCATGACGATGACATCTTAATTGCCAACATAACAAATCACTTCAATATGTAAGATGTTATTTAGCGGACTAAAAAGAAATTTATCAATTGATAAAACTAACTAGCACTTGAAATAATTTGAAATACGTGATAAATTATTGTAATGCTTCAGTTCGAAAGACTGTGGTGATGAATCGAAGAACGAGAGATCAATAATTTGTCAAATGCAGCTGTATTATACGAGTAATACTTCTAGATAATTTGTTTTGTTCGCAACTGACGTGCAATTCCCACGATTAAGCTGTGTTGTTAGGGCGAGACAATAGATTAACATTATTCTTATACATTAAACGAGATGCATTATAAACTATGAAGAATAAATTGTATTATGTTTTTTAATAATATATCCCTTAATCTTGTTGTGTGTCTTCCCCGCCGATCTCAATTCTCAGTGGAGACGGATATTTATGTCCATGGCATTTGTGATACAGGGATTCGAATCCTTGTGCGAGGGAATTAGTTTGTGGGGTGTGTATTGGTGTATGTGAATTCGCATACCGATATATATTTTTATCTTTACTTAATGTTATAAAGAGGAAAGTTTTGATTTTCTGTTTGTTTGTTTGTAATGGATAAACTCAAAAACTTTAGAACCGATGCAAAAATTATTTCACCAGTAGGATGGTCTTCTGAGTAATATGGGCTATATTTTATTAAAAATATAGGTACATATACAAAACCTAAGCAAAGTGAGGGTGGTTACTAATACCATGGAAGAAATAATATTATATATAATAGTACAGGAAACGCACTCCGCAAAATCATTTAAATAAATAGCGACTCTAGCTCTGACGCAATAATATGTAACCAATCAATACTAATATTATAAAGCGGAAAGATTTGATTGTTTGTTTGCATTGTATAGGCTCCGAAAGTACCGAACCGATTTGAAAAATTATTTCACTGAAGCTAAACTATCCCCGGGTGACATAGGCTATATTTTTTTTTTACTATTTTCCCGAAGCGAAGCGATTCCCGCGCGATTTCCTAATACACTAATAAAACAATACATAGTTTGACATATCACATGACTACTCATATTGTAATTGGTGAAGAGCTACACTACGTAACTAAGAAGTGTTCTAAATGGATTAAAATAATATTAATAATAATATTAATAGTTGAATAGGCGGGCTCCCTCCGGGTCTCCCGAACATACTACAGCCAACCAATTAGATACTAATAGTTACATAAACTCACCAAACACAATAGACGAACCTTACAGTCCGTCTACAGCATCGTATATCCCATCACCGGTGTCCTCCGTGGATAAAAATTCACGTGGCACACCTACCCCAACCTTAAGTGTTGCGCAGGAGGTGAATGCCTTTTTACCTGCGTCCACTAAGGCTGGGAAACCAAGAGTATGAGCTGGAGTAAAGAAGTAAACATATTTATCATGCGCACTTATTACCACATCACTAAATTAGAGACAGATATGACCACATACAGAAAACAATTACACGAACATTTCTCACGACAGTATCCCAATATTCAAGTATCCGAGCAAAGAATCTCAGATTCTTAACACGTGCAGAATTGTAAGAAAGTTCTTGCAAATAGACGAGAATGAACACCATCATATAACACCGGGAAATTAAATCAACTCACCTCATACTACATTTTACTTGGCCACGGCCCGTAAATGTAGTTACCCCAGTCTTACGTACTGAGAAAAAGGGAACTACCAAAATTAATAATAATAATATTTTATATAAATAATAATATTTTATATTTTTTTTTATATTAATAATATTTTTATATATATTATTGAATACAATTAGCAACTTTATTTTTCTTTTTTTTTCTTTTTCTTTTTACCGCTCATCGTGGTTTTTTCTGTTTGGCCTAATGGTTAGCTGGTAGAGAATGCATTAGCATTAAGCTCGCCATTTGTCCCATTATTGCTATGTTGTAGTCAATAAAGTGTTAAATAAATAAATAAATAAATAAAATTGTTTATCCGTGTACCCATCCTCTAGCTAGACGCTTTTTAGTATTTGAATGTTCATAATGGGCTGAGCATAGCAAAATGATCACTTTCGCTCTCCGAACACTCGTTTTTCATCTTCATAACTGATGTGTTCACATTTGTTCACGTCAATCCGTTAAACATTTCGCGCCCGGCGAATTCCACTTATTAATTACCTTTCGTTATTAGTCAGGAGGCAACTGGCAGATGGCTGTGAAACTCACTTTTACAGTACATTGATAACACTTTAATTTAGAAACTTCGTAAGCTTCTGCCAATCATTTTATACACTATCGGTTGAAGGTTGTTCGAGAAGAACAGGTATAATTGTAGGGAACTACACAATTGCACATAGTAAAACAGTTTTACTGCATGTTCGTAGAGTGACGTGTGACATATCATTTTACTTTGGTGGCCGTAGGAACTAATCACGGTTTACTGTAGTCATATATTGCAGGCTGCCCTGGAAGGATGCGGTACATACAAAATTTATTATATCTGTAAAATGTCGACAGCGCCACAAATTCAGGATATATCAGCAATAACCCCATTTAATGCTCCTCAGTCGCCTATAAATTTAAAACTGTTTACCGTACACGCTCGTAATTGTGAATAATTATGTAACATAACGATCGTCGACAACCACGTCGTACATACGTCTAGAAAATGAAACATTTAAACATAGTGACTGTTATTATATAATTTATGGGGCTATGCATGGAGTCTCCATGTGGGGCGATGCGCCTATCTTTTTATTACTCATCACGACCAAGCGCATTCGGCAGGCCACCGTTTATGATGTTAAATTAACACCTTGTAAATTTATCATTGTTGTATTTTAGGCGCCATGCGTCAGAAAAATCAACGAAATAAATCGATTTGACGGGAATTTACGTTAACAATATTTAGCACTTTTATTAAATAATGCGCATAGCTACAGTAAGGACTTAAATTGAACATAATAATATTTCCATGGTAGATATTCTCAAATTGATATATATACAAAATAAAAAAAATTAAAGTATTGTGTTTTAGGTAGTTTTTGATATATTTTTTGGTAAGTTAGCATACCTTACTTTTAAAAGGAAAAAACGTGTTCTGAAATGAATGTAAACAATTTGTACCACGAGTAATGTAAGCCTTATATTCGCCTTGTCTCCATTTAAGTTATCGATTTTATAAATTGAGGGAAATAACTCTGAAAGTGTAAAAATTTGCATCAACAATCACGTGTGCCCAAAAAAAGAATTGTTTCCTTTTTATTTGTACGTTTATTTTTATTAGCACAAACCTAAATGTATGAATGTACCTACTCGTATGTTTTATAATGAAAGTTTATTTTCGACATCGCAATACATTTATTTTTGTTTATAAGGGGTTTGAATATTTTTTGTATGGAACCTGGCATACTTACAAGTCTGCCACTTTTAACAAACCTTATTTCGGCGGCCAGTGATGAAACATGTGCCAATCAACGCAGTAGGTACGTGATTACAATCAAAAAGTATTCAGTGATGAAATGTCGAAAGTGATATACTTTTTCAGACATTTGAGTTCAAAAATAAAAATAACTATTAATTAACTAACGGTTTTGAACTCAAAAGTACACTCGTATAGTACTTGTAGGTATGCCCACTAGGTTCAATGTCCTTTATGTTATTTTAAAATGTATGTTAGATATTATATTTATTTTAGAAATCACCGTCTCTCGTTTTACGTAACGCAATCGTCTAGGCCAGCATATCTTGTACTGAGTTAATGTTCAGTGGGAAAAAGTTATTGAGATATCAAGAAGTCATGTAATCTCAGTCGCACGTCCATTTCATTAACGTTTTTATTTATAATATCGTATTCACTTTATAGTAAGATATCACTTACGTCGACAGAACGTTGACATGGTATTTTAGCTTCATTCAAATATCAGAGAAATTATCGGTCGTCAAATCATTTGCAGACATACGATTACGATTATAATCTCAAGAGAGAGTGAAAGACGCGTATCAAGTAACATTGATATTACCTCTAGGATATATTGAAACTATTATTTATGGATTGTGTTTTAAATATTATATTTTATTATAATGGTCAGTAAAACGTGTTACTTTACACATGAACAGTTTGTAACTACCTATTCGTATAGTAAATTGAGCTGAGTAAGGTCGTCGTCCAGGCGAGTTGTTTAAATTTTTCCGAGTTGAGTTGACGTTGACCAAATTATTCATTACGGGATTGAATAAACTAAAGGGTTACGAGTGTTTGTTCAAATCTTCACACGCGTGGCTGAGGCCGTGTGTCAATTGGTCGGTACATGGATGGTACTGACACCTCAGAGCGGGGTCAACGGTTTCGCTATAACCGTGTTTGTTCTCGGTCAACGCTATTTTCACTTCTTGGATCGGGTTATTTGTTTGACATCAGTGTCTTTGTCTCAATTTACGGTCTGCTGTAAAGATTTTATTTCTTTTAAGATCTTGTAAGTTGTTTTTAAGGTATTTTGAAATATTTCCTTTTTACAACTTTGAGCCTTTTTACCTGGTGTATTTATATTTGGCGTAGTAAATATTTCACGTTATGATGTTTTTTATGACCTAACCTGTAACATTTTTTATTTAAACAAAGCTTTTGCAACAGGAACTTGTGGCATCAAAGTTTCAATTTACTTTTTTTTGTAATTAGGTATATATCATTGTTCTGTTAGATGAGCGATATATGAGATGGGTCACTATAAATTGATTCCATTATCGTATAAGTTTTTCCCTTCTCAACTATTAGAACATAATAATACCTATGTTATTCCAAGTATTAATATGTCTGCTCTTCACACCCTAACCTCGATTCGTTATAGTAAACTTTGTTTAAATTTTAACAGCTTCAGCTATCTCTTTTCGAATCTATAATGTTTAAAATCCTTCCGATCAAAAGCATGATAATAATAATGGTAATGCAATACCTCCATCTGATTACTGTTTACGAGCACTATGTGTGATCATAAAAGTAGTTGATAAGATAATTACTATGTGTGATAGTAGATTAGTCCCAGATTCAGTCTCCGATATGGTCTACCATACCGCATCTGGTCACATAAGCTAAGAGGAGACTCGACTCGAGAGTGGGAGAGATGATGATTTTTATTATAGATGATTTATATTATATTTAAAGATGTTTGAAGTCTATTTATCAGTAGGTACCTCGCTGATTAGTTAGCGTGTAGCCCTTCGACATTTACTTTTTATTGGTGTTGAAACCGAACGTTAGCATAAATACAGATACAGATTGGAACGAGGAGAATAATTCCTTCATTCAATTAGTTAAAAATGATGCTTAAAATAATTATACTTTGTGCGATAAAATAATAAAATTTTCGCCACTCTCATTCAAACTCCAATTTCACGAATAATTTCCTGTTATTAATTCCCGGTCTGTTAGGAACTGTTTAAACGTTACCCCTAGAGCTCTTTCTACACGCGAACTGATTGAGTTCGACAGTTTTCCTTGTAAAGCGTTGCAAGACCCGGGCGATAATGAAGTGAAACCCCAGCGGATATTAGAAACGGATTTGTGTTTCGTGAGCCATGCGGATGTTATTAGGTGTTGATAATGTATCTCAAGTTTTTTTAATCGAATAGGCCAATGCTTGTTAAGTTGCTTCGACCAGATGGACTAGTTACTATCGCCTATAGACAAAAGCAACAACATGAGTCCTCCGCGGTTTTGAATAAATTTCTATAATAAATATACGTAAATTATACACTATAAATTAAACATTAGTATAGTTCAATAATGTCTGTCTACGGTGACTGATCGATTTAAAACGTCTTGATGTGTTGATATTAATGACATTTTATTTCTGAAACAAACGTGAACTAAGCATACAAATATGAATACGTTTTGAAACATTTATTGTAAATGGTTTTGAAAACGTAATGAAATTCTCGAGAAATAGTGAATTCTTGGACTGTCCTGAACTGGTTAAGACGCAAGTCTATTAAGTTTCTCAGTTTTCAGTTTTCTATTGGCGCGTTCGATAGTAACTGGACCCCGAGCGAATATTACGAGCAATTCCGCATGAGGCACGTAACACGGCAATCATAAACGCTAAACGATATCAAAAGGCAGGATATTGAGTATAGAAAGTTATTATTAATAGTAAGGAGTTGATGAAGCGCTTAGAACCCGGAGTCTCGTATCGATCCTAAGTGATCGACAGGATTAGGCAATTGAGGCGTGATCGGCAGGTGGATGGTTGGCCCACTTCTGGTAAAAATATATTGTGCAAATTCCGTGCTTCGAGGGGCATCTAAAGTATTCATTTTGCAGTTCTTATGTTTCAACATCAGTTAGCGCCTCCATTACCTAAGCCATGGATCCGTAACCCGTAGTTTACCATTTTCAATTGACAGAAATATATACGCTCCAGGCCTTATTTATGATGCGTTGCTAACCTACCTACCAATAACTGTATCATGCATTCATGAAAAATGTAACGACCTACTCTTTTGACTTACGAGCCATATTACATTGTTAAAAATATTGTTAAAAATATTGCATAGAATTGAAGTAAAATTTATAGTCTACATTTCTTGTCATAACCAGCTGTTCGTAGATTAAATATGACAATTATCTAAAGCTCACCAAGCAGGTTGTTTTGTGTCTTAATCAGCGTTCAACCGCTCCAATCTAGGCCCCTTGGCGAATTATTGATGATCGCCCAGCGGGGTGTACGACAAAAGAATTTCATTTAAAATAAATCGCACGAGACCGCGTCGCGCCAAGAAATTAGGCGCGGAATCTCCCGCCGCGAAAACTCATCGTAAATAAGTGTCGCGGTTGGCCTCGAATACCGCCGCACCGCACCGCACCGCACCGCATCGTACCGTACCGCATCGCACCGCTGCACGCTGAGACATTGCCCTGAAACACAATCTTGTTATACACTCATTTAAGGATTTAATTACTCGCATCTCCGATGAGCCTTCACCCTTTCGCATGTCGCTCGCGCCTCCTCTCACGTGATCGTAAATCCTCGCTTCGTTAATGACCCGAACGTTGTTTTGCGATGAATTACAGCTTAGTCTCTTGTTGACTTTTTGCACGAAATATTTCTACCGATTTTAGCGTGGGCTTCGTATAATGGACTGTAACCCTTTTAAGTGGTTTTCCGAGTTAACCACGATTTATCTTTCAATAAATATGCAAGATAGTGTTTTATGTCGTATTTTTTATCTCCGAGAACATCAATAAGATGCATTGTTTGATTCGACGTTCGATGTGCGCTTGTGAATGAGGGATTGTAATCCGACAGGTGCGATCGGGCGTATTATTCAGTAGTGTATGCTTGTCTATATTTTTCTTGGTTCTTAAAAAGATAAAATTTAACTAACCAAAGGGTGCCGACAGATCCGACAATAATCTCCTCCTACTGTGCCTAATCATATGGGCGGAGATACATATTCTCTCTACACCTTAGCTTTTATCTTTTGTACTTTTCTAGTGCGAACCACTCAGTTGTTATACAGTACCATATAAATCGATCTCCTTACAAGCCTATCGTCCTGATAGAATGGGCCTGGTTCGCTGCGACCGCCTCCTTTTTATTCACCTTTAGATATAGGTGTCGCCGGTTTCAATTTAGTTCGCGCGGTGTTGAGTATCACGGACAAGTGAGCATCGTATTTTGGTATCCGGAAAGGATTGGCTTCAACTAGGAGTCTTTTCTTGGAGCCTTCGAAACGCGCCTGGCGAGTCACAATGCAGGCGGTTCCCGTTTGTAAACGCGATACTTCCGCCGGCATAAAGCGTATATCGCATGTGATTGCGGCCCCTTTACTTTAATCAAATGGCTGCGACAAAGGATTGAATAGAATGCTCCTCGATTTCGTACGAACGATCGGTATTGGCTGCAGAATTCTTTTTCGCGATTGCCGCCATTTTTTACCAATGACAGCGTGATATAAGTAGTCTTTTATTGCATTGTATTGTTAAGTTCGGGGAGTTGTCCTTAATCTAATTTAATGGGTGACAGTTTCCCATGTATTGTGTCCTCAGTTGTAAGTATTTGTGATTTCTCTGTTCATATTTCACGCTATCGAGAAGTCTTGTTAATTAGGTAAGCAATAATTCGATATAGTTAAATTAAGTAAACTGCATTTACATAGTTTATGATCTTAACAACGCTTAAAAGCGGTTACGGACACGTTGGTATTTAATTTAATTTAGATCATGCCGGTTGTCATTAGCCCTCCGCTGCTTCGACGTACCTACGGTAATTGCTTCGTTTCTTGGATTTTAATCACTCCTCTGTTATTTACCCTTCGGGCAAATAATCATGTTCAACTCGTTGTTTGTATTTGTTGCGTGACGTTTGTAGTATGATTAATATTAAAGTAGTTTTTGATTGCATAATTGCAAACACAAACGGTTCGATGAAGTCGTTTTAAAATAGCTCCGTTCATAGGTAACAATTACGAGTATGTGCTCGGCAACGGATATTGATATTAATTGTAATCGGCTGTGTTTTAAAATATATTCAAAGTAGACGCTATTTTCTCAGGGTTTCCTAATAATATCAACAAAATTACATACTGATAATTGTAAAACAACTATCTGAGAAATGTAAGAAAAGAAAAATTATCTGCTTATTTCTGGACTCAACCGGAAGAAGTAGAGTAAATGAGCCGAATTTTCAAAATTTTAAAAATGGTCAGAATCTTGAAAACGGTGACACTGGAAACAAAAATAGTGCCTGAACCAAATGTCAGACACTAAAAGTAAACATAATTTTGCAACTTAAAAATACTTTTTCATAAAAATCCACTTTGCTCTTAATCGAATGTTTCAGTCAATTTAAGAATAACAGAGGGTTATGTAATACGAATCGTCCTTAAAACCTTACGGTTATTGAATAAAAACAGAACGTCGATACGTTCGACTCACCCCTGCTGCTTAAGCCGTTTTTTTATCGACCGTGAAACGCAGGTAGAAGAATTATACAATTTATAATATTATACGATTTTATAATAATTTTAGGGTCATTTTGTCTTTATGATCGATGTAAAAAGTTCTTTCATCTATTTATTCACCTGTCATGCTTTCTTTGACTTCAGTTTTTAGGGTTCTTCACATAAGTTAATTGAAAATATATTTTTATTTGTCTAGTTGTTTAATTTGATACGATAGTAAATGTTCTGATAAAATAAAAGGTTTGTCGAAAATATTTTTATGTATATGAATAAGCAAAAATGAGCAGATCGGCCGCTGCCTGATGATAAGTGGTTACCGTCATCTCGTAATAGTTCTGGCAGAATCAACCTTTATTTTCTTGAATTTTTGTTCCATGGTAGAGGTTAAAAGGACTAAATTATGAGAACTTTGATTTTCGTAGCCTTGATTTTTGTCACAATAATAGTGAAAAATTTTGTATGAAGTAGATTTCAGATTGCAGATTTTCAGTTGTTTATTTTTAAACGAGCACTAAATAATGCAGACCTCTTGAGACGATGAAGGTACGTATTAGCCGCGCCATTAAAGAAACGAAATCTAAAATGGCGGAACCTATTATTTGCTCTCACTCGCACGTTATTCCTGTCTTTAGTCACACACGTCGGTACAGCACGCAAAAAAATTAATCATTTAAAATTTAGTTATCTACTTAACAGCATGCTATGATGCGTTATATGCGTTATCCATTTCTGATATACATGATATGCATGACGGCGCAGATTCGGTATCAGTAAAAAAAATACGATATAAAAACATACGAAACCCGTGGTTCGTGATTAGCACTTGGGTGGGTTTTTAAATATTTTACTAATATTTATTTTCAAATAACAAAGGTATATTAAAAATATCACCTATCTAGCTACTCTGTTTTGCTGACGTTCCCAACCTGTCATTACAAGTACCGTCTGCCATTTTAGATTCGTTTCTTTAATGGCGCGGTTTATACGAGATATCCATTAAAAGGGACAAATCACAAAATCTCTAAGATCCAGACATATTGTACGCATGTTTTACGGCAGGTGGGATGATACAAGTAGCTTTGCTATGAGCGATAATAAAGTGTACCTCTGATAATGTATGCCGTATGGGCACCGGTTTTCTCATAGACAATTTCACGGACGCTTAGCTAATATTTGCCAAGCGATTTGCTGCCGGCTGTATCGCCCTAAACGATCATTTTTCCCGCCACTGCCCCATTCCGAGCGTTAGTGACGTTTCAAAAGTGCTGTATACTAATTCTATGCGGAATTTCAAAGAGCTTAACTGCTCCAATCTAATACTCGTATTTTTGCCTGCTTTGAAACTTACAATCTCAACATCCAAAATCCTGGGTCAATAATACTAATAGCTGGGCTAGCAAATGTTGTTCTGCATTATATTTTAATACACATTCATCGTTCTAAGTATCATAACGACAAAACAACAAATTGTGATGGTATTTTCTGAATGTGTTACATGCCAAAATAATTCTAGAATTTTTCCTTAACCTTTTACATTGCTCTTCTCATTGCAGTATATTTTTATAACTGCCTGTTTTGAAGATTTTTATATATCTTAATTATTATTTGATTGAAATCAATCGTTGTAAAGATTGTTGTCTCCAAAGCTGGCAGGAATTCTGTTTCGGATAATTGTCTAAAGTTGGAATACAATATTGTAAACACGGCCTATTGTTTACATAACGAAATGCGTGTTACGATAATTAAGCCAGTAACCTATTTGATGTCTAATTTAAATAAGAAATAGATTAATCAAACGATACTGGCTTTCACTCCCGTCGATAAAACATCTGACAACGGCTCGTCCTGCCTGTTTCACAATGAACGTCGTTTTTTTGGGGCCGAACTAATGTTGAACTATTTGAATTACTCTAGTGCTAGGATCTTATCGTACGATCAGTTTCTCAACCCTTCAAAGTATGCGACACCGGCCGGTACAACTGCTACAAATGTTTTTGTTATAGGTTAAATACCGTTTTGGGAAATAAATGAATAATCATAAATCTATAATATAAAGCACAAAAAAATTTTGTACGGATGTCCTTTATAGACTCTGAAACCATCCAACCGATATGCCTCGAAATAGTTTCATTTGAAAGGCAATAATCCGAAGGTGGTTTGAGACTATTAAAACAATGCATTAGGCACATTCGATCCATGTCCAAATTTTCCGCTTTTCCTATACAAAAATTTGAAGATAATAATTAGATATGTAAAGATGGCGCATCAACGTCAATGTCAACACAAAAACACTGATCTTTCATTCTCATCAGAATTTTTTAGCGTGATGGAACATGCCAGGTGTGCACTAGTAATAAATAAACGCTTACACACTCATACTCCCTCAGTAGGTTTTTTACCTGTGTCGTAAGTGGCATGGACGACACATATAACACATTTCAATGACATCCATGACCCGAGTACAAGTATTTATCTGTCACATAAATATGTGCCTCGGCTGGGAATCGAACCCGGACCCCTCGCTTCGCAGGCAGAGTCGCTACCAACTAGGCTACAGGATCATTTGCGACATTTGGCCCATGTCACTATTACTATTAAAGGGTTTTAATAAAATGCTTTACCTTTTTTATTTATTTATTTATTTATTTATTCTTTATTGAACCTTACACAAGTAAAGGAACAAAAGGCGGACTTAATGCTAAAAGCATTCTCTGCCAGTCAACCTTAGGGCAGTGGGAGAACAAAGAAGGCGGTGACAACAAAGAAAGAGAAGAGTAAAAATTAATGATAAGTCATATCAAGGAAAGGAATAAAAGGTATAAAACGTTTATGAACGAATTAAAATATATATATATATATATAATATATATGTAAATAACATATACATAAATATAAATATTATACATACATTTGCATACATATTCATATATAACTACATGCACATATATACATAGATCATACACATATAATTATATATTACATACATAGATTTGTGAATGATGATGATGGCTGTGACTCCTATTTATCATTATAAACTAATGAGAGGTAATGAGCGTGAAGCTTTTCTGATTCATCAGCGCCTAACTGAACCGGCTGAAGCTAGAACCTTTTTTTGCATTATGACGTACATACTGTACATACGTAGGTACATTACATGACGACTCGTGTGGCGCAATGGTTACCATGCCGGATCTCCGTGCCAAGGGTCCTGGGTTCGATTGCCAGCGAGGCAGAAATTTGAATGATGAGTTTGAATTTCTGTTCTCGGTCTGGGTGTGAGTGTCCTTGTTTTGTGTGTTGTCCATGGCACCCACGACACAGGGAATCCTAGTGTGGGGCTATGAGTGTGAAGCGTTATTTATTATTATTTATTAATATAGCAAATATCAGGCAGATTTCGTGTTATTTAACTAATTGTCTCTAATCGACTACTTAATATAAATTATTTTGTATAATAACAATTGTTGAAAAACAACGTTATTTAATTGAATGTGTTTTATATTAGTAATCTTGACGTCGCTGCTGAGAAGTGGCTACTGATTTGGAGTTATTCAGCTGTCAGAAGTGCTTAGCATCATTAGTTCAGTTTGCCTACGTATTGAGCCAACGAAAAGAAGAATACATATATGTAATAGGAACAAAATACTCACATTATGTTGTCGCAAGCCGCGACGCGTTCCAATTAAGAGAGATTTATTCATCCCTTCGCCGCCTTGAGACTTCTTCAAAGACATTATCAGAGATTTAACTCGGCAGGACAATTGTTCCCCAATTTTCTAAACAGCTCGACAATGCCTTCGTAATTTGTTCCATCTTTGTAGCTGTTTGTTTGCGCCGTGAAAACGCAGCGTCAGGATTATCGCATTGTGCCTCGGTTTGTCGCATTCAATATTTATTCACTTCAATGTTTTGTAACCATCTGAAATTTCAATACGAAGTCGGATTTAAATCACGTTTCCATTAATTTATAAGCAAGCTGTGAATGTTGTGCGTGCAAATAATAGTTGGATAGTATTGGTATATTTTGTACATCGGTACTACTACTTTGTAAGTCTTAGCTATGGCTTTAGAGTGAAGTTATTATGAGTAAAAAAAAATGTATTCAGATTATGCATTGTCATCACAATCAATTGCTATTTCCCTGGATCCATTCAGAATGTGTCTAAAGTAGCCAGGTTGTTGCACAACATTTCTTTCAGTAAAGCTAGTGATAGTGTATTTCAAATACGATTGAATACAGATCGCGCAGAATTCTGTCTTCTCACAATTTTATTCTTGTGTGAGGTGCATAAATCTATGATAAACAGTTTGTTTCGGAATCTTATGGCGCTGGATAGATTTAGTATATTTTTTAATATTGTTTCAGGCATTGTTATTATCATGTAAGTTGTTATTACAGCACAATGGAAAACTCCCCTTATATTTCTCAGTATGTGAAATTCCCATAATAGATTGATTGCATTACATGCCCCTTGTTGTATCTGGAGCGTCGATGGTAAGTTCGAACCTTCACCAGTAAGTAAAATAATGCCTTAACGACTTTTAATCTAGTTTTATACCGATATCTTCATGAAGATCAATTTGTCAATTTATTGCCTCATTGCTTTCAAACGATCCCATTCCTCTTTTCATTAATATAACTGGTTAGTTAATTGGGCTACCGAACATCGCTTCCTTTGTTGTACGCTAACCACACCCCACATTTATCTAAGCGGTAGCTTATTTTAAATGATAAACGAGCTCCCAATCGATTTGAATAACAAGCAGGCAGATGCTCTTTAATCCTTTTGATTTCATTAAACGCATGCGCCCCTCGGTCCCTGTCGGAAATATCACTCGAGTGTGGATCTCGATTCCACTATAAATTGTTCGTTAATAAAACAACTACTTTTTTTTAGGAAAGAATCTCAGCTTTTCAAGACATGAAAGCGCGTTGGTTCGAGTTTTAAGTACCTACCTAACATGGGTGATTACGTGACCAAAAAATCTTTTATAAGATTTGTGATTGTCTTTCACCCTACTCGAGCTTTATTACAGACGGAGCTTAATAAGAGAGTAAAAATAGGTTTTCTCGCGATTCCATCTTATTTGTCAGCCAAACAATATTATGAAATCACGGCGTTCTCATCTTTTTTTCGACGAGATTCTAATGAATTCCCAGCAGACATTCGTCTGAGTGCTTACCAATCGCAGAGTCATTTGTTTGATCGTTTCGTTAGGGAGAGGCCAAGTGAAAAATCCGTCTACATTAATCACGTCGATGCTGAAATACAATTTTGAGCGGTCGAAAAAATTTACATAAATAATATGTACCCATGGGGCTTCAAGCTCGTGCTGTTTAATCCGTTTGGAGAGTTGTCTCTCGTCGTAGCGTTATAATATGAAGTTAGTAATACTGTCGCTTCGATGTTTTATCAAAAGCTCTAAGAATAAGCTAGCTTCATGCGAGATTATTTTTTATCAAATAGACATTCTCGCTTCTAAAATGTTAGTGTGTCTAATAAGGTTACCTTTATACCATTTATGCCATCATAATACCAAGGTACGAGCGAGTCATAAAGAAGTTTTGGTTTTTAAATAATGTTCTTCCTATGCTAGTTTACATTAAAAATTAGCAAAACTGCTTTGTAATTCCTAAATATAAAATTTAATTAATCTTTAAGTGACTGTCACATAATTGTATGTGTATTATAATACGAGTATAATACTATAATATTATATTACCCGGGTAATATAATAATTAAAAATTCATTGTAGAGAGCTTAAAGAAGGGTCGACTTTTTACGTAAATTAATAATGTCCAGTACTTATTGGTAGCAGATGAAACGTCCATAGTATAGTATTGTTTGAACAATATAAACCGCATATAAGCAAACAATTAATGAAATGTTATTTAATCCTATTAATATTATAAATGTGAAAGTTTGTGAAGATGTTTGGATATTTGGATGTTTGTTCCTCAATCACGCCACAACTACTTAACCAATTTGGCTGAAACTTGGAATGGAGATAGCCTATACCCTGGATTAACACATAGGCTACTTTTTAGCCTGAAAAACTTCAGGGTTCCCGCGGATTTGTAAAAAATCGATCCGTACCGCGGGCGAAGCCGTGGGTAAAAACTAGTCGCCTATAAACAAAACAAGAGTAGAAAATATTTTATTTGCTGAAATACCTATATCTGTGGGCAGTACGTCGTCTACTGGCAACCTGTAATAAAATGGATTGTACCTATTGGAAAACCTTTCATAAACAACACAAAATATTTGGCTACGAAGCTGACGATTTAGTCAGGATGTACGGCTAAAGTTTATTGTAAACATGCACGTTTAGTCTGTGAAAAACTTTATATTAATTCATTTAAAAGTAATCATATTTACAAAGTCCTGCAGACAGCCTTTCGTATATCCTTTTTGAAAAGATTAAGAATAATTAACGTGTCATACGAACGTAAGCAAAAACTTGTAAGACGTCCTCTTGTCGATTCCAAATGAAACCTCCAATGAATTTATCATTCGCTCGTTTAAAACACATATTTGTGAGCACATTCAACGAGCACATGATGCTCGAACTTCAATCTCTTAAAAGGGGTATTGTTGCACACGATTGTTTATCGTTCGATAATGTGACGCAGCGGGTTACCGCCAGGGTGTTGTGTTGGTACTATTGGTCCCTCTCATCTCCATACCGATATTACCGACCGGCTACTTGAAGAGTCGTGCTCGTATTGTTGATCGAAAATTATTTTAGGCGTCTGACTGTGATGGATTCGATTGGTTCTCTCTCTTGACGGCCAGACTTTTCGCCGTGAGCTGACGGTGTTGCTCAAATTTAATCTGAAAAAATGCCACGATCGACATGATATAGTATTCGCGGTTTACATGCGTGTCTTTATGATGAATAGTCGATGTTCTGACCCTCGTTATTGAGAGCTTTACCTTACTCGCCGGCTGAGTAATGTCGGTGCCGGAAACTTATTTCGGTAATGTTTCGTAATTTGAAGGTGAAACGATTGGAATAAATTTTAATATCACCAATCCTTCGTTGTGAGTACCTACTTCATTATTAAGATCTAATTACGTTCAAGATAACTTCATAAGGAAGTGATAAGAAATAAGAGTGGATATTTCACTCGGATACATATTGATTCATCTGGCTAAATGTAGTGGATATCAAACATTTTTGTAATCTAAGCAACTCAGTACATCGCTGTAATAGATTCCAATTACTTAGAGCTTAGATATCACCCGCACCAGTAAAAAGTAGACTTGAATACGGTAGCAGATTATATCTGTAACTACATATAAAAATTTAAGTGATACGTTAAGGAATTGTTAAGTGTTTCTTTCACTAAAAGAAACACTTGCTGCGCAAAAGATGAGGTTGTGGCGTTTGACTTTTGGTGGAGGTCATCGGTTTCTTTAACGACGAAATAAATCTGATACTACTCGTGTGGCTTTTTACCTATCTGGCATGCAACTTATCTGTGTTTAATACTATCTTTCGAGAAATCTATCGTAAAGTGCTTTTAACGATTTAGTTTGACGCCTGATAGCCAGTCAACAACGTGAATTCCTTCCTATGACTCATCAGTCAAGCTTTTGATTACCTATGCGATTTTCCAAGATCACCGATGACCTAAGCTGCTGTGATAAGGTTACCTAAGCTGTCTTCATATTTGCGAACTATTCAAAAAACAAAACTTTGATGTTCTTTTTTTCACATCTCTTTACTTAACTTTTTCTGATTTACACATTGCGGCTTAAGTAAGACACTTTTCTAAAAAAATATTCATGAGAGCTTGTTATAAAAATATTTAATTGAGTAAGGCTTGTAGTTCATAACTTATCCGCACGGGTTGCTTGGAAAAAAGTGCCGCACAGCAATTAACTCGAGTTTGCGACCAATAAATAGCACACTCCACCAGATATAATTAAGTACTTCGTCGTTACAGTAGCTAGTGGTGCAGTTAACCCTTGTGCAATTTAGTTCGCGTTTGCCTCGTAATCATTAATAATGGCGCAGTATTCTTGGTTCATAGCTACATTGTGAAAATGTCTTCAAAACTAACTAGGTACTTGGATTATAATTATTGTAATATGTATAATCAGGTATCCTGTCACCGTGTGCTTGTGACTTAGTCTAGTATAGCTTTTTTGTCATACATGATTTTTAAATAGTATAGCAGAGTAACTATCTCATGAAGAGTCGACGAATGAATAGTAAAAGAATAGTTCAATGAAACGATTATGAAACTAATATTGTTCATAATTATAATTCTTACGTGAATCTCTTACCACCAAGTGGTCTGGCTTCTTGGGTCTCTGTGTTATAATACAGACAAAACGGAACCATAAAAAGTGATAATAATATAATATGTAGTAGTAATATTAGCTTCACTGTTGGTTTTATAATTTAATTTACATATTGAATTACTAAGTCTACTATTAATAGTTTGTACAGTTCAGGTGGATATATGTAATACATTATAATTACAAAGGATGATAGAAAAAATCAAATGACTCACGACATGAAAAGCCGTACTTAAACCGACAAGTGCTTCATTCACTACATCGAGAACTAGATAAAGATCGTAACTTGACCGTTCTATATTGCTTTGTGTGAGTCAAAACAATTCTTCAAACCGTTGTCAATATTATTTATGGATGTCTTGGAGTTGCCGATGATGGATATGATCCAGTGAGAAGTACTCGTCTATATCAGTAAGTGTGATCAAGTGCGCTCTGATCATTTTTTACGCTGTACCCAAGACAAATTGTGCTCACTAATCGGCCGGCCATTGTCCTGTGGTGTCGATTTTATAATTCCTCAAGAATTAATAAGCTCGCGCTCCGCCTCGTAGGCGTCACCGCTATGATTAATAGATTGTGCGTCGGCGACTACCGGCAGCTCCCAAACAGAAAAGATTCCTATTTCGACACGTTAACTAACTCACACATTCGCATTTTAAGCCTTATTATTATATTAATTATGGTGATATGCGTATCAATGTTCAAAATATTTACGTTCGTAATTATGCTAACCTGCCGTATATCGAAGTGTTAATATTTTAATAATAACTTCGGATTATAAATTATTACGTGTGTCATTCCCTCTGTCTATTAGACACTTTAATACTTGTTTATAATATATGGCATTGGTAACGCGTAGCCATGTCTGATTAGTGTCGGTCGTTCAACTCTAATGAGTTCCACGAATTGACAGACAGTATTTACATATGAAATCTATACCAATCAGTGATCAAGAGTTCGGTGAGAACTTCAATTTGAAGCTTACTGAAGTTGACCTTTGACATGTAGTTCTACTCCGACTCTTTAGCACATAAATTGAGAAGACTAGCTTCTGCCCGCGACTCCGCCTACATGCGCTTAGCAGTGAATTAGAAGCATCTTATACGTTAATCTAGTTTATAAATGTGTGTATTTGCCAAACTTGATCCACATCAATTCAGTCGTTTTTGCAAAATTGAGTAAAAAATATACATAACTTTTACATTAATTATAATATTAGTACAAACGAAGTATGTTTTCTTTCCATATCTACATTTTTAACTTAAAAGATGTTGAAGTAATTTGTTGATGTTAGGTGATCACGCCACAAAAAATAAAGTTTAAAACTATCATAAAAAGTAAAAAAAAGTTTAAAAAGTAAAAGTTTTATATTTCATTCTTGTAGCGCGTTTTACTGTCTTTGCATCTATTGTTATCTGCAACGTTGTGCTTATTTTCCTTCCTGTAATTAGTATCTTTGCGTCTTAACACAATACAGGTATCACAGACCATAAAGGAACAACCGATACGATTATTGTCTATTGTTTCGTATTGTTTGTTATTATCTCCCAGCTTCCTCAAAAGTTTTGAAAACCCTCGAAAAGATATTAAGCAACAGATTCCTTTATTCGAAGAGAAAAGGATTAGCTGGGATGAGACGCCAGACAAATTTGAACAAAGATGTTTTTAAACCAGCTAAATGTTTTTCAAACGGTCCATAGAAAATACTCCCGGTTTTATAAGCATTTTTTAAGAAAATAATAGCTGTGAAATAATTTGTACTATTATAAAATTTTTGAATGCATTAAAGATGAGGATATTATTTTACAAACGGATTAAATTCTATTGTTTCTGTATTTGTTATTGTACCTTCATGTGGTCCAAGCCATCTAAGCTCTAGGAAATAATATGTAATTATACATGAGATATTTATTGATATCATCTCTCATTTTGTTTGGGCAAAATAAAGAGAAAAAATACTGTTTGTGGAAAGTTATCGAATTTTTATTATTGTCACACCATACTCTTATACGCATGTAACAGAGCAATATTTTTGTTCTGTTCTTAGTTGTATCTTTTTTACGAAGTTTACACAAAGAAGCAGACGGGCCACCTGATGGTAATTGGACACTTATGTAACAGAAGAACTGTCCGAAATGTGTGTAACATTTGTATGAATCGTCTTCCAAAAACATTGTCTGTCCGTCAGTCAGACCGCACGTGACCGACGGCACCTGCCTTCGGTCGTGCCGACATGTATCGATGACTCTGGGCGGCTTTTCTGCAGTCACTCGTTATACTGATCGACTTTTTCGCGTTTGTTTCATGCAGAATTATTGGTGTTCACTTCATTGCATGACAAATGGTAACTGAATAAGATTCTTCTAAGTTAATGAACAGAGTACATAGTTTATCCACGTCCCCGTTTATGTTAAGCATTAACTTGAAATTCGAAGGATTAGATTTAAATTGGTATTAATAATGGTGTTCATTATAACTAATTCTTCTTCTCCTCCATGACAAAGCACCCTTCCGAAAAGCTGGTAGATTAAAAAATGACGTGCATAAGTGTATCTTGTAGTATGTAGTGATACCTATATGAATAAAATATTTTGAATTGATGATTACGTTATAAATTATTATAACGTTATTACTCTTTCTTTTCCGAAAATATCTGTTAATAATTGAACAGTCATTACACAATCCAATCTTTAGCAAACTGTGGAAGATTTAAAAGCCTTTATGCTCTATGATATTATGATGTGCGACATAGGCCCCACTTTCTCTGTTACTAAGCGACCTTTTGTTAAAGAGCATATGATTTTTTTTATTTAGTCATTTGGTATTTGTAATTCAACTATATGAATAAAGTTTAATGATGTATGGACACACCATTCGCCTAAATATCCAGCTTCATCCGCGTTAGTTATATGAGTATTAGTATATGATTCATAATATTTCAATGTGGTAAAATGTCGTACACGTCAAGAATAGTGCCACCACTTTCTAACAGTCCAGTACTTACTTGGCTCATTGCGGATTATTACAGGCTTGTACTGATTTACTTGGTGTTCTGGAAACACGAAATAACGGAATGAACGGTGATAATTCGCACTGTGGTATTCGATATTAGGTTGTGGTCATTGCGCAGTTACTATAAAAACAACATTACTATAATCGCAAAAACAATATTTTTGTGACGAGAACTGTAAAATTTAGCAGTATAAATTATTATTATGTATTTTATATACGAAAAGAATTAGTAATATCAGATAGTTTCTAAGTAGTCAGGGTCGTCTCTACAATCAACCAGAAGCATCACCGATGTTTTACCCACCAAAAAAAAAAAAAAAGAATGATTTACTATATATTTGTAAATAGAAAGGTACCTAACGGTAGGAAATATTTACAAAATGATGACAAAACAGAACACGATATTGGTTCCGATATCTAGCTTAGGTAACTGTGTAGTATAAAATTTCATTTGGAAATCCAGTCAATGTAACTGGAAAGTATGGCGTGTTATATCGTGAAAGCGAAGTATGATGGGTATGAATGGTTATGATACACATTCCATCGGTTGTCGCTAGAGGACGTGTAAACGGGTTGAATGAATATATTTTTTATCGGAATCTATTTTATTTGTATCGTATTTGCGGCGTCATCGTGCACCGATGCCCCATCGTGGGCGGCTACAAGAAGTGGGATGCGTAATGTATAACTTTAAATGTTGACAAATTTGACGTTTTGAGATGAACAATTTATGCTTTAAAGAATTATCATTCGTTTTTCGATTTTATCGTTACTTTGTTGGTAATGACCCGGAAAGGGCATCTGCCCTTTGTAACAAGAATATCTATTCTTGTTTCTTCTCATGTCGTGTTTGTGATGATTTAATTGTATATGTTTATTTGTCCATGCCACCGTTACTCGGGTTATCTTAGCTTAGTGCGGTGACATCTGTATAAAAAATATAGATATGGTAACGTATATATACCTACCTATTATATCCAGTATACAGTTTGGCGTTAGGTATAGGTACGTACTTAAGCTATGTATTAACATTGTTAACGCATGTTTTGCACGAATTCAATAGGTACCGTAAGTAGGTACTCAAGCACCGATAGATTTCGAAGTTCAAAAAAATCATCGGTTCGTAAATGCACTCATAAAAATTTGTTACATCAATCAACGTCGAACATTCCGGTTATGAAATATGTTTACTTAATGATTATTCTTCGCGCTCCATTTCGCAGATCCTAAGTAAACTGTTGTTGCATAAACGCATCGTCAGTGAAGAAACACGATATGTCTTTTATAAATATCGACTCTTTGAATCCTGCACCTGAGCTAACATGTTTGCACAGAAGATTTAACTTTTATTCTGATATTGTGCAAAAAATGCCGGTGTTAATAAATGTATAGAGCGATTATTTTATTGACGTGATAACGTCTATTAAAACGATGCCGGCCGCACGCATGAAAAAGAATGACTCATCTGTCGCGTTACGCGAGCGAGCGAACAATGGAGAAAACGCCATCTATGAACAAAACTATATACACAATTGAGTCAGAAAGGAACTTGCTGAAAAAATTGTTTAGTTCAGGAGTTCTAGATGGCGTTGTAGTATGAAGATAAAAGTTTCTAATTATAAGTTTATTTCCAGAGATAATATTATATTCGAGCACTACATGTTTTGTCATGACATTGTCACGTTAAACTATTGTCCGTAAACCGACTTTACAGACAACCATTTTTTATTTCGTTATTCACACTTTGATTATAAATTTTTGACAATGAGCAGACTCTTGCAGATGGTTACAAGATTTGGTAATAACTTTATACACTGTATACATAAAAATGTTTTAAATTTGCAATTTTATATGTACAGCCGTGTAAAGGAACGAAATAATGCTCTATCTCATACACATATCGAATATCGAATAAACACTTATCAGCGAATCAGGTCTCCGATTTGTATAGATTCACTGTTCTGCTCGTTATTAAAGTACCACAGAGCACGATTTCGTATTCGCAGAAATTCGTATCGCAATCGTTATTAGGTAAACAAATATATTCAGAAATATGTTCGCATGTAGTCGATGTCGATTTCCGTCAAAAATTTGATGAATGATCGATGTTGTTATTTGGTTTATGCATAATGACTTAAAATCTGATAGTACAGATAATACCTTGAAAGAAAAACTGGAGGATTCCGTAAGTTGATTATCTATTTACTGTTATTTTTTATTTTATTGTATTTTTGCCGCTTTTTTAAGACCATATACTTCTAATTGGTTTTCCTGTAATATATAAGTAAATAACTAAATGTTAATTTTTTTTTAAATTCTAGCCTCAGTAGTTTCGGAGACAAAGTGGGGGGGGGGGGAATGGTAAATTTTCGTCTTTAATTTTTGTTCTTTCTTAAATAATTTTAAAACTATCCATTGCAGAATTATAACAAAAATATATTTGAAATCCCTACCACAAGCCCTTTCATTTGACTTGCCATGGTAAGGTTTGCAAAAGAGTGTTTTATTTTTTATTCAAAGTTTTGTTGTTTACGTTAAACCTTCTTTGGGTTATAAAAAAGCACATGAGTAGGCTGTGAACATTGGCTGTGAAGGGCGGTCGTAAAAATCACAATAGAGTAAAACTGCAGCTCAATTATTATCAAATAGAATTAAATGAAATGAATGAGCGAATCTTCTGCTTATTACTTGGTTGGAAACACGTCTTATTTTGGGAGTTGCTGATGTCTGCTAGTTGTTATTAATTTACATCAAAAACATCTATTTAAATTATTTTAATCGGTATGCGGCAACATGACGACAAAGAAACATCTAGAGTTTGTTAAATACGATGATTGTCGAGAGGGTGATTAATAAATTTAACTCGCTTACATAATCTCTGTTTATCTTTGTTAAAATTACTCGTACTTACTGACAATAAAATGTAGTAGAACTTGTTACTGAGGAATATTATCATGGCTGATGATTTCTTAAATGTTTACCTTTCTGTTCAGAGTGACGGCCACTGACGTCTAGTAGGCAGCTATTGTAACTGAAGGAACTGTTCTGACTGTGTTTACTTTAATACCTTCTTTGCTTTCGTTTGTAAATCCTATAAAAATATATACGAAGGTATCTTCCTACTCGGTAAATGGTACGGGATCGATAGATCTTGATATTTTGAAACTTGTTTATGTTACAAAATATAATTTTGGTCTGTCTGGCGGGATGGTGTGTTAGTTATCGTCATTTGAATAATTTACCAATTGAAGGTTTATTACATTGACTGAATGATAGTAAAATAATCGAAGGTTCACAATAATAATAATGAACTTGGAGCTGAAATATGTATTGATATATTACTTATCTACAAACAAAAACTTATAATATACCTGTCTAAATGTACAATAAAATAACACAAAAAAATTAAACTTGTGTCAAAAACTACCATAGATATAGTATATTGCGTAGAAATACCAAGACTATAAAGAGGCATGTAAATAATGCTGTAGCTCCTACGCACATTGTTCAAAGGTAAACACGTAGAAATTCGTTCGTTTTGTTCGTCTATTCTGTGAATCTGAAGCAAACGGGGCACCGGCGAGTATAATTGCGGGGCATTTCTGGAAGATACAAATATTCTTTACATTTTCCGTTGGCGGCGGTCTATTATGACTTGTATAATATCTGTAGGAAGCGTATGCATTCAGTTTGTATCTACTGTGGTGTATGAAAAGGCTAAGAAATGTGTTGTCAGCCTTTCAATAGAGGCGGAACGCTTCCTATTGAATAAACCGAGTTTAGGGCGGCGTTTGTTGGAGCGAATAATTCGTTGACCGCTGCATTTATTCATACGATTACGAGACGAGATTGATGTTATAATTTACATCTCCGGTTCGTATTTATCGTACCTCATTAACGCTCATCATTTCGTGTCACCTCCGCTCAGGTGTTTAAACACTGATTGCATGACATATAAATTTCACTATAAATTCTTTATTTATGGGACAAAAAAGGAAACAGTGCGGACGCTCTTAGAATTAAATATATGCTTGCGATCATAAAATAAAGAATTTATAGGCGTCCTTTAGAATTACCGTGGCTCGGTTTTATGACTTCACGGGGCGTTTATTCAGCGTTGCGTGGTCGTATCACACGCATTCCAGATAACGCCACGCACTGCCGTTGCCACCGCGGAGACAATTTTCGTCAGTAGGATCTTTCCTCGGCTATACATAGCACAATATATCGCACTGATGTTTTAATTACAAATTTAATGTTTACGATCTACGCGTGCGGGCTTTTAAATGCACGTGTGAACTTCAATGTACACAAAAACAGGCTCCGTGACTAACAGCTTAACATGTTTGCTCTCTCGATAAGTACGCGTGAAATTGTGATTATGAACACAAATAAACGAAACATTCAATCCCGCCAGGGCGCTGACTGTGATTATTTGATACGCTCACTCAATACATTACGAACAAAGACTATGGATTGATCATAACTATTGATTTTATTACTATAAAATGATATGTAATCAGAAGCGAACTCTTTCAAATCGACAAGAACGACCTACAACTGGCGCCGCCCGTTTGAAATAACTATTCTATTATTTTTACGCCCCTGCATAGATTGGGTCATCTCGGAACGGAGGCAAGATGGAATATTTATGTAAAATACTAACGGTGAATTGTGCTTGCATTGAGGGTTTGAATGTTATTTGTTGTTAAATGACCTACTAAAACACTTCCTCGTGCAGTTTAATGAATTTTATCTCCTTCTTATTTTTATGAATTATCAAATAAAAATGAGCTTCACGTACTTTAAATAAAAATTGGCCAATCTCAATTATAAGGTCATATTGATTGATTGATTTTCACCACAATACGTTAATGTCCTGTTCTAGATTGGATCTCATTAACAGAAATAAAAGGGGTGGAATCTTGGAGATATAAGTAGGTACTTAATATTCTGATGTAATGTTATGGGCAATAATTTCAACATACATATTTGTAATTATTTATGTAGGAATCGGATACTAAATTTCAAATTACTGGGTATCGCTTGCTAGTTAGATATATTATTTTTTATTATATTCAAGGCGCTTAAAAGCTAATTCAATTAAAACATAATAGAAAAAATGAACGATTTATCCTATTTACAATCATGTATTTTAATTTACAGTAAACGCAACCTAATCATAAATAAGTTCGAAAAAACCTTAAAATTTTGCGAGACAATATTGAAAACTACATAAAGTATTGTTGATTTAAAATGAATCGTTTATGTCGAAGTTGAGAGAAGCCGCGGCGCGCAGCGCCGTGTCCGATTCGACACGGTTTTTGTGCGCCGGCGCATACACGGTATCATAACGACGGTGTTCGGCTGGTTAGGTTAGGTCATGTTAGCAAACAAGCGAGCCAACCGACAAAAACTACCGACCTCAAGAAATTGGTCCGAACCGCTGTGTTGTGTATGTGAAAATTTTTAGTACGAATCTTAAAGTAAATAAACGTTGATTTTTGTCAATAATAAATAAATAATTTTTATTTGTTTTTCACTTGGTTTTTTTTACTTACAAAAGTAAACAATTTATTCTAAAACTTCAAACTTGATTAACTCTAAGGAATACACCTAGAATTTTTAACAATTATAACTTGTAGAAGTAGTGCAAAGAAGGGTTACCAATTAAGTATATTTTTATTGTATTATATTCAAACAGAATGTTTGGAATACTCGGATATAAAACTTTGAGATGCTTAGCAGAAAAATATTGTTCATTATCGGTACCGTAGCATTGAAAGATCACACTGACCTAGAAAAGATATGAAATTAGCCGTTAAAATTGCAGCAGGTAATGAGAGCTCGAGCAAGATAAGGGACGCTAATAGCGCTTTAGCGATGCAATTGTAACCAGTTGACCGCTCCGGTAACAGCGGCTAGTCTTAAGCTGATATCAGACGAGTCATTTCTTGTTCATTTTCTTCTTTCATTTTGCACATTTCACTCCAAGTGACACATCTGAACACAGAATGAAACATTAGTGCCGAATGAATTCATTAGTGAATCGATCCAACATTGTTGGATATTGGCACTTTTCGTCTTTCACTCCCACTCCGAATGAACAAGAAATGAACGGTCTGAACACTGAGAGAATGTTCATTCGCATTCGGCCATTCTATCTCGCGTCCTGAACCGACGGACGTCATGTTGTTATTTTATCTGTGTTGCGTCGCATGCGACAAAATCTTGTTTTTTTTAGAGAACTTTAAAAACTATCACCCACCACCGTCTACGTTTTCTTTGGTTCTTTTTTGTCAACTCTTTGATTTAGTATCTAGTTACCTACAAATCAAACTTATTCCAAGACGCACGACTTCATTCGATGACATTATTATGAAAAGAATAGTGAATGTTCTTTTCTCTATCATTCCGTATTAGCCGTATGAACATAAAGGGAAAGAAAAATGAAACATTCACTCGAGTGAATAATCACTCGAGTGAACCGTCTGATATTGGCTTTAGTAACGCCTTCGAGAATAACCGATCCAAGCGACCTTTAAGATTAAACGTTTACTCGCGATAAGTCAGCACGTTAATTTACTAAATGAGTGAATCAAGTCTTATGTAAATGTATTCTTCAGAAGGCGCGGTGTATTAACTAACGAAGAAGACCATGACAACAGAATTTATTTGTAGAAATCATTTAACATTATATCGCTAAGTTTTCCTATTACTAATTGTGAATGCAATCTTGATAATGTAAAGTTTTGTAGACGTAAAGACCACAATTTGAATGTATCATATCCTGCATCATTGAAGGAGCCAGTTAAAATCACTTCCCCACTTTCTTCGCCTTGCCGATAAGGTTTCGTGGCAGGAATGTCTAAGGTTAAATGTGAAATATTTTTTACTAAGGTGCTCGTTTGCTCCCTTATCAGATATTCACTCGAAATATAATTAGGATGCTTTAGTCGTTCGTGATTGATTTAATTCCATGATAGACGATTGAAATTAACACTTTAAAGCTAATTCTTAATTCTATTTTCAATACTTTTTGTCAAGCATAAAAGAAAGGACACTGAACAGGACACATCTCCAATGGAATATTTCTCTTACGATTAGTATGGAATAGAAGCGGATAATTTATTTAAATATTCGACAGTTCGTCGACGCCGATGCTGGCTTTACTACTGGTGCACTCTACTTATTCCTCAAACTCAATGTAGCGCTGTCCGTCGAACGTGACTCGTGAGCCTTATTACAATTACAGATTAGGAATTGTTGTGGCCATAAAATGTATAATTTATAAAATCGGAACATAGAACAATCCTGCAAAGACCTGTTCTCTTTTTTCCCTGAAGCTCTGGCGTGCTATGTAACACATCAGTTTTTGCAAAACCATCTAACACATTCATAGCAGTGGACGGTAGTCGTATTTCTTTGTCATAAATTCCATTTCTTACGTGACAAATGGCGTTTAAGTAACGTACTTCTAAGTTTTGATTGATAACCTTTAGAATATGTCTAGGAATTTATTTGGTCATGTAGTCTACCTATGAGTCAAAAATCTACTTTCACTTATCTTGTAATGTTCGTTCATTCCATGCAGTATCAGTAGTCAGTATATATGTATATATATCGCAAAGAAATAAAGGAATCCGTGATTTTATCAATTCAATGGGATTTGATTAAATCCCGTAAGATGATAGAATGACGACTCTGTTGCGTCCTTTCACTAGAGAATTTCTGTTAACCCACTCGTTACGAATATAACTTTTTTCGATGGCACTTGCTGATTTTTGGTATGACGTATACTAATAAAGGACTTAACAAGAAAAAAATGTGAAAAATCTAACTCTTGTGGAAATTCTGGAAAATGGTGTTTGATAACTGAAATGTACAATAAACTACCTTATTACCTTTTTTATGGAAATAGTCGACAAATATGCTGACAATTCACTAGATAGTAAGTGATCAGACATGGACATCAGCGACTCAAAACGCATCACTAATGCGTTGCCGGCCAAAGAGAGATAAGGAAAAGAAATGTAAAAGAACTGGCTCTCAAGCCGGAACATGACGAGTCGTTTGGTGGCTGATTCAATCATGATGGTGGTAGTTATTCAGATGGACCCCACGGGGATTATTCATGGACTGCTAAAATCAATATTACCCAAATAATACCTCTGAGGGGCCTTTCCACAAGTGGGCTGGATTTAGTCGCCTATTACGACACGCGGCTTATTATTCTTATTAGAAGCCCCAATACGGCTACTGCCCCAATACGGCTAGAAAAGCAGGCTAACTGTCAAATGTTATTGTTTCCTTTATTATCTTTTTGCGTAGAGAATATCTTTTAAATTACAAGATTTTATTTCATTCGCTTACAATTGTAAAAGAGCAAGAGAAGTACATAATAGGTCCTAGTAATAAACTGACAGTTGCAACATGCTTTATTAGCGTAATTAATGTTGTATTGAAAGAGTTCGTAAAAGCCAATAAATTTACTTTTACGTAAATAAGAGGTGCTACTTGGGACTTCAGTCTCTTCATATCTCAAGAGTGACTGTGTGGTGTTAGATCACTTGTTATGGGTTTATAGTGACTATAAACTAACCATTACTATTCACAGTATTTTGATACGATTTTATATCCTCCATCTTTTAATTGTGGTAGTTGTCGAGCGGGATCATAAAATACTTTATAGTACATAATAAACATGCTCAACAGTCCTAACAGAAAATGTTGGGTATGCAAAGTAGTAATTTAAATTTACTCTAAAATGTGTTATTATATAATACTATCTTGTTTTTGCAATAAAATAGAGACTATGTTGAAACACTTATGGGGATTTGGATGAGACTAATATCTATGTATCTAAGGTGCGAACATATAGACAATATAATCCCACCTCATAAGGCATTTTTATGACAACAATATTATTTCAAGATTAAATATGCAAAGCTTGTGATATATTATGTGCCAGTAGATTTTGGAATAATTAAATAACGTTATAAAACACTCTTTGCTATCAAAAACCTGATAAATTAATTAAAAGTTTTAGAAATGCTTTGTTTGTAAAATGTCTAAAGCAAAATAAAACATAATTTTATGTCTAATACTTAATCGAAATATATTGAGTAGTACCCCTAATCGAATCGACATTAACACTCGAGCATTTACATTCAACACTTATTATCGATTTAATTACATTACACTTTATTGATTGCAAAATAAAGGTATGTCTACCCAATTGAATCCTATAAACATGATTTAAGGCTAAACAAAATTAATTTAAACCAGCTAAATCCCGCTCATGCTTCGCTGTGGCTACAGTTACCATGGCAACGAAAGTAGCAATGCGAGCGTCGCTATCTTCAACATCGAAATGTGTGGCTTCATAGATACAATGTCCGCGACCGACTTTGGCGTAGAAAGGCTATTTGGGCCAAAACTTGTCAATAGCTACCGAACATAACATAAGAAAATCAAATAACAAACAGAAGAAAATAAGATATTTAACTGTTTTGTCTTTGTCCTATTTTTATATATTCGTATGTATTTTACCAAGACAGCATAATTATATGGATCTTTCTTGTCTATCGTCTATTGTTGATAGGTGTTTATAAAAAGTTTTTACCTGAAACACTCGAATTATTTCTTTAATTCGAGAATTCCGAGTTGCAATTTGGCTCTATTGTACGAGAACAAAGGCGTGTGATGCGTTAATAACACAGGTGCATCGTTTCCAAAGTTTGGTCGAGCGGTCCTTCGGGAGCTGAATGCTACGTGACCGGTTTTTTTTCATGCCATTCTCGACTTTGATAGCCTTCGTTTTGTATAATTGGCGTTAAAGTTTCAAAACTATTTTTCCACATTTTAAAGTCCTTTTTGTGCTATTGTACGGGGGCTATTAGATTAGCCGCTGTCCCGACCCACGTTTCATTAATGCGAATCTAAATTTTGTTGTGAACCGACCGCTTGGATTTCGACCGAGCTTTTGTTGGCGATATTGTTGAATCATTTGCCATTATTTATTAATGAGCAGATGGTGTACAAACCGACCCGTGTTACATGGGTAAAGGTTACGTTTTGAAACGCGATGTCGGGTTGTAAAATTATATTGCATTATTTAGAATCGTACTCCTTAAAGTTCATAGGTTTGAGTAACGGTAAATATCAATTATTTATTTACGTTGACTTGTGCCTTTGTGCCTACCCGTTGGTGTATTTGGTGCTTTATCGTGTAATTTATTTAGTTGATTCCTGTTTCATTGTTCATATTTCAATTTAAGATACATTTTAGATAAGAATAAGATGAAATTAAATTAGTGTAAATTGCGGTCGTTTTCTTCTGAATTGTAGTGCCAAGTGTGAGTTGTAATAGTTACTTTTATTACGGTGATTAAAGTTTAGAATTGATGACTAAATTGATAGCACTAACTCATCCAAATTACGTTAAGTAATGATTGATTGCTATCATAGGCTTCTTTCTTTCTTACAACAGTTCTTTGTAGTTTACACGGTTTGTTTGGTAAAGGTGAGTGGTTAAATTATAGGAACAGGAACAATTTATTTGATATTATTATAAAATTTTAGCAAGTATGTTGATGTAAAATTAGCGGTACTAATTACGTATTTTATTAGAAACTAATTTGTTTGATAAAAATATTGGACGCCTTCTGGGTCAATTGATATTTGCACTCAAAAATTCATAAATTAATTGTTATGCGATGTAAAAAAGTATAAAAAGGACGTGTAAAGTAAAAACTAAAGCCTCATAGAAGCCAATATCAGCTTTGACGATACATTTAGGAATTAGGATCGGTCCCACAACTCGTGTACCAGATATCTTGCCCGAGTAGCGAGTCCATAGAGAAATTATCTGGTGGATACTGCTAAATAAGTGGTTTAACAAGCGACGGGCAGCCTCGTGAAATTTATCCGACGGCTCCTTTATCACGCAAATACTCATTTGCAAGTTAATCGCGAAACTGTGGAACTTGTCCTAATTGGGTATACCTCTAGTTTGCTCCTACATATTTTATTATTCGTTTAGTTCTCCCTCTTAGTCTTGGTTTATCCTCCCCTGTATTCCGTTTTGCACTCATCGTTCTATTTATGTATATTCAACACAATTGATAGTTAAAAACTTAATACAGTGTTTTATGGAGTTAATGTCAAACCTACCAAAGAAAAAAATTGTGACTGTGATGTTATCCATTACGAAGTTCCCTTGGCTGGAGTCAAATCTGCGTATCAGATCATGCTTATCAAAAAATGTATTGTGATCAGAACTACAGCTGTGTGCAAAATTTTCAACTCTTTCCGGTAAGATAAAGTAGGTCTAGTTAAGCTTACAAGATTTGACCCAAACAAACATGGCATGCTAAATAAAACCATTTAAACAACCTCTGTACTGCAAGTTGTAGATTATATTAGTAAGTTCAGAATAATTGGAATTCATAATATTTAATTAACGCCTACGTACGTATATTACCATTCTGCTAAGCCTGCCAGGCTAGGTTCCTGAAGACGTTCCGATTAGGTGTCAGATAATTTTAAAGTCATCATCAGAGTCCATTTGAATACTGATTTAAATACTTCTTAAAGCTATTTCAAAAGAAGTATTATTACAAACAAAAAATATTTAAGTGCTTTGTTTTCGAGCCAACTATTAGACTTGACCTCCGCTTAGCATTGTTTCACATGTGGAATGACCAGATCTTGAACTTTCAAAAACAGGATTCGCTGTTTGCATTATGAAATAATCTAGCATGTATTTATAAATTGTATACACCAATACACTTAGATGGTATGTTCATTATAAATCACAAGAAATTTATAATAATGACGCTCAAATACTCACATCCGTTAAGGGTTCCATGAATTGCAAATGTAATAGACATACACAAATGAGATATAATTTATCGGGACCTGAAACATTATTTCAAATACAAAGTTTGCTTCAAGCGGGATTCGAACCCACACATAGCAGGCAGCGTTCTTCCAACCTACGACGTGTTCTTCCAACAAGCTTCGGTTATTATCTCATTAGTACCATCATGATGAGTGTCATTCAGAGATCAAACTATTATAAATATTTACAATATTTGTGCGAGTATATTGTTGTGTGTATGTAATATTATTGTCTTATAATTTAATTAGTGTGGCAGAAAGATATCGATTGAAAAGCGTTGTGTAAGTGTCGGAAAATACGCGTTAAAACGTAAGTGGAAGCGAACTTCGGTCAGTAGTAATTTCCGTATTCGGTCAGCGGAATCTCGAAATGAAGTCCTTGAAAGCGTTCAAATGCCAATCCCCTGACTACTGGACACTAAAAGACAAAGCAATAAATGAATAATTGTTTTCACTATTTTGTGCTCATTTTTATAAATTAACGTCGCGATAACGTTATCTTCACAATATACGTCAAGATTACGTAAACGATAGCAAAGACGACAGCAACATTCTTCTGAGTCAGATAAACCTGTTTGTGATTTTAAAATTTCTTTGGACAGTACATGAATTTCATTATCTCAATGATTTATGAATGGATATTTGATGAGTCATGTTCTATGTTAATCATGGAGCTCGTTCAATTGTTTCGTGAGGTTCTATGAAGTATTCGTAGTAATAAAATGTCAGAAATGGAATGAGCTAGGTTCGTAAGGAATTGTTTTATGGTGATGATGTTTTATATCACTTTGAATTTTACAATAGTTGTTTAATGTACACAGAATTAACCTATAAATATAAGACGTATTTTATTACTAATCAATTTTAAATTAGCTTGCAAAATATTAATGAAACATGTAATGTTTCCGATGTAATATAATTGATATTATAAATACATACGAGTCTATCCTTATCCTTAATACTTACACAATAAATTACACTGTTACATTTTATTTGTCCATGGGAAAAGTTAATTATCTCTAAGCAATGAAAAAGCTAATAGTATAATAGCGGTATTATTACGGGAGCAGAATTTATCATTATTTTTTAATGAACCAATCCGTAATGACAGCTGTTAAGTGTTTTGTCAGGAGGTTTTTGTTCGCATCGTTCGTACAGTTTAGCATTCTGATGGCACTCAGTGCGGGAGGAACGTGCGAAGCAAACAAAACTGGTACAATACTCTACAATTTTTTATGTAGGTTATTTTTCTAACAATTTTTTTTCAATGGGACAGCATTTGAAATGAAAGGATATGAAAGGAAAAATATTTATTTTACGCAGATCAGTGTCCTCTTTGTGATCAGAACGGTTATTGTTCGTATGAACAACTTATCTTTACTGTAATACTGTTCTAATCTACGTTACAGAACCTACTATTTTGTTTTGAATCAAATAATTTGCAATAGATAAATTGCGTCAAAACGGACCCTTCGTGCAATAGACATGACTTTAGATTAAATAAACCGCTCTCATATCGGTTCATGCGTTTGGGAGCTATAATAACACAGGCAGATACAATAAATACACAGATACACATATTGAACTTATAAATAGTCCGCGTGAAGCTGTAAAGGCCGCTCGGTCCAACAGAACTATCCATTCGAAAAAAAAAATTATAACACCCATTGACGGGTGTTAAAAATAATCAACCAAGACATTTCTTAAATGTAAGCATCCTGACGACCGACCGAGCTTTGCTCGGTTTAGTGTTTGTTAAAAACGCCATCTACTGAAGTAGCTTTAGTGTTGCTACTCGCCAATAGTTATCAGGAAGAGTCTATTGCAGTAGTTTTTCACTGCCTGAAAATGAGGGACGAATGTATCGTCCCGGAACATATCCTATGTCCTTTGTGAGCTTCGGCTTCGGAACGCCATATCACATCGACATTGTTTTCTTAGGATGGGACGCTTGGCAATGTGTAATCTGAAGTGGGCTCCCCTTTGGCCTGGGTAAATTTGTCCTGCGACCTTCATGGATGCATAGTAACATAATTAATGCTCATACATTTTATTTATGTAAAAAGCTGACAAACGATCTGGCGATCTACCTGATGGCAGTGGCTATCGTCGCCCGTAGACATCAGTGACACTAAAGATATTACTGACCCAAGCAAGAAAAAAGAGAAGAAAAGGAAGAAAGTACATTTTCGTTTTTTTTAAACATTGGAAAACCAATAACCTCATTCCTAGTAATATTAAATTACACAACTACATGTTAATTTTATCGGAAATCAATTTAATTCAATTGGAATAGTATTGTATTTCATCAATCAATTTCCATTTCAATCAGTTAAAAAATCCCTCTAATAAATAATTAAATTATATTGGACTAAATTGTATGGTGAAATGTTACGCATGGTGGAAGTGATTAAAATATGTGCCAATAAACTAGGCGCCTGTTTTTTGTTTCTATACGTGGGGGGCGCCCTAAAGTGGCACTCTATCACATGGACCAATGACAGATTGACGCGGCGGTTGTTCAACGTCACACTGTTTTGGTAACAAATTGTAATGAATCACCTTAGACCTCACACATTCAGTTTCACAAAATGACGTCATCAAAGCTAAGTGCTACCGCGGTGAAAAGATTGCATTTTTTTGAAGTCTGAGCATGAAAAAAGATAAATAAAAAATTCTGCCACTGGCTGGTGCGGTGGTCTAGCCCGAAACCGATTTTTTTGGATAAGCGTTTCGTACTTTTTAAACTTAATTTATTTATTTATACTTAATACCTATTAAGACACCAATTAACCTTTTGTGTTGAATTTTGGATGGATTTTGTATATGATCTTTAATGGATGTACTAGAACTCATGCAATTTATTTGTTTACAACGCTATTCACATACGTCTATACTATAGTATAGGTTAAATATACAAATTTCACGAAAAAAAACCAGTAGTTAATATATCTTACATTGCATGGATGAAACTAAAAATGAGGTAACTATTATATTATGAATGTAACAATATGCGATTATAACCTAGTTTCACTATTGTGACGGCTGTCTCATTGTTTATTCGGTAACAATGTCTTGCGGTCGGTAGGTGCCTTAGCTGGATTCTGAACAGGAGATTACAAAATTATGTATCATTATTGACTATACAACCGTTAACTCGAATACTGTGGATGATTCACTTAAGAGTAAATCAACATTCCGAAAGCAAATTGTCGTTTCCCTTCCAGTAAGTCTATTTAACTGTAACAAAGACGACATAAATAATTAGTTTGACAAAAAAGTATCGTTTTATATTATTGCCTTTGGTACCTGACGTCTTTTCACTTTCTGTCGGCCTGTCTTACTTTTATTTTTGTTTCACTTGGTTTTAACTTATTGTTGGAAATATCATCCTTACGTCATCATCATAATAATTTTGTTTTGCAAAGTTCCCAGAATGATCTCTATAGAAAATTACTCAATTGTTTCTCGGCGTCGAACTAGAGCTTATCCATTGACTAAATATTGGTGTCATATTTTCATTTCTGTGTAGCACATGTAACTTATTGTGCTACGCTGATTGTCATCTCATGTATTGTTTTACAGCTTTCTTACACAAACCAATTTTTTGTCTGGTGAAATATTGTATTGTTTAAATAAAAAAATCTTATAGTAATTAGTTAACGTAAATTAGCGCAGAGCTTGCACGTGCAATTGTCTTTTGTATAATGTTCAGCTAACATTTGGTAATTTACAAAGCCCTTTGTGCTTCCGATTCGAACAAGCTAGCATTATTACTCATGGGTAATAATAATAAGACAAGGTGCTCAATTATATCTAGTAATGTATTGTTGCATTAGTTAGACGATGCTTAATACATACTCTAATTTGGATCCTGTCTTGTGTTTCCATACGTTCCGCTTTGCTTGGGACAATCCTGCCACTGTTGCCAGAGTCCTGTTTTATCACAGCAACAGTAAGCTTATGAGGCTAGAATAGCTATAGTCAAAAACGAAACACGCAAAAAATATTTCAGTAATTTCATAGATCATTTTTTAGAGGAAAGGTGGTAGGTAACCAGTTGGGTAAAATACCCTATTACCATGCATGAGTATTGAGTAGGTACATACTTTCGTTATAGCTTCGTGCGTTATATTCAGTTAGGTGGTGTACCTACAGTGGAGTTGGATTTAAGATGGTTGGAAAATAAAATAATTATTAATATCTTTATTTTATATTTCACTTTCAAGTTATACACATGTAAAGTTATAAACTATGATGAGATTCTATGAAGTTTTACGATTAGTGGGTAATACTCGTGTAAGAAAAGGAAAAGTGCTGCCTATTTTAAGTTATTTACGTGGCATTAAGCAAAGGGTATTCAGCATTCGTATTGTTAGAAGCTGCCGCTCATTTTATTGCCGACGAGGCAATCTTCCATTGTCTTGTTGCTTTTAAATATTTTTTCAGGGTAACCCGTAACCCTTTTCGCCTTGGGTGTTCACTTAATTGCGATTCGTCCTCAAACAATGAACTTTACTTAACATTGCGTTGCGTACAATAAAACAATCTTACGGGACTTCTGTAAGGACAATGTTTCGAGGCGTCTGGTCTGGTTGCGCAATTATCCCCGTAACTAAGCTCCCACCCATCCATATTGTTTGTAGTTGTTGCGACGTAATTGATTTACCCAGCCTATACAGTAACGAGCGAACTAGATTAGTTGCGAACTATAAGACTTTCGTAGTAAATTAGTTTTCTGAACGATCAAGTTTGTTTAATTAAGATTGGTAGTTACATATTATTTGATGGAGCCCGCGGCTTAGTGGACTATAATAGCAGGTTTCAAGAAACAATTAGTCGGGTCGCTTTGAAAATGTAAATAATTTTATCGCTTAGATTTATTATGTTTGAGGAGGATGTTATCGCCAGTTCGATTGCTGCACCGAGCCGATCCTTGAGGAACATTCCGGAATATGAGAACAGGTAAAGCTGAACATTTATCGGCCGTTTAGTTTTTTGTCGTTGCTTTTGTTATTATTCGAATCTCTCGGATGAATTAATCTCGCGTGAGCCCCTCGGAACCGGTCATTACCCAAAACTTAGGGGCGTATTGCGTCCGGATGCCTAGTTATTACGGGCATTCTATTAAAACAGCCCCGTATTATTTACAAAATTAGATATATCGCTAAGTATTTAATAATGTCTGAGCCGAAATATGCTGTTTAGTAGCGGCGAAGTATGAGTTAACGGACTTAGCAGAGTGCGACCAATATCATAATGATACGGGCACCAAACGATTATACTCCTCAATTATACGAGTCTTTAGATATTTTTATTTCTTACTTTGTCCACTAATCTGTTATTATCTGGTTAGTACATGTTTATAAATATTTAATTTATTTAGTCATTGTAATAGGTGGGTTTTACTGCAGGGAAAGTTTACTGAAAAATTTTTGTTTTTTTAAAGATTTTACTATACCATTTTGTTAACCTTATAAACATGTATATCCATGCAGAAGTACAGCTTTATAGCACTAAGGGTGTCTTTAACGTGCTGCGAATGGACGGACGGTTTTGATTTCGGAAACCTAAAATTCTAATACCTACCCAATTCTATTTTTTAATGGGAATAGCTAACAAGTAGTAAATAATAGTAAACGTAGTAGAGTAGGAGACAGAGTAGTAAACGGAGTAGTAAATAATAGTAATACTCGTAGTAAATGAGCTGATGATCCATCTGATGGTAAGTGGCTATCGTCGCCCATGGATATCAGCAACACCAAAGATATCAGTGATGCGTTGCCGGCCAAGAAAGAGAAAAAAGAACTGGCTCTCACGCCCCCAGCCGGAACACGACGAGTCGTTTGGCGGCTGACTCATGCTGAAGGGTGGTAGCTATCCAGGCGAATCCCATAAAGAAATAATAACAGTAATAATGATATTAATTAACAATTAAAATCAATATTACCAATACAATCCCTCGAGGGGCTCTACCACCAGCGGGCAGGATTTAGTCGCTTCTTACGACACCCATCCGGCGTGGGATTAGTGTTCTAAGCCGCCTCAATATGGCAATTTTTTTTAACTTTGTAAGTGACAATATCAAAAATATAATATTTATAATAGCGCAGTCGGAGTTAAAGCGTGGCTACGACGCACTGTCATAACTTTACTACATCAAATTTCTTTTTGAAGGTCCGCCCCGAGCATTGTCGGCGTGCGAATTTCTTTCACGGGCGGAAATGAGAAGAGATTTCCCAAAGCGTCTTCTTTCGGGTTTCGGAATATTATTTGTCAACGGAGGTCCCTGGCGTGTCCACAATAGCGTTTGCCGGGCCACCACGCCTCCGGAAAGAATCAATTATACGGGCTCCTGTCCGTCGAATGGGCGAATTGTTTGTTTAATAACATTTCGTCTCTAATATAAAAGTCAGAGTAAAATATATGTCGCCTTTGTCCACCCCCTTTTTTGTCCGACAGAATGTGAAATATTCTTTAACGATTATGGAAGATAGCTGTTACGTCTTCACTATAGACGGATGTATTAGAAGTTTTTTGTAGGGGACGCTTCCTGTCTTTACTATTTTTTACCAATTTTATCATGTTTTTTAAAAAAAACAGTAATAAATTTCACCTTTTAAAGTTGTTCTTCACGTTCTCTGGAATTGTAGTCGGAATTAACTGTCACATCATAAATTATGTATTACCCGCAAAACTGCGTCCGTATTCTAATAAATTTTATCGTGTTGATGTTGAGCAATAATATCGTATTTTTTAATGATATATTTTTGAAAGGCGTATTACTTTATAATACTTTGACTGATGTATATTTAGGATAAAGTTGGAACGATTTTTGGAACTAACAACAAATATGCAATAAAATATCGAAGAATATTATTTGATTCAAATTTATGATTTTATAAAACCCTAGCCGCAATACGGTAATTTTCATCGCTATCGGTAATAAAATGTAAATAGCCTCAACAAAGATCCGCTAGCCGGATTATATTATTCGATAAATTTAAATTATGTGTCTCACATCATCAGTACCTTAGCGATTCCTTGTATCTACTTATGCAAACATACTTGTTACCTCCCAGAATGTCATTCGTGATATCTTTACGAAAGCACCTCACAGCACGGTAGCTGTTCTCAGCGATGATCACCCATTTCTATTCCGTGGCCATAACGTTAAATGCGCTTTGAATAACTCCAACGGGTTAATATTGTTTTTAAATTTCATCCTGGCAATACAACGCTCTTGTAAGGAGTGTTTTAAAGCGTTTCGACTTGCCTTATGTTTATTAACTGGATTTTATTCTACTGTATTGTTTTTGTTGTGTTCAATGGCTTGAATAATTTCGGTTTGTATGTCACTTTAACTTTGATTGTTTTAAAGACGAGCCTGCTGGGACATGAGTTTTATGAAAATACATTTTAACAAGTGCATGCTGTAACTGTGAGTAGGAAATCATCCCTGTAAGTTTCTTGCCGCGTTTTCTAAATTAAATCATAATCTTCTCCCGGAACCACGCATGGATTTGTTGAAGAGACGGCATAACTAGTTTATACATAGTTTATTGTAAATTGTTACCGGAATGTAAAAAATTGTATAGTCGGGGTGCTAATCGAAAAAACTGAGTTCATTTTAAACGAGATGACTTTTATAAAATAATTTAAGATGTATGTGTAACCGCCTATTGTACTAGTTCCTGTATAATAAAATGTATTTGGATATAACTTTGGTGTACAATAAAGAGGATTTTGTTGTTGTTGTTGTTGTTGTTGTAATACTACTTAAATGTAATGTTTATCACTTATTTTTTGAACTCTTGTATAAATTATGAAGAGTTTAGCTAGTGCACTCACGTCGCCACAACAATTTACATGCTGTTACACATAGAATAACAAAAATTATCAACGGTTTCCTAGATTTGCTGTAAATAGTTGTGTGAATTTTGCGCGACTAGACAGTTGAGTATGTCTGGAATAGCTAGGCGTAGCTTGATGTACAATGTTCTCAGAAGTATTGTAACAACACGGACAACGATACTACAGAGATTGACTAATATGTAGGTATGATTCTAGATATTTTATGGAAAAAATATAAAGCGCTCACAGTGAAACGGTGCTGATTTTGGGACAGTCTTGTTTCAGAAGGCACATTGTACTATAGTAATACCACAGTACAACTAATACTACTAATACTAATCGTCAAGGTAGGCAAAGTCTTATTATTATATAAGTATCTATTTAATTTTTTATCCCTTTTTACTAGAAAATCGTAAAAATCATATGCGGATATAACAATATTCGAGCGTAAATCAATGTTTGCGAACATATTCCGAAATCATGTGCCTCGTAATTCGCAAATGCATGTTTTAATTTTGTTTCGCTGAATAAGTTTGTTTTAACGGAAACAACAGTTGTTCGGGACCACACAAATGTTAGCCCGATGTCCACATTCCAATGTCATACTGTTTGCTGTGCAATATTTCTTATTTAAACACTTGAACACGTTTTTTGTTGCTAAAAATGACTTTAAAATGCATTTTAAGTTTTCTTTCAGGTTTATGATTAAGAGAAATGCAAAATGTTAAGAATGATCATAATTAATTTTTGTTTAAACGTTTATTTGTTATGTTGTGTGATAGATCGTGTTAAGTTTCGCACATTGCACGTGTTGAATAAATATAATAATAAAATTACTGGAATTAAAAATATGCATGGATTAATTGCTATGCGCTTAGTGCAACCAAACACCTTTTGGGTTTATCGGTGAATAGCCCTCAATAAAAGCTATTTTATGGCCGTTTCCTCTCTCCCTCACTTGGCATTCATCCCGAGAACTACCAAATCATTAAAGCTTGTATGTTTGTTGATTTTTTGTACGTCATTGTTTGCTTTATGATAATAGGTGTTCGTTTCGTCGTGTTCTGAGCGCGGGAGCGACATGGGTGTGAAAGTTAACGCCTTCATTCACGCGCCTTTTTATTGGGGTACTTAATTTAGCGAGCTGATGTTGTTTTTAATAGACTACGATGAAATTTGCCTTTTATAACAGCAACCACTTCACGAATTATGTTTTTTAGAATGCTAATAAGTGTTAGGCGCGCTGTTTCACATTATGTTTTTGGGGTATCAATATTTAAACAGCAGTTCCGCTAGGCGCCTTTTTATTCAAATAAATCTTTTAATTTGTTTTTTAATCAAATACCTACGACTGGTGATGCCCGCTGTATTATTAATTTTCTAATTTTGATTTTTTTTTTACTCTGTAGTAAACCAATTATATTGAACTAAAGTGTACTTTTACACAAAAATATGTTCCTTAAGTAATTAGTAAATAAGAAGAGTCAGTTAGTGCTACTGTTTTCCAGTTTAATCTTTATGCTTTACAGTTTACATTTTTAGGATCTTGTCAGTAGGTCACAGATGCCATTACGCAATTTATTCTTTGATCTAATACGTTTAAAGTTCTTCGACGTAAACTTCATTTGTATTAACTATCGCGGTTCTTCTTTGAAAATGCAATCATTAAAAGTTATTCGCCACCGTGATCTCTTCGAACTTAGGGTTAAGAACGCTGTGGAATTTATCAGGCAACTCAAAAGTGCTCCGAGGAAAGTCTGTCCGGATCATTATTCACCATTGTGCCTCACAATAAGATTTAACTAGCGGCCGATAGCTTCGGCCCTCTGACCAATTCGCGAGCGAACTGCTCACGTAATAGTTTTGTTGTTATCGGCCCCAACCACTCTTCGGTTGCGTCTGGGACGATATTAAAAAGATTTGGCAGCGAGCCACACAGATATTGATCTTTATGCTTGGCGAGACGGCTATAGGAGTTCCCTAAGTGCCATGCCGGTTGGTTTAATGACTTCCCATGTTTGTAAGTTTTGGATACGATATATTTTATGTACTTGGCGATAGCTTCGGACAGTTACTGCTGTTCATTTCGTCGCTTCGACTTATACGCATTTATTTTTATGTTCGTTACCTGTTAGTGATGAATGCGTCGCCTTCGTATTGATGAATGAATGTTATTTATCGTGAGTATTAAATTAAGTTTCCATGTATTGTATCGCATCAAATTCGGTTTTATCTTAGTCCGCTGTCAGGATTCCATTACAGCGGAAACGGAGGTGGTCTCCAGTATAAAAATAAACATTTAAGATAACAAATCAACAAGGTTTCAGCTAATTCATCCCAGCTGCGCGCATATCGTTTGTGCGCATTGGAGTCGGTATACGTATTACACCCATGTATTGTTAAAAACGTGTGTAATTAAGCCAGAACGCGTGAAGGGCGACACCTGCGCTCTTATCAGAGATCGGACCGTTACGGTTTATGGGGCATCTACCAAAAACAATGGAAATGGCAAAAAGTGGAATGCGGGCCAAGGGCCAGGGCCAGGTACCAGGGGTTCAGGAGCAGGAGGGTAGGCGTGCGGGCCGCGGCGGGGTTCCACAATTTATGATTGCGCCGTGTCAGAGTGTTAATGAACGCAGTCTGTTACTCTTTATTGAGATAACGCTTGCAATCGATGGCGGAGCGGGCGCAGAGCCATTACTTATTGCGTCGCCCGATCTTGCGTGTCTCTTTATATATATACTTTTTTTGCTCATCGCATTCGTGACAAGCAACTATTATTAACGCCCCTCCGTACTTATGAGATACGGTAATCCATAAAATCGTTAGGTCTTATTGCGCGGTAAGTGTGTTTTCATACTGACGTATAAATTTCATTGATAATTATGTAAGTCTACTAAAAGAAAACGGATGTAGTTTGTAAATATCTTAAGAAATTAAGATTATCGTTTTTTACTCTACCAATTAGTATCACATCAAGTTTAACAACTAAAAGCGTACCTACTACGGTTTAATGTGGCTGATACTATCGCCGTCCCAAGAACTAAATAAAAATACCAGAATGTTTTTCAACCTGTTTCCCTTGAATAAAATTCTGAACAGTCTCTACTAGTTGTGCTCCACATATCTCTGCATTTGCATACCGTTCAACTAAAGGATTAATATAATGTTTATCTTAAGTGGTTGCTAGTTATCATAATTTCTTATCTACGAAATTGACACATGACAGTGTCCGGCGCATTTTTATACGGTGCGTACATTAAGATCTCGTGTCGGGAGAGCGGGTATCTCGACGACGGCGGCGTATCGACACGATCGGATCTGAGGATACGCGAGCGCGAATGATATCATCATCCATGGGCCGTATATAACGCTGCCACTGGGTACTGGGTACTGGAGCGCTACCGAGCCAACTTTCGCGATACGCGCTTCGGAGAATCACTGGTGACGATAAAAAATCTGGACCGACGAAGAAAAAAGACTTCTTGCTTCTTGGACCAGTTATTATACCAAATAAACAAATGTATGAAATCTTGATTGTTCATCCGGCTTACACTTAAACTATAATGTATATAGGTATATTGTATACAGAAACTTATCTGGCTTTGACCATTAGCAGCTCAATGGGTTTCTCCTCTAAATTGAAGATATTTAAAGCGTATTCCACTACTGTATGGGTATCCACACTGTGGTTAGGTAGAGCGAATACTTATGTACACAAGGCTTAAAAATCAATAGACTTGTTTTATTGTAAGCCCAAGGATATTTTGTCTTGCAAGAATTGTTCGATATCATTCATTAATTTTATATACGGCTCTACAATACAAAAAAAAAAATACAAAAATCATTATTTGTCTATTACCGTTTCATGACAATACAATCTACAGCGTACATAATATTATGTACATAATATGAATACTTCACAGACTACTAAATCATAATACTTCATCTTTTAGCTGTAGTGTGTAAGTAATCCGGCAACTTCTAATTTGAACATGTGAATACTGCTACGGGTATGTAATGCGAATTTATTCAAAAGATCTTAATTATATGTAGACGTCGTTTTAATTAAGTCCTCATGATCACTAAGTACGCACTTCAAAAAGCTACACAATCTTATAAAATATGTAATTTATGTGTTAAGTCATATATCTAGACTTAGGCCGGCGTTTTTATAATAAAATACGATTTTTACACTTTTGATCCTTCCATTTTATTTTGTATTTTTCAGTTAAGCGTTTAATAAATTGATCCTCATTATGTTCTTTTAATAATTAAAAAAAGTTAACATGTTGCTGTATCGTATGTGTTTGTGTCAGAAGGGATACTCCATAAATATTGGTGCGTCGAGCAGAAAACACCATTTTATTACGGTGAGATAAGATGAGGTGAGTTTTCGACACGACGAGAACGCCGGCCATATTTTCAATCACCCAAAAACCTTTCTCACTGTTCCCAAAGTGTTCTTTGAATGTTGGTATGATATCTCCCTCATAAGATGCCATGTTCTCGTATCGCGATCGCATTCCGCGCCAGATGCAAAGTATGCGACTGGCGAGTTAGCAATGTTGTTTGCTCTTTATATTGTTGTGCTTTCGTCTCATTTAAGAATTTGAAACCGGATTATACATTTATGTATGAGGACTAATGAATTTTACGTCTCTTTTTTATCAATATTAATCTTTACGCTCATTTTCTGTTTACTTTTGCCCTGTGGTTTTTTACCCTTAGATGTCTATCTACATATCCGACTCGATTTATTATCTTGTAACATTTGTATAGCAAATAGTTATAGAGTAATAATGTTCCATGAAAAGACATCTACCAAAAAACGCTCTTGCGTTTCTGTGCTCTTGTTCGTCCCCGTTTTTCTAATCAGTTTAAAACCTGGCTAATTTTTATTACTTTAGTAAATCAGTAAAAGACAGATACCTACTAGTCAATAATTGCTAAAAGTCATAAAGTCTTGGGCGATTTTTAACCGACTTCAAAAAAAGGAGGAGGTTCTCAATTCGACTGTATTTTTTTTTTTTTTTTTATGTTTGTTACCTCAGAACTTTGGACTGGGTGAACCGATTTGGATGATTTTTGTTTTAATTGAAAGCTGGTGCTTGTCGTGTGGTCCCACATAAATTTGAACGAGATCTGACAATGGCATCCATGTGAAAAGTACAATGTACTTCATTTGAAGTCGGTTAATTTTTTGTTAAAATGTTAGATTATTGAGATATTTTTTTGTGCACGTTTCTCTCGTTCGTTTTATAAACTATAGCAACGATCTTATTAGATACTCTGTCGTTCTGTGTTTTCTAGTTGGAAGTTATAACTAAAAATATGAATGGTTGTGGCTTAAAAACAGACGTTTAATTCAACCCATTTTCACTGCTCCTTCAATATTTTTTTAATTTAAAACTTTAATATCAACGGCAAATGTTTACCGGGAGCCTGAAGACTCGACGCAGAGAATGCCGTGTGCGTCAGTCGATGTCCGCCACTTATCGACGATGGTATCAGCCGATATCCATTGTTCGAATACAAGACGTCCGTTTAGATGTTGTTAAACTTAGCGTACAACTTGATGAATACTTCGATGATAGTTTATCTCCGGAATGCCTCTCGTTCGAGATCGAATATTGAATCGGATATCTGCACTATATTCTTTTTACTTAACAAGTCTGGTTGTCGGCGCTGATGATGCGACAGAAGTCTATACTAAATATTGTTGAGAAAAGCCACGGTGAAAAGTATATTTTCTTTAACTTCTGTATATGGCAGCTACCCAATTGTCAAAGTCACTGTTAAGACTCGAAAGGTGTCAAAGATGTATTAACATCACATCGTGAGGATGTGTGATGTGTATAAAATGTATTGAAATAAAATTAATAAAATTACGTTGTTTTTTTTTTCTTGCAGGTAATTCTTCATTTATTGTAACAGAAGACCAGGTATGTGCGTAAAAATATACGAGTAACAACAATATCAAAAATCCGTAAGTAAGACTTATTTAGGCTGCTTATAAGGGAGATAAAAATATAATGACTAATACTTAATCCTACTGATATTATTAGTGTGTTATATGTACATGGGAAAGTGGGAATCTCTTTCACGCAAAAACTGCTGAACGGATTTTCGTGAAAAACACACAAGTAGACCATCGCGGACAGAGCGCTAGCTAGTGTTTTATTACTCGTAAAGTAATTACTAATTGCTAAGAAATTTTGAACGACAACGTCACTATCTAACATACGAGGGGCGGCTGAAAAGTTCTGAGCCTAAGGTACTTGCAGTGGTACTATTTACTCATCCGGTGGGTCACTACTTGAACGACATCTGACCACTATATAAGCGAAGTTTCACGTCATTAGCTTCATTACGCTTTGAGTAATTAAACCATGAACATCACCATGTCTGAGTCATCGCTGCACTTAACGAAGTTTGAGTATCGCGCCGTCATTAAATTCCTCGTAAAAAAGGGGAAAACAGCAAAATAAATTTTCGAAAAAACTTCTAGTGTATACTGGGAACCCGGACCGTCGTCAGCCACGGTTAAACGATGGACACGCCTATTCCAACAAGGCAGAGAGACTCTGGAAGATGACCCCCGCTCGGGTCAGTCGAACGCCGCAGTCACTGATGAAAACATCGAAAAAGTAAAAAAAATTGTATTGGACGATCGCCGAATAAAATTGTGGCAGATAGCAGGAGAGCTGGGCGTCAGTAAGAAATGAGTTGGAGACATTATGCACAATCATTTGCATATGAATAAAATCAGTGCGCGTTGAGTGCCAAAAATGCTCACGCCACTTGACAAGCAGCGGCGCGTTGAAACTTCCGAAGAATTTTTAGACTTGTGCAAGGATAATTTGGAAGAAATTTTAACTCGTATTGTCACCGTTGATGAAACGTGAATCCGACTATATGATCCAGAATCAAAACAGGAGTCAATACAGTGATTGAGAAGGGGAAGAGCCGCCGAAGAAGTTCAAGGTGGAAAAATCAGCTTCCAAACTCATGGCCACCATTTTTTGGGATTGCGAAGGAGTTTTGCTCATAGATTACCTTCCAAAAAAAACTACAATGAATGCGGAGTATTATGCTGGGCTTTTAAAAAAAGTTCGCGAAGCCATTGTCGAAAAAAGAAGAGGCAAAATCAACCAAGGAATTTTGTTTTTGCAAGACAACGCGCCGGTTCACACGGCGCGCATTGCGAGGCAAGCCTTGCGAGAAACTGGCTTCAATGAAGTGAACCACCCTTCCTATAGTTCAGATCTGTCGTCTAGCGATTATTTTTTAGTTAAAAATTTGAAAAAAGACCTACGGGGACGAAGATTTGGGGATGATGAAGAGATGAAGGCTGCCGTTAATGAACATTTTCTAGCCAAAGACGCGGGTTAGTTTTTATAAGGGATACAAGCCCTCTATAAAAGATGTCAAAGGTGCATTGAAGTCCAGGGGGACTATATTGAAAAATAAATTTTATTTAGATTTTTATCTCGACTTTTAATGCCCTAGGCTCAGAACTTTTCAGCCGCCCCTCGTATATCTAGTGGGATCTTACCAACAGCGTCACGTTTTCCGAAACTGTCGCGGAAAGACATTTCTCGCGTAAAAGATCTCTGTGGACCCTTGAAGGATATACTTTGAGAATATTTGTGGGATGGATCGAGATGGAAATGTTTGCGGACTTTATCATCGATAAAATATATGTTGTCTATATCAACACAACAGCAAATGCGGGTTTTGGGTTTCCGTCATAATGAAATAAAGGGAACCCATCCCTACCTTATACATCTCCAAATGTTGCGAGTAAGTAAACGAAGTATAGTTTTTCGGCGAGTAAGTAAATGAAGTATAATTTTTCAGCTAATAGCCAGTAAAATGGTATAGTTACCTCATAGTAAATCGCCATCTCAACTCAATACGATGTAAACAGGAAGAGGTTTTATCAATAAATTTCCTTCTCATGTTACTTGTTAAGAGCCATTTCGCGGTTAGTCGCGCGGAATGAAGAATTTGACGTCAAAAATTAGTATCATAAGAAAGATATTAATGCTGGCAAATGAACACATAAAATAGATCAATCTATTATTATTGATATTGATAATCTAATATTCGAAAATATTAATTAGTTTTTGCGTAACTGTCAATCTAGCATAACTATTTTTCAGCAAAAGGACGACAGAGTCAATTTCATACACTGATTTTCTTTATTAAATCTTGTTAAATTGAGTAAAAAAAAATGTCTAGAGAACACTCATATATTATATTTTGCATTTATTACAAGAGATATACGATTACTATCATATTCGTTTCCAAATTAATTCAATAACATTACCAATTTTCATGGTTTATGCCATGATTTTACCATCGATTTTTGTATTCAATAAAGCGTATTTCCCATCAAAAATTTATGTAGTAATAAAATATGGTCTTTGTCGAATATGACACGTAATTTTTTTTTTATCTTACTGCAAAAAATAATTAATTACAACGAATTTACTTTACCATATAAATAAACAAACTGGTGCGAATCAAATCAGTTAGGCTCGAGCCCTCTTGGAGGTCGGACCTATGTCAATTTTTGCTTTAGCCATCTAAGGAATTGATTTCGTAAAAGTTACGTAATTATATTGCCATTGAACAGTCTTGATCATGTGAGAATTTTTAGTTACAGTCAATTGTATTATTTTTAGTTTTCTATAATTTTCAGGGTTTTGTAGTCAAATCGGAATGATGTCTAGTCCGTTCGTTATTTCAACCGGCCGGCTAGCCCGTCCGGCCGTCCGTCCGTCTGTCCGTTCCGTATGATTTTTTCTTCGTCTACCCCTTAATGTGGGGTATCGTTGAAAAGGTCTTTCAAAAATATTATAGGTTTCAAAAGACCATTTTTCAATTCAGGGGTCCGTTTGCGTAATATTCTGCTTTAAACATCTTTGGTTTGAAGAAAACAATAGAAATTAAGTAACTATTTCTTTCCAATTTATGTAGTGTAAGTAGTAACGGAGAAAATCACGGACATGTACAAAATATGTATAAATATGTAATATCTATGCTAATCTATACTATTACTATTGTAATATTATAAAGCTGAAAAGTTTGTTTGTTTGTTTGATTGAACGCGCTAATCTTAGGAACTACTGGTTTGAATTGAAAAATTATTTTTGTATTGGATAGTTCATTTATCGAAGAAGGCTTTAGGCTATCGGATTTTTGGAAATTCAACCCCTATTGGGTTGGAAGTCACTGCTGTAATTTGAAATAAAACATTGTCCGTTTTTAGACATTAGTTACTGTTTACAGTATTTAGGTTTTTTGTTATATGTGTAAATTACATATTTACATAGAAAAAAAAAATTATAACTTGTCTAAACATACCCTTTATTTATACAACTTTTAGATCAATCTGTACTTTATAGGGTTCCGTACCCAAACGGTGTCAACGGGACCCTATTGCTAAGCCAAAATGTTGGAATGATAGAAACTCCGACATTAGTCAGCTATAGTCACTTATTATTAGTCAAAGATAATACATTCGTTGTTTGGAAACTCTCGTGCACCCAAGTTCCGTCAACTCCCCAAAACTCACGTATCTCAAATACACAACACCCTTCACCTTCTCTCTTCACCCTCTCATTTTTTCCCTTCACAACCCCTCGCCTCTCCCTATACCCCCCCCCCCTCAGTTCTTCACCCAAAAGTGGAACTTTGCGTCGGGATAATCTGGGAGGCATCCGGGCAAATACCGCACTCATCAGGTATATAGATTTCATCGGGATATAGATTTTTGGAAAACCGGAAATCCCGGATATCTCGGAGACGGTGCGTCCTAGACAAGTTTAGACGGAAATTTCGACCCCCTTTAGTAAACCCCCAAACCTTATTGCTAAATCTTACTGAACCCACTTTAACCCCCCCCCCCCCCCCCCCCCCAAATTTTCCTAAAATACCATATATCTCCTAAACGGTACGTCCTAGACGATTTCCGACTGAATTTCCATCCACCCTGTGGAACTCATACTTGCAACATTACCCAATCTTATTGGGCCCAACCTTAACCCCCCCCCTCCCAAATTTTCCGAAACTCCTTATATCTCCTAAACGGTGCGTCCTAGACGATTTCCGAAAGGATCGAATAAAAGTTGTAGCCCATAAAAAGATTGACATTTTATGCAAGTGGTTTGGGAGAAAAGTGCGAATTTCGTTTCTCATAATTTATTATACTAGACTATTGTCAATATTTTGTTTTGTAAACCAACAGAAAACAATAAAGAATTCGTTTTTAACATTCAAAGACCACTGTGAATAGTGTTCTGAATATCTTCTTTTTAAAGCTGTAATCATTTTTGTGTATGGATTGTATTTACCTTTATTTTTACGTTATCTTTTGTATCACGGTAATGATTAGGGTATCGAAAACCGGTCCTGTTTTAAATTACCGGGATTTTCGGTACTCGCCTATGCTGGATCCGGGATTCCCGGGATTTTCAGTTCTTACGGGATTATTTTACCACGGCTTTCCCCGCGTGAAAATAGTTAGTATCGCGTCTCCTATTTTATCTCTCAGGAGCATTAAATAGGGAAAAACTGTTTTCTACCCAAATCCGCATAGTCGTTTGCCGTGATTGAGTAACCATCATACTATTATACCTTACATGCAAACATAAGTTTCGTATTAATTGTATGAAAGCAACACAATTGTATTGCACAATTCAGCACTGCTTGGACGAGAAAAAAGAGTTAAATCATCTTCATTTATATTAGAAAAATATCGATCTGGGTTGTGTAAATAATATTATATTAGTATAGCTGCTTCATGTAGCCGACGTTCTGAATATCTTCTTTTAAAGCTGTAATCATTTTTGTGTATGGATTGTATAAATTACCTTTATTTTTACGTTATCTTTTGTATCACGACGCGACATATTTTTATTTCCCAAAAGTTCAGAAAATCCCGGTTCTTTTATTTTGTTTCCCGGTTCTTTTATTTTATTTCCTGGTCTTTTATTTTGTTTCCCGGTTCTTTTACTTTATTTCCCGGTTCTTTTGAAAAGTACCGTATTCCTTTGTAAATCCCGGGATTTTCGGTTCCGGGATTTCCCGGTTCTATACCCTCCGATTGATTTGAATTTAGGTATACCTATGTATTTCGACGCGCTGCGAATATCGCAGGCAAAATGGACGCATATTGCATTTTATAGATCACCTTGAAAAAACGTGATTTTTAATTTTTCACGTTGATTTGCCAAAATATTGATTTTTGCAATATGCATCTATTGACTTTTTATTGCAATATGCATCTATTGGACATCTTTATTGTGATGTACCTAAGTAGGTACCTAAAATGTATTATGTAAATAAGTTACCGATAATGGTACTACTACATTGTACTTTTAATTGTTATATAAACTTATATTGTCACAAACCAGATACATGTATGTGGTCACAAAGTGTATAATTAAAATTATATGTTCATAATTTTAAAATTTTTACGATTGAAAGTATCAAGGAGATTACTCGCACAGAACTGAGGTCAAGCGCGACGCGAGCCGGGCGAGGCAATATCACGTCTAGGAGCCGCTTCAAATACCTATAGTTTATCAACCGAGTTTTGCGAAATGGCTCTTAAGTTATGTTATCATTCGTGAGCTTGGGACGTGAGCTGTATGCGAAAATTCGTAAGGCAGTTAAATTGCTTGTAAGTTTGTTTACTTTGTTATAAAAAATAATGTGCACTTCGTACTGTATTCGATGTGTGTAGCATTTGTTTATAAAGAATGGGTTGTTTAGCAAAATCATGCTTTAATTTTCTTATAAATTTTACGTTTAGTGCAGTAACTTGTCCTTTATTTTCCTAATGCCATCTATTACTAATATTATAAACAGGTAAAGTTTGTGACGTTACACAGAGAGAGGGAGCGGAAGATGGAGAGGGTATTGGGGATTGTTAGGTGATAAGAAGTTCGCCTGGTCAGTTAAAATCCTAATTTAAAATTTAAATACGGGGGGTATTTAAACCCCCCACAGTTTTATTAACACTAAACAAAGCTAAGAACACTCTCGATTCAGTCGTCTTTCAAACAAAAATCTAGATCAAAATCGGTTCATCCGTTTGGGAGCAACGATACCACAGACAGACATAAAGATAAAAAGACATGTCAAACTTATAAGGGAACATACCAAAACCACGTAACCCATTTTTTCCAACTTTTTACCCCCCTCCCCCCCCTTCGTGACCATCCGTAGTATATGAGAAGACCCCCCCCCTCCCCCCTAGTTTTCACGTGGTAATTGATAAATACGGTTTTCAATACTTTTTTGCAAAAAAAGAGTTAAAAAATAATAATTTTGCTTATATATGACGACTTTGTGGCGCAATGGTTGCTAAAATATTGACTACGTGACAAAAACCTAAACCCCCCCCCTCCCCTCTGTGACCAATCGTGGTGTTTTGAAGACCCCCCTCCCCCCCCTAAATGAGGCACGTGGTTTTGGTATGTTCCCTAATACCCCTCTTATACGTATTTCGTCGGTGGTTAAGATCTCTTGCAATTTGCAATTTGCAGAAAATTGCAGACAATTTGCAGAAAGTATCAACATTGTCACCGTATTATGAAAAGTTTTGGAAACGCAGTGCACTGCAGCAGAATTGGCTTGAGAACTGTCTATTTATGATTATGACTTGTGTGTATTAAATTATTTGATTTCCGCTAAATGTTCATCAACTATTTATTTACTGATTGAATATTTCATTACTCATCTGCAAGCCCGGCTAGCTCAGTCGGTAGAGCATGAGACTCTTAATCTCAGGGTCGTGGGTTCGAGCCCCACGTTGGGCGACATATTTCTTTTCTTCATTCTTTATTATATTATTTAATTTAATGGTATAGTAAACTTTTCATTTAAGTAAATAGTATTTCATATTTTAGCATTAAGTTTTAGCTTTGAAAATTATGATACAATTAGGGTAAAAGCCGGAGAGTTCCCCCACTTTTCAAATAAGCTCTATTATATGAAAATATGTAATTACTAAGAATAATGCAACATGTATATCAAAACATAGGTCTTTTATCTTTTATATTAGCCTATTTTTGTAAACATAATTAATATTGGTTTTGAGTAAATCATGTTTTATTTGACCTCTCAAAAAGGGGATACTTGCCTACTGTGGCGGATACTAGCCTAACGTTAAAAATGCTTCGGGGGATACTTGCCTCGTGCAAGGATAGAAGCCTCAATATGATTTTTTAGACAGAAACAATCAATTTAAGTAATTGGTCTTTTTTATTTACTGAGATCCTATAGTAAGTAAAAATTACAATATAATAGAACGTAAAAATAGTGTTGTTTTCTCATTTTAAATTATAAAAATAAAACAAAAATAGCCTGGAAACTTAAAAGTTATGTAAGTTATTAGTAAAATTACTATTATTTATCACAAAGAGAATAATATGGCAATCTTTGGCAGTAGCATTATTTTACACCAGATGCTAGGCTTTTCACTTTTCAACATTTCGGATGTTGTAATAATGTTGGAATAAAATGTTCAGTCAGCCATTTATAAAATGCCGATTTCTTTTGCATGTAAACTTTGAAACAAGGCGGAAGACCCTCAGAAGAGGTTCGTTGATTCCTTTTTGTTTTTTTTTAATTCTTCGAGCGCTAGTGCTAACTATTTTCTAACCAGGTAATATGGCACAGCATCACGCCTGATTTACACTTATACTTGCGAAGCATTTTGGTTAGATACTTACCTAGAATGAACGCATGAAAAACTTACCTGAGTAGGTATTTATTAAAATAGGTTTGAGCAATAATAATAAATGCTAGGATTAGGATAGGAAGATAGGTGAGCATACACAGTAGACATAACAAATAACGTCTGCCCCGAATGGGGTTCGCACTGTGGACCCCTCATTCGGCAGGTACACTCTATGTACCTGCAGTGGCGCTGAGCGAGAGAGCCAATAAGTTGGAGTCAACATCAAAAGAAAATATTTGTCTAGCTTGTTAAAGAATTTATAGTTAAAATTATTACTTTTGCGGATAGTTTTCCCAAAGGCGACTATCCGCAAAAGTAAATGGGGCGACTATCCTTTTTGATACGGATACTTGCCCTTTACATTTTCTAAGTAAATAGTAAGAAATCAACAGTAAAACGTAATAAATACTATAATTTAAACTATAATGCATCCATAGAAACGAGAAGTCGACTATAACCCAATCAGTATTAAAAATATTCAACAGAAATTACATACCAAAATAATTTCGTCGCCCGTCAAAGTTCCGTCTTAGAAGATATTTGCTCACACGGACAAAACGAATGCATATACTCTCACGGCTTACATGGCACTGAAGCCTGCGGGAGGGGCACTTCTTATTGTAGTAAAGTGTTAATGTCACCAACATCCCTAAAATAGTGTATTCGAAACCGGGGCAAGTATCCCATTGAGGCAGGTATCCGGCTTTTACCCTATACTATATCACTATCGAAAACATTAATGCTACTTCTTGTAGCTTATGTTTTTTTCTTAATTTATTGAAGGAAATGTTTTTCAATTTATTTAGTTTTTATTTAGTTTTAATAAACAAGTACAGCAAAAAGTATGTTAAAAGTACGGCAGAAAATATTAAACTTAGACAAATGTTTATTTATACAACCGCTTGTTCAATAGTGATCTGTTGAAACTGTTGAAAGGTACGCATGTAAAGTGCAGTCTTTGTTACATGCAATGTATGTCAAAAACACGTAACTTGACGTTTTACTCAGTAAGCTAGCTTTCATTCTACTGTCAATACCTTTTTGAATATATTCTTCCTACCTGCAAAAAAGGCTGTTGGCTAACAATTTTTGGAATTTTAACGGGATAGAGTGAGATGTGACGTGGCATGTCAAAAAGCGCGCTGTCTCGTTTTGGGCTTGTCGAGGGCCACGATACAATCAAACAGTTTACGCAACGCAGTCGTACCGTTGAAGGGTCACGGGCTTATGGGATGAACAACAGTGTTACATGAACGTTTCCCACGATTCAAGACGTACTCTTGACGTTGACGATATTAGCTCGTATAGTGATGTGTGAAAGGATTTGAACGGTAACACTTGTGAGTTGATAGCTCAGCACTTGAATTGTGCGTAGCAATACCAATTTTGGTGTTAAAGCATTTTATATAAAGTCTACATTATATAGCCACCTTTTAGATATCATGGCAATTGGCATTGATGTGAACCATCATCTCTAATATACAGGGTGAATTTTTCAAGTGTGCGTGGATGGCCAAATTTGAAACTAAAAGGAATAGCGAAAAATTTTAAAATGAGTCTCGGGGCCGATTTTAATGAAAGCTAAAACTGCATCATTAGATTTTTGAAAAATTAATATTCCTGTCCAGGAATCGAACTGGTTGACTTTGAAAAAACACACTACAATACTATCGAATGGTGTAATAATACAGACTGCTTTTTTTCAAAATCAACGGATTCGATTCCTGACCTGAAATATTATTTTTTTATGGCATTACTTCCCAGAATTCGATTCTTGTTAGCGACACTATCGAATGGTTTAATATTACACGATGTGTTTTTTTTTTCAAAATCAACATTAATTTTTCAAAAATCTAATGAGTATTTAAAGTTTTTTCTTAACTTTATATAATGCATACCTATGTACTTATAAATAATAATATATTTATTATATTTCCGTAACGGTGTGTTGATATTTCACCTATTACCGCGATGTGAAAAGAGGTAAAACCACTTTCTTTTTCAGATTTTCTTGAAACCGCTGATTAAAAATATTATTTAAGACTTCATAATGACTACGAAATAAGCAGTCAATTTTCTCTTTGTACTTCTCGGTTCGTTGGCAGAAAAGTAAAGGCTTATCAAAATAATTGAAAGCTCGAATCTACGCTAATTGGAGAGGAGAGGAATGGTCTTCAATCTTCAACTACCAATTAGAGGATCGATTACCTCAGTTGGTAATGGTATCACAATCGGTTCCTTCGGTTCGCTAATGGTTCCGGGTTCGATTTCCGCTGAGGGAAATATGGATGTGCTTGAAGATTGCCTTGATGGGCATAGATACCTTTTAGTCACCAGTTGTAGTGACTCTATGTTAATGTTTGGTACAACGATTTTATCCGTAAATTTAAGATTAAATCTATAATAAGTTACCTGTAGTTATAGTTATCTTAATAGTTTATTCTTAATTTCACTACTATCTCCTATCTGTCTATAATAGTTTGAATAAGACCGCTACACAATCATAATCTCCACTACAACCAGTAACTGCTATCTCTAATTCCAAGTAGAATTTATTATAAGAATCTATCTGTTGATTGGAACATTTCAAAATATTCCGATTAGATACGGAAGCGTTTGGTTAGTGCCGATTTCTATGCGTTATTTTTTTGATGTGACTTGGAATAGCATTTGCAACGGGCAAATCTATCCAAGTTACATTATGACTGACTTGTTTATGAAAGAGGTCGTTGCCCTCGTCTAGCTCCTAAGTCTTAACGCCCACTGGTTGGCACCAGCACTCGGTCAAGAACTCAGGTATCATATTATTTCTTGCACTTGAACATCGTATAAAGTGCAATAGATTATTCTTACGTAACGGTTTATTTCTCACAATTGCAAGAATTCCGATTTTATAGGTACATTTCATTTTGAAAAAAGTCAAGGTAAGCATACGGTTACGGATTACTCTAAGTAAGAAAGATTTATTCAGTGAACTTGCTTCTGTAATCAGTGTGTTTTATTCGCAATTTTTAGTTTACATTTAAGAATTTTTGAGTTTTCCGGCTTTTGTAAAAATGTATAGATTTCCGTATTATAAAAAGGAAGCAGAAAAATCTCCGCTTACGGTTTTATGAAGCGCGTGGATAACGGCCAGTGAAGTAATAAAAATCCTTACAATGTTTACCGTTATACCGTATACATAACATTGCTAAACTAAAACATCCCACTCTAAACGGGTATAACTGCACAAAATGGAGTTTCATACACGAATGCGAGGTACAAGTATCGCCGCGGGACATGGCTACATTTCGCGCAAAATTGCACTTCGCTAGTGTTGTTTGAGCCGAGCTCTGTTGAACCGGATCAGTTTTTAGAAACTTGGAATCCATTGCAAAAACTTCGAATCGAATCAAGTTCGAATTTTACTTTAACATTTAAAGCGTACGTACTGTTTCAAACTTTTGTAATCATCATTGAATCTTTGTTATTTCGCACAAGTTTCTTGATGTTGTCTTTATTGAATTTTGTACACTATAAACTTATGCAAAGACCTTATTTATAAAGACTATATGTATAAGTAGAGATAACCTACATTTATCCATTGGTTCCTCCATCCTCTTCGAAGGCTAAGCAATAATGTCCAAGTCTGTAAAATTAGTAATTGATTTTTTAAGACATGATATGATATAATAGTTTTAGACATTGTGAGAGAAGGCTCACCCAGCATCGGGACTTGTTACGGTGATATCGATTCAGTGTGTGTTATTCTCCTTCATTTGGTTATTAGTGTACGGTATATACCGAACTCGCACATTGTGTACACATCAAAGATGTCCCTTGACCGAATTAATATAAAGCGAATGGTGTTACAATTGTCCATCCCTAGATTGGCGTAAGGAGAGCACCGAGCGGTGATTGCGGCGTTAACCGTTAAGACGGTAGTTCGCAGAAACGTCCGCATTACTTGACTCCACTTGCTATCTCGAACTTAGCCTGATTATATTAAAACGATTCCCTCTATTCTCAATGCGCGTTACTGCATAGTATTATTCTGATCGCCTTGGAATTATACTTAGTAAAAATAGCCCCGAAGTATTTATTCCTGAATATATTTCCAGTTTCAGTGATTACATTTTAACGTTATTTGGAGTGAATGAAAAAATTCGAAAGCGTTGTTATAATATTAAGAAAGATCGTCTTAGAAATAAAATAAAATATACTTTGAGGGACTTCAGTGTCATATCTATTATTTTAAATTCAAATTATTGTGGACGTTAACGCTCAGAAGTGCACGTTCGATGTTTTTTTTTTACTTTTTACTTCTAATATTATCATATGTCTAATGGTGAACGCACATATGTATATCCGCACCGTTATGCGGATGACATATGCGGCTGCATCTCTCATCCGCGTCGGGCTCTCATATTATGTTTTCATACAAATGCGGCGCGTTCGGCGCGTACAGTGCGGATGTGTGTTCACCATAAAGGTCGTAGCACACATATCAACTCGGAAAGGGATCGTCTCGCCGTCAACCAAGCATCAACCTAACGTAAGCGCGTTACCAACCGACCAGCAGCTCCGAGTCGACTCGGCTACGGCTAGGCGACGACGCGCTTACGGCTCGAATGACAGCAGTTCGCCGACGCAGCGGTAGCCGCGGCGCGGGGTGTGCACGAGGAAACGGAAAGTCGAAGGATAGCGTACGGTGACACGTAAGCGCGGGTACGTCAAGTCGTCCACGCACCGTACCGCGGTTCGTGAGCTTGTCTCGAGGCGAGGCTATTACGTTAGGGTACGATTCCACCAAAATAGTGTGCAGCACATTTGTTTACAAACATTTTGTGCAAAACTCCAGCATTGCACTTTAAGCTAGTATCGCGTTTAGCTGCTGTCTCCACCGGCAAGGCTGTGCGTAACTTTTGTAAACGCACAGTGTGGCACACTTGTGCACAAACATGTTCACTGAGAAGAGTTTTCTGTCTTCAGATGTTAAATATGGACGGGCAGGAAAACGTAGTGCTTTGTGCTGCAGCTTGTGTTTTATTATTTAGTTTGCTTTAAAAGAAACGAAGAATAAAAGCAAGACTGAGTTCGTGAACAACAAGCGTGTACGCGTCGACGCGAGTCCACTGCGTACATGTGTGCGCGCACAAAAGTATACAGATGTGCGTGAACAATTTTAAATGTTCGCGCACAATTTGTTACTGTATGCCCGAGTGACTCGACCAGCGTGAACATTTGTGTCGTACACTGTGCATTACAGTGCCGCACAGTTCAGCACACTGGTGGAATCAAGCCTTTACGATTCCGATAAGTGTGCTTTAGGGTACGATTCCACCAAAATAGTGTGCAGCACATTTGTTTACAAACATTTTGTGCAAAACTCCAGCATTGCACTTTAAGCTAGTATCGCGTTTAGCTGCTGTCTCCACCGGCAAGGCTGTGCGTAACTTTTGTAAACGCACAGTGTGGGACACTTGTGCACAAACATGTTCACTGAGAAGAGTTTTCTGTCTTCAGATGTTAAATATGGACGGGCAGGAAAACGTAGTGCTTTGTGCTGCAGCTTGTGTTTTATTATTTAGTTTGCTTAAAAAGAAACGAAGAATAAAAGCAAGACTGAGTTCGTGAACAACAAGCGTGTACGCGTCGACGCGAGTCCACTGCGTACATGTGTGCGCGCACAAAAGTATACAGATGTGCGTGAACAATTTTAAATGTTCGCGCACAATTTGTTACTGTATGCCCGAGTGACTCGACCAGCGTGAACATTTGTGTCGTACACTGTGCATTACAGTGCCGCACAGTTCAGCACACTGGTGGAATCAAGCCTTTACAGTAGGGAGTTTCATACAAAGAATACTGAAATGCAAGAGTTGGTACGTATACGTTCCGTTTACGAGTTGATATGTGTGCTACAACCATAAGTGAATAATGGTAATACCTAGACACAGATACCATATTGTATTTAAAATGCAAAATTAATTGTTGTAAGCGTTACTATTGATAAAATAAATTGCATTAGTTTACCTGCCGTAACTGGACGTGCCCTGGACTTTAGAGGTCTTAAAAATTACATTAATTTAAAATGAATTTGTAGCCTTAAATTTAATTGTATACTGAAAGCAGCTTAGAGCGCTTTGTTTTTTGAACAAATGTTAACAGAAAAATCTTCTGTACGCTTTCAATGAAACTCTTTCCGCATACCCGTCGAGATTCGTGTAGGCTGATGCATAAACAGTTGAGATAAGTGAACTACGAAACAAATAAATACTCAGTGGTTCTCAATTACAAGTGGCGCAGTTAAATCAGGTTTTCATCGAGTGGCTTATTAACGGTCAGATTGCGATACTGTTTTATTACTGACACGGAAAATAAACTAGACAATCTATGAATCGCAAATCGTGATCACCCATGGATGTCTGATTGGTGTACTTTACGAGCTTTTCTTTTCAGAATTATTTAAGTTGGAATTAATTCATATTTTCGTTATGCTATTATAATTTTTTAGCAAAGAACTGAACTATCAATATTGATCAACCTGTACAGTATGAAGTTTGAAAAAAGAAAGAAAATAATTTCTATATGGAAAGAGAAATACTTCGTGCCCCATACGACGTAAAACATCAGCGACTCAATCAGACCTGCGAGGCGGACGGTGTAAGCGAATCATAATAAGCGAAAGATTAAAATGAGATGATAAGAAACGAATCAGAAATCTTGCCGAAAAACTTAGTTACCTACCTATTATAAAGCGGTAATTTTACAAGGGATTCTTCGGTTCGATATGGGGCCAATCATTACCCGTACCAAGGCATGCACTCGGTGCATCGAGTCGGGTTTTTGCGAGATCTACGGAGATATCCGTGGGCTTAAATATGCGGCGAGGTCTATAAGCCGATCAATGTGCGTACAGGTATTTTGAAATCCATCCCATCTCGCATTATTTCGCTTTTGATTGAACGTTCGCCGTCCGAAACGTGTTAAAACGACGGCTCTTATTAAAACTCTACCTCTAAAAAATCATTTTATATTTTTCAAGACGTCTTAGACGTTCCCGACGGTGTATTCGAATTGGATTTTATTCTCTTACGTGTTTTATACATTCTTTCGTGTTGAGTAAAAGTCTTAGTTACTTTATTGTTCCGTGCATCTCGCGTCGGGTTGGCTCGTTAACGCGACCTTTCGGTAATTTATTATATCCTCCTCTGAAAATACAATTTCAATTCGAATACCAATAAATTTAAGGCTGTGCATACATCGGTATCCCCTTAAAATGATTGCGCGTTCGTAATTGCTTATCAGTTTCTAAACGAAAGTACTTTACACGCAAATAATAAATATAAAATCGTAGCATTCACGCTGTCAAGGAGTCGTTCTCGAAACTATTTTCTATTAAATGTATTGGTCTCAAGAGGTTTCACGCGATACTAAGGAGTATTAAAAGTCTAATTTTATGCATTCAAATACTTTCCGTTCGTAATTCCTTCGACAGTTTAATGTAAACACTCAGAATCGCGATTGTTAAGGAAAGAACAATTCCAGACGATACAAGATAAAACCGAGGCGTGAAATAAATTTATTTATAACTGGCAACCAATTGGTACTTAATTGGCGTGTCAGAGAAGCGCCGAGGTCTCAGCGGCATCGAGAATGGAAATGATGTTGGCATATTTAAGAGGTTTTCCTATGAATAATGAGATTGGCAAGAGGCACGCCAATTGGTTTCGTATGAGATAGCTGGAAGCGAAACGATGACAAAAAAATTCAATCATTGGCAAATATGCAACACTGTTAAACATTCACGAATAATGTTTTTATTTTGTTTTGCATAGTATGAAGTATGTATCTGGAGCTGCAACAATGTATATTATAGTCGATTTTTAATTAAGTGTAAAGAAAAAAATTACATGAATGTAGAGTTTAAATTGTGTCTTCTTCTTTTGTGTAATTCTACTGTACAAAATAAAAGACTTTTGTAAAAAAAATCTAAAATACTTGTGGAAAATTAATCAATATTATATTGCACTCAACATTAAACCAGCGACATACCCTAGGCGGTTAATTGTCGGTCTCTAGCTCATAATTTTATTAGAATTCACACGTAGCTTCTTTTAGATTATAATAATATGCAAATAAACATATCTATCACTTGTATCGACGAAAACATCGTGCAAAAACCCGCATGCATGAGAGATATATTTTTTCTCACAAGCTGCTATCACGTAAATGATAAATAGAGCATGTGTAATAGCAACGATGGAAATAAATTTACTTTGTAATCATAATATCATCGGGTTGTACGCATTCGTTTTCAAGCCATCCATATTAATGTAACATGCGGTTATGAATCAGCCGCATCAAAATACTTGAACTATTAGTGATAACATGCACTAACGTGTTATGCGCGTCAGGCTACATGATCTTGTCTTGTAACTTGTTCTAATAAGATTTCAGAATATATGTAAAACAAAAACATCATTTCTTAACAAACTTGTTAAGAATGACTAACTAAAATGACTGTTATATAATTATGGCTTTTACAACTCGACTTTACAATTTTGCTATATAAAACTTTAGTGTTCGACAATCGCGGTCTAATTGGCAGTGACTTGCCCGTTGATCAATATGTCACCGGTTCCATTCCTGGTCAGGGCAGACATTTATGTGACAAACAAAATTTGGTACTTGGACCGTAAGGGAACAGATTCCCAGTTCCCAGTCCATAGATATGAGTGTGTGAGCGGTTATACAATATGATTTATTTATTTATTTTTCTCTAGAATGTTCCCGTCACATCGTTCACATGGAAAATTTAATATTGTTAAGATTCCATCAATAAAAACATATCCAAATTGGTTTCCTATTGTGAAGATAACCATTCAGGATAGACAAAGACTTTTTTTATGTACCTGTTGTATTGTATTGCTTTGTATAAAGATGATATAGATTATTATTTATACCGTGTCATGAGAACAAGTCACTTGTTAAAGGTACATATACATTGCAATGGTTTGTGAGTAGGTTTCATTTCATTGATTTTTCATAGGGTATGTCTTGGAATAGGTGTGAGCATTGCGTGTGGTGAACCCGCTGTCACTTGATATACGGTCTTCTTAATCATGGGCTCGTTTTTTAGAGATTTATGTCTCACCTGTTGCGCCAATTATTTACATCCAAAAGTTATTCCTTCCAGATTGATATTAATATCACAAGTTTGACTGTAGTTTAACTGTTGTTTCATAGGATCAAGTTCCGTGACACGCTTTCAATTATCTTTGCGTTTCCGATATTACTAAATGAACTAGCTTACAGAAATTCTGTGAGATCATGAGATGATAGTGGTATAGCGGGTAGCTCATCAATGATGCCTTTGGTTTTGAACTAACCAACCATTGCATTAGACAAATATCCATGAGCAGAGATGTCATCATGTTTCCAGTCACGCCAATCTTCTTGTGTGTCGACCATATACATATAAGATATCTAAAAAGTTTGGCCTTATTTAAAGTTGACCCTTTAATCGACTCATACCATAACTCGAACGCCACAAAATTAAAGAATTCTCATGAGAACTTTCCAACATCCATAAACTTCTAATCGGTTGAAATTAATCATGTTTTATCATTAATCTCACTTAATGAATGCTAAAGGTGATAAAATTTGAATAAATATGATGTATAGGGAATTAGTGAATAAGGTGTGAACCCGTGTCTGCGTTGACGCAACGTCACGGATGCGTCAGTGAGACAAAACGACGACATGGCTTTTAATAAATAACAAGTCAGATTAACTTTTTTCTCATGGTTGGCTTCATCAAATTAGCGTTTCACTAATTTTAGTTCACTATTTTATTCTAATTTAGGAGGCTTGGAGCGGGCCTCCAGCGAGCACAAACGAGCAAACCGATGTATCACCGCATCACCGATGTTTCGTCGGATGAAGAGAAAGAAGGTATCCGTATAATTATCCCTGATTAATTGGTTGGTTAAGGAGTTAGTTTGTAATATTTATCATTGCTTATACCGCGCTCATAGCGGTTTGTGTCGGTCCGAAGTGATCGAACGAGTTTATTAACAAACAGTAGCGGGATGGGTGAAGTGTGTGTTCGTGGTGAAAAGTACACTCGGCTGTTATCGTTAGTTAGCAGTAATTCCATGTCAGAGACCTTCGGTTGTCAACCAACCCTTCTACCATTCCACCTTAAAGCAGCGTGAGCAGTATGATCTTGACCTCCTCGGTTATGAGGAAGGACCCGTACACTGTAGTGGGCCAATGAATTGATCGAGTTGAAGCCTTATGCATTGTGTTGTAATCTATAAGTACGAGTACTGTCATAATAAGTCAAAGAACGGAACGCTCAAAAGTCGTGCTACTACCGATCGCCTATTTAACTACCGACCGCACCTCGGTCGATCACAAGATTATGGTTACAAGCGCTTGTTAGTCATACCTCGATTAAAAGATAATAGCGGACAAATATCTTCCGACGATTACCATACCTAGATGATTAATACCGGTTCTGCCATATGATATTTACACTACTGGCCTCTGTAAAAATATCGTTGCTATTTTTTAACGTCGGTGTAAAACTCGAAACCTGCTATTAGGGTAAGTATCGAGCTGGGAATGCCGATAATTTGGTGGTTGTGCCCCTTGAGTCCGTGCGAGTCAATGTCGGCACCTGTAGTGTGAAGTAATGAGATGTACTAAAAACTTGCATGAAATATTTGCTTTGAGTAAATAAATGCTTGTAAAAGTAAGAATGTTTGAAAAGTGAGCGAGAACATTAAAATAATATTTTTCTTAGTATTACTACAAGTAAGATATGTAGTGTGAAGCGAGAGGTATACTTATATAATTAAGTACAACGACGGACGTACCTACGTAATGATTTTATTATAAACTTCGTCGCGGCCACTAAATATTTTAACACGACACAAACAAGACAATACATATTTCTTATTAAAATATTTCTCCCGGGCAGATTGGAATATACAATAGAATTGACCGCAAAACGCAATACAGTTCTGTATAATCGCGTTGGTAAATTGGTATCCACAGGTATCAAAATTATCACAACATAATTATAACCATCCGATTACTCAGCTTTGATCTCTTCTCACAATGTGACGCTAGAGACTGCATCCTCCACTCCGCTACCCTGATGTGATTTACAGACTTCACAAACGTATAAGAAAATGTATTATGAAGAGATGTAGATTTCATACGATATTTTTCTTCGGTGACGGCGAGCAAGAATTAATTTGCATTGAACAATACATCTATGGCATTGAATGAATGATTTGAAGAAGTATTGAACTCATCAAAAACAAATATGTGAAATGAGAGCCAAGTTAAAAAAAAACTTGAGATCTAAATGGGTGTCAAGTTCTGTGTAGAAAATCCAAAATTTGACTTGGCTAGTTTTCATTAATTAGCTACACTACTTTTTTTGTATGTAATATGAAGGCAGACGAGCAGACGGGCTACCTGATGGTAAGAAGTCACCATCGCCCATGGATACTCGCAGCACTAGAGGCGCCACTAGTGCGCTGGCGGCTACGAAGGAAGTGATGGACCCGCTTCTTGAAGTTCTCCATATCGTAGCACTATGGGAATACCGTCGGTGGCAGTTTGTTCCACAGTTTACACGTACGCGATATGAAATATCGTGTAAATCTTACCGTGGACGAATGCCAGCTATCGATATGGTGCTTGTGAAACCTGGCATTGCGGCGCGTTGAACGAAGTACTGCATTACCTTTTTTTTAACTTTGGCTGGACACGCGTGTCCAGATATCAACCCTCACTTGTGGACGAATTACTCTCAAACCGCTAGGCTATCATTGCTTGCATGAATACGTTTATACCAGATTTAAGAACTTGCTTTCATAGAAAATATTAACTTACTATCAAGAGTACTCTACAAAAGTTTGCACTTCACTGCTAGTGAAAATTGAAATGAAATGAAAACGTTCAATGAATAATTTATAAACTTGCAAATGAATTTTAATTTGTCATTAACCTAGGAAGTCGAAAATGGCTGTTATTTTAAATCGATGATTATTTAACGTACTCAATTTTATAAAACGTTACTATACATATATATACAAGTAGGTAGCACTTCACGTCAAAGGATCTAATTAGATGAGTTGCAATGATTTTGAAAAGGTTTGGAGAAAAGTATCTCTGCCAGTCAGGAGTAGCTTTGTATTAGGTATGTATTAGGAACAACTAACTTCCCTTTCAATGTTCTTATACTTATAATGTACTTATACTTATATATAGATACACTAACCTTATGGTCATAAAATTTTTTAAACTAGATAATTAATATTATACTTTGAATGTGTTTCATTCCTTTTAATTACTTTTCAATACCTTCTGAACGTAATTTTAACTGTGTATCTAAAGTAACGAACAAATAGAAGAGGTACTATAAGAGCTTTTCCTTTAAAGCTTCACAGAATACTCCCGAATGCCTATTCAAAAGTTCACTTATAATGTAGAGCAGTTTGCGCGGAAAACTTAAAGTATCTTGGCATTTGCGCGTTTCATCCACCGCCGAAGCGAGCTTTAATTATGTAAGTTTATTGTGCTTCACAAGTTCTCAACTGACCCTGTATATAAATGGATAAATCCGTGAAGTCGAATGTACAAGCACTCGATTAGTTTTGTGTAGTTTATTTATTTCCGAAAAAGTAATTTGGTAGATATGTATGTATTCCTGTCGCAACTATTTTCCTGGTAAAGTACCTAATCGCTATAGTGCTGTTGCCGGAAGATTTTTTTATTTTGTTTATCCTTTTGTCTTATTTTAGTCTGTTTACAAAATTGGGTCCATACTGCTACTACTAATAATATTAACATGCTACTGTCTTGTGTTGTGTTATGATGCCGGATCTGGTATTGATTCCGGTGCGGATATTCTCCTTGGGATTTGTTTTCCGTTTCTCACAGGCCGACTCATGGTACTTACTGTTTATTGATAAGTACATTGACTTTTGTAGCTTTAATAAAATAATATATGATGTCTTTAGTACTATCCGTGTCTTACCATAATTGTGAATTTTTCCGATTTACAATGCGTTTACTGACAATTTTCCTGAAATGTGAACTGTTTTCTGTTATTAATTTCCGTTTTCTTTTAAATCGTTCATGTTCCTAATATATTACTTGTTTTTGATCGGCGGCATGTAATTATTAAAGATAAGTTACAAGGGTATCCGAACTCAACCTTAAAGTAACAAGCTCACGACCCAATTTCCGCGGGCAGTTACCCAAACTCCGCCTTCCAATTTAAGGAAAGCGAGTAAAAAATCAAATCCGATCTTACATCTTGTTGTGTTGTGTATATGTAGCTAGAATGAACATAATTTATGTAGAAAAGGTGAGATTCCCATCTCATAAAAAACATTTAGTACGTAGATAAAGCTACAATAATAAACCTAGGTAAAAAAGGGCAAAAAGATAAAGACAAGAAAAGAAAATGGACAGATTTCCTCTTTTGAAAATGTTTTAAGCTAGTGAAAAACACAATGTTTTATTGAAATCTTGGTCAGCTTTTGTCCCGAGTCTTGATAATTTCATTTACACAATACATTATACCTAATTTTCGTTGACGATCAGCGTCAGTAAAACGTTCCAAGTGTTCCGTAGGCATTCCGCCGCCGGGTTACATTCCAAAGAAACGACCAAGTTTGATGTTTTGACAAGCGCTATCGCCAGATGTGTGCGTGAACTTTACGATACAAAACAGTAAACGATGAGGTTATAGTAAGATAGCAAGACAGAAAATATGAACGCATACAAGTAAAATAGTTAATTCAGTTAAATAGCGCAGGAGTTTGCGGTGTACGGCATATTGGTTAATTACGGGTAATCTTGTGAATGATAGGAATTAATGTAATCTGTATTTTGTGGAAATGGTTAATAATGACATGGCAAAGATTGATTCAGAGTAAAATAAAATGAAAGGCACTCCGGGAGTGAGTGGAGAGTTAATTATTGTCCACGTCCCTTTTATGTATTTTTTGAATCGTCAGGAAATATTGTATTGTACATGAAATAATTTTATCTAAAGTGTTTTTTTATTCATTACAGTTTTAGTGAATGCCTACCAACATTACAATGTTGATATTAATACGAGCTGTAAATTATTTTTTTATTTTTTTTATATCTTATAAGTTAATGCTTGACTACAATCCCACCTGATGGTAAGTAGCTATAGTTCTGTAGTTCTCTCAGAGATGGTGCCACACTTACCTGTCGATTAAAATGATGACGGTGTCGCGAGCTGATTGGTTTTATCCCACCTAAAATGCCTCAATGCGCCTAAAGAAGTTTACACTTCAAAAATTACTTTACGTCTGCATTTAAAAGTGTATCTGCATTTAAAAGTATCCCTTTTAAATGTGTTCTGTAATTTTAATGCATTTTTATTCATCATCATAATCTGGTACAATCTATAACTGTTCCACTTCTGTTCTTGAGTCTCTTCATATAATGTGTATTGTGTACCACCGCGCTTGACTACGAGTATTTCGGATTGGCAGACTTCATACACCTTTGAGAATATAGTAGAACTCTCTAGAGTGCAGGTTTCACAGATGCAGATGTTTTCTTTCACTGAATGATGAAAGAAAATGTGATAATATACTTTTAAATCACTTAATTTATATTCACGTGTCCCATTACTATTATATTGTATACTAATTAAACTTATAGATTAGCTCATTAGCATCTATGAATTTCTTAGCGAACGTTGCAGCCACCGTCTTATGTACTTTATAATCTTATATCGCAGTTAATTATAACTTTCAATCGGAAATAACCGTTTATTCGTTTGAGGAGTAAATGTAGATATCGGCCGGGCGATAATTGGTACGTGTCGAAAACGACTCAGCGCCGTAGTTAGCACCTCGCAGTCGTTGTTTGCCCGCGATTCGCTTATCCTGCCATAGTTTTTTTTTTATATCAAACTAAAGCACGATTAATGATCTTTATTTCTTAGAATATAAGAGTAAAAATCGATTAAAACAGGCATCCTAGCAATTCACTTATCCTTTTTGTTATATCACCTCACGAGGGCCTATAGCTTAACCGTTAACTTCATAGCCATAAGATTGAAATTTGTTTGAATCCGAGCACTACGTTCATCCTGTTTGCATTTACACCGTCTGTCGACTTACAAATATGAATTAAGTTTATTTTACTAAGACAGCTGTGTGATGGAATCTTTGTTTTTTGGCAAAAGTTAAAAAAAGCAGCTGAATCTTTAAGTTTTCTGAAAACGTGGAATTTGGAGTCTCCCACGCGTGAATTTTTGTTTGTTAATCTTCATAAAAGAACATTTGATGGTGTTTTCGTTCGTAATGTTTATTTGAATAAAAATATATTTATAAAAATGTATCTGCTGATAAAAATAACAAATTTTAAATCAAGTGAAGAACCTTATTTGTCTTGTAGGTACCTACCTAGAAATAGACAAATGATTTTTATAAAAAATGTTTTAAACCTCTGACGCTTTTTTTTGTTAAATATTCTGTCTCGTTCGACAGACTTTAATAATTGCAGGAATTTTTGTAAATATGTATAATTATCAAAATAATTATTGTTCAGTAATATTGTAATGCCACAATTTAAAAACCAATGCATCGCAATCTGTGATCGCAATATTTTTTTTTAATCTGCAGACCATAAGGCATAACTATGTTAACTATTTAAAGTTGGAATTGGTTAATTTAAATTACTACCTTACTACTTATATAACTATAGTCTCGTTCAGCAGGGATCTGGTGATAAATGGGGAAGTTTGGATCTGACTTCCGACTCGAGATGGAGAGAGCCCACTTACTCTCTATACATTATGCTGCTATTTGTTATTACTTTACTTAATTACTTAACTTTTACCAGAGAGGATTGAGAGATGAACAGATGCAAATCGTTCTCGGACACATTGTTTGCTTTCTTAAGAACTGTGCAAAAATGCATACATACATCTTTGCAAACTCGGGATGCTACATAAAGTTCGTAAAGATAATTTTTAAATGTTAAAAAAGTTTCAGATAGGTCATCGGGTTTCATTCTGGCGACTCACGGTGTAGTACCGTGCACCAGTCGCTGAGTCGTGATTTATCTGCGCGCATCTTCGACCTGCGAACAGGTCGTTTATTGCCCGCTCATTATTTATAATTTATTTTTAACGGTCACCGATTTGTTACTTCGCTATATTGTGCTATGTGTAAGTGGTCCACCTTGCTGGTCAACGAACCAAATGGTGTCAGGTACCAGCTTTTGAAGGTTACTAGGTTTTGCACTAATCAGTTCTTTCTATTGAGTTTAGAAGCTTTGGATGGTAAAGTAGGATAACATCCTGACACAAATACATTTGTTTGATTGTAACGTAATTACTAACCTGACTTACCGTATTCTAACTACAATCTACCAAGCAATTAATTTTAGTATTTCAATTGCCTACACTTGCACATTCAATTGCGTATTTGATAACACATCAGTACCATGTTAATGTGACCTTTCTATTCATTTGTATTAAAGTTATAGAGAAGTTCATAGATATAATTATGTAAATTTTTGCGTGTTACGTTTTTACTAACCAAAAATGTTGAACATGGACAGAGGATTCATAACACCGAGCTAAAAACGTTAAAAAATAAATAAGACGTAATGAGTCTAGTCTTAATAGTGCCTCCTATGGCGTCGAAAATTAAGCAGTAACTAACGTTTGGGTGGCGGATGCCGGTATGCGGTTATGGTCATAATTTTTATGAATGTACAAACTGTTTCGGCCATTTATGGAGGGGATGTGGTCGAAAATTGAATGGTCTTATTTGGTCGTGTAAACAGACGTAAATGTACATGTTACTACTTTGATGGATAATTGGCAGCTTTACTTTGGTTGCATAAAAAGTTTTCATTCCATCTTTTTTACGATCTTGGCGCGTATGTTTCACTCACTAAAACATTATTGTTTGTTAGATAATAATGCTGGATCTGTCTCCCATATTTTACGTAACAGCTAAAATATGATAATTTTGTCGCGACATTATAATTCCGCTGAAAACTTCCTCGAATTTTGTGTATTTTAGACTTCTTTTCCCGTTTCATTAATCCACATATTTCGTTGTTAAATAACCATTGACCTAAATTTTTTACTCTCTTAACAATATCGTTACGACACTCTCAAAGGAATCCGCGTTGCGAGCGATTGACGCCTGTGTTTAATTAATAGAACGGGATCAACGCTATTGTAATAATATCAATGTTGAATGACCCCTTGGCCCAGTTAAACAGCCGACAGCGTTTTTGGTCAGATCTTTAATACAGACAGATGTTGAGTAATGAATAATCCTTTTTGGAGAAGTAAGGTTTCGTACATTTTTGAGTCTAAGCCCAAATCCCACCCTTTTGTGGTGCAACCTAGTGACCATAAAGTTATCGTATGGGGCTGTTTTTTCCATTCCCTCAATTTAATCTCTTACTTGTGCACTTATACTCGTAGTTGATATATCGCACGCTCAGTGGAAAAAAGGTATAAGATGAAAGTTGCAATTTTACAGGAGAGCAAAAAAACTGTTAAAATATCAGTAAATAGTCTAAGGAATGCACATTACAAACAAAACCGTCAAGATTAATGATAAAAGTCATGTCGAATGTCCATGTTACACCCATACCGGTTGTTGTTGACGGCGCTGCTCTCGAAGTTGTAGACGAATACAATTGCCTGGGACAATTGATCCAGATGGGTAAGTCCAACTTCGAGAAAGAAGTCACTCGTAGAATCCAACTCGGATGGGCTGCGTTCGGGAAACTGCGTCATATCTCGGCGTCAAAAACACTACCTCAGTGTCTGAAGTCGAAGGTGTTCGAGCAGTGTGTGTTGCCAGTGATGACATATGGATCCGAGACGTGGTGCTTTACTATTGGCCTAATCCATAAGCTCAGAGTAGCACAGCGGGCTATGGAGAGGGCTATGCTCGGTATCTCTCTACGTGATCGCATCAGAAACGAGGAGATCCGTAGACGAACAAGGGTAACTGACATAGTTCAAAGAATTAGCCGGCTGAAGTGGCAATGGCCACATAGTGCGAAGGACCGATAACCGGAAGAAAGGTCCTCGAATGGCGCCCACGTCTCGGAAAACGGAGTATAGGACGCCCTCCGACCAGGTTGTTGACCTGAAGAAGACAGCGGGCTTCCGCTGGATTCAGAAGGCTCAGGACCGGTCAGAGTGGCGCAAGTTAGGGGAGGCCTATGTCCAGCAGTGGACCTCCAAGGGCTGATGGATGGATGGATGGCGCAGCGGTATTTCCACATAGGAACTCATATTCGAAAATTATACGAATTTTCAGTTAATCCATGGCGCCAAAAACTAAAACAATTTCACAAAACAAAAACACTATCTATAAGCAAATTACTGAATTTGAAATTATTAAAAAATAACACGGCTTTTAAGTAACATTTATTTGGATTTTTAATTGCGCGCCAATCCATAGATAGTTAAATCTGAAAATGCTGGTTATAAATGTCCAATTTCATAGGTTATACGCCCCAGAATTGAACCCGGAATCCCTCGCTACACTATTGACTACCTCGCTACAGTTGTATTGACCATTTGAGCCTAATGTCTCATTAACAACGAAGCTACAGAGTGCGTAATATCAAAGTAAATATTAACAATAAGAAGACGATAAAATGGTCACTGTAGTGGTTTAATATTAAGTTATTACTTATGTCACCGTTTAGTAGACATTATGGCTCTTTGTAGACCGCCATGGCGGGCAATATGACTTAATCGATACTTAAACAAGGAACCATAACATTATTATTTCGCCCACGTGGTCGTCATCGTCTGTACTGATACCGCAGTAAGTTTCATATATTTGACGTTAATAGCCACTCCGCAAATAGATTGCCCTTTGTATTTGTAAAGACAAACATCCTGATTGAATGCTCGAATTGAATTAATAGAGCACATAACTTTGCTAAATATACGGACGATAATATATCCGTTTGAAGACTGTTAATTATATTGTTAATTGTAGATTCATTACAATTATGTACTACTATGTCTTTGTAGTTTTATCTACTTTATTCATGAGATTATTAATAACTGATTTCGAGAAGATTCGCCAGCCCATATCCCTACGACTATCAGCTATCTATCAGTAGTATAATAACTGCGTATCTTCGAAATAGTTTTTATTTCAGTCACTACTTAATGCAGTGATGGCCTAGCGGTTAGAACGTTGGTCTCCCGAACGCAGGGCCCGAGTACAAATCCTCGCGCGCTCCTCTAATTTTCAAATATTATGTGCGTATTACAAGTTAATTATCACTTGCTTCGGTGAAAGAAAACATCATGAGGAAACCTGCACACCGGAGTTCTCAAAGGTGTGAGAAGTCTACCAATCCGCACTTGGCCAGCGTGGTAGACAATGGCCTTGTAACCCTCATATTGTGAGAGGAGACCCCGAGCCCAGCAGTGGGACAATTATGGGTTGTTCCTTTGCTTTGCACTACCTGATGGAGGTCCGTTTATGTACTTACTTGTATTATTGTAACTGCCCTCATTAAAAAGTCGTAAAGCCAGATATTTTTCATGTAGCAAAACGAAACGCATTGCCCCGAGGGTGTCGCCCGTAATACACTAGAATCGTCATATCAAGGCAAATATAAAAGCGGATCACAGCTGGAAGTTAGAGACGGTTATTATTTATTATTTACGTTTCTGCGGACATTGAAATGATTATCTAGCAATCAGCCTCGGGCTGTAGTCGGTTAATAAGACTACTTAACCGGCCATCGTCCGTGGCATTGCTCGCGTGCGTTTAATGTATCTGCATTTTCCATAACCTCGCCAATGATAGCTGACATAATATAGGGTGTGAGGACACGTACTACTTTTTGCGTGAGTACTATGTTCGCTGATATAAAATGCAGAATAAGGAAAGTAATATGAAAAAAGTATGAGCGGTGGATCTAGGTATTTTTAAGGATTCCATGTCTTTATTACAAAATAAAACATCCGACGGTTCTAAGTCCCTTAAGAGACAACTTTCTAGTATATGACGGCTTATGGACTTTTGTTATTCGTTGTAACTACAAGAAAATGCTTAGGTACTTTATTTGTGTATTTTATACAATATAGAAAAACAAATGTTAATTTACAAAAAAGGAATAATTTGTGTTCACGGCCAAATTTTAATTCTTCATCTTACTTTAATATTTTTACTTTTATTTAATATTAATTTTGTATTAATAAACCAAATCACTAATAAATTTAAAAGTTTTTTTTTTAGTTCATTTATAATTATTATTTTTTATATTCCTGTTTAGCATAGGCTGTCGTGTGTGTTGTAGCCCTAAATGCAATGACACGTAATAGCACGGGACATTCGTAATAGTCCCAACATTTCTGCCACACGTTCGATGCAAGCGTTTTTGCATTGCGTATTAGATAATGATAACGTAGGCTCTAAGAGTCTAAGGTGCAGATATTGATGTATAAAACTTTTTTAATGTTAAAACCTGCTGTATGGTATGAATTCGTGATGAATGGTAGATGTTGTCATCGTTTTATTAAGATAGCATTGATTGACGAAAAAGTAAGGTAGGTACTGGACCTGGTAGGACTGTAAGGTAGATACGGGTGATTTGTGGGGCATCTCGGTAAAAATAATACAGCATATTATAGGTATTATAGCTCCATATTTGGTCGTAGTTTTTAATAAATGTATAGATCAAGGTATCTTTCCAGATCTTATGAAATGCAGCAAAATCATTCCACTTTTTAAAACAGGTGAAAAAACTGATCTTAATAACTATAGACCAGTTTCTGTTTTACCAACCCTTAGTAAGATTTTCGAAAAGATAATATTGAATCAAATGCTAACCCATTTCAACAATAATAAATTATTACATCCTGAGCAATACGGTTTCACTAAAGGCCGTAGTACAACCGATGCCGGGGCTAGGCTATTAAAGCATATATTTGAAGCATGGGAGGCGTCACATAATGCCATAGGAGTATTTTGTGACTTATCTAAGGCATTTGATTGTGTTGAGCACGAAACATTGCTGTTTAAACTTGGCCACTATGGTATAAAAAACAAGGCCCTTAGCTTGATCGCGTCTTATTTGAGTAAAAGAATACAAAGAGTTAGCATAAACGATATTAAGTCATCGGGGTCACCGGCTGTGTTGGGTGTACCGCAGGGCTCGATCTTGGGTCCGTTTCTTTTTCTGGTATACATTAACGATTTAGCACATTATGTAAAGAACCAAGCGGATATTGTACTATTTGCTGATGATACATCACTAATATTTAAGTGTGAAAGGAATAAAGTAAATTTCGACGACGTAAATAGTGCTCTTTCGCATGTGTCGCGTTGGTGCACTATCAATAATTTACTTTTAAATGCAAAAAAAACGAAATGTATAGAGTTTGTGCTACCTAATGTTAAAAAAGTCAGCAAATCTCTTAAACTAAATAACGAAACATTGCATATGGAGGAATCGTCGGTCTTTTTAGGGGTGACCTTAGATACTTAGTAAACTTCAATGGGGCCCACATATAACAAATCTCGCGACAAAACTCGGTAGGGCTGCTTTTGCTGTTAGGAAAATAAGGCAGTATACAGACGTCGAAACTGCTAGGATAGTCTATTTTGCTTATTTCCACAGTGTTATGTCTTATGCCATCTTGCTGTGGGGCAAAGCAGCCAATATAAAACAAATTTTCATACTCCAGAAACGGGCTGTTAGGGCTATTTATAAACTTAGGTCTCGGGAATCTTTGCGTGAAAAGTTCAAGGAAATAGGTATACTTACAGTAGCTTCCCAGTATATCTTCAACAATGTAGTTTTTATACGGAAGAATATAAACGCGTATAAACAAAATTTTGATATTAATAATCGCCATACGAAAAGAATGCATCAATTAGTTACGCCTTCGTTCCGCCTAAGTAAAGTGCAGCGATCTTTCATAGGGCTTGGTATACATTTCTATAATAAAATCCCAAAATTAATACGTGACTTGCCAATAGAAACTTTCAAAAAACGTGTAAAGACACAATTGTTAGGTAAGGGATATTATAGTGTAGACGAGTATTTAAATGACAAAGACGCATGGAAATGACCAGCTCTGCAACCAGTTCCGCTCAGAATAGTAAATACTTTTGTATTATTATCTTTTTTGTAATATTTTTTTAAAAGATGTGCTGAGGAGTTTCTTTAGGCTTTTCTTCTCCTCCACGACAAAGCACCTTCCGAAAAGCCAAAAAATGACGTGCATAAGTGTATCAGTGATACCTATATGAATAAAATATTTTGACTTTGACTTTGACCTGAGCCCAATATCCCAGTAGGAGAGACCTGAATCTCTCCTTAGAATTTTCCCTAACTCTGCCTAAGCTTTAATTGCTATCGAGTAGGTATCGTGAAGAATGCTGATAGCTCACTATGATATCAAAGATTTTAAATCTTACGAAGAACAGTAACTTAACATGAAACTGAAATATGATACGTACGAGTATAAATCAGGTATAAGCTCGTAGAAGTATAAACTTGTTAGACATTATCATCTACCCCCGTTGGGTATCGAACCTGACATATTTTCATTGGTACCACCTACCGCGTTAAAGTCACTCTTTTAACGAACATGCACGCATTTAGGTGTTGAAAGCACATTTTCAGTACCTACAATTTAACAAATCACTACCAGCTTTAGCTTTGAGCGGCTAGAATTGAGCGCAAACCGATCATTTTGCGTTAAATCGCAACGTTCCGAATTTGTAACACATTTCTCAGTAATCCCCGACAATCTGTTAACACAGTCGATACGTTGGTAATTAATGCGATCAAACATTTATGTTTGCGTCGTTTACGACGGAGCGTCGGAACCGATCCGGCACACGAGTCGAGTCGAGTCGCCGAGTCGCCGGGCCGAGAGCGATGTCAATGAATGATATAGTTTGGCTACATGATTTGACCGTCGATACACGCGGCAGATTTACAATGCGACCAGTAATTTATGGCGATGTTCGATCTAGATGTAATTTAATGTTGTTGCCGAACGTAAATCAAGCTCATCCACCACTCGCGTCGATACCCGCTGCTCTGGGAGACTTGCAAACTCGATAATGCCATTCGACTATCGTGTACATTCGTATTCCGCCTAGAATTTAATTGAGCCGGTCGGATAATCTTTAATGTTTGATAAACTAGAGAAAACAGTAACCAGATATGGTAGGACGTCTTTATTATCGGAGTGAGTCGCTAGCATGCTAGCCTCGAGGCGGAGTGCTCTTGCCTCACTTTGCTCCACCGATAACTTTTTACGCGATACAACTTACGGATGTTTTAATTACTGCGTTATCAACACTGTCATGGCTACTTTATTGCATAAACAGAAAACTCGTAAATGGATGTTTTCAACTCAGTATCTGTGTAGAATATCCATGCAGATAAAGATAAACATTTGTTCTTTTGCTGAGTTTTGCTTAGAATCGAAGGGTTAAATTTACCACAACGTTGCCGCGTTGCTTCGGTGCAAGTTGGTAGTACAGAGAACAATTTCAAGTTTTTAGGTCCATTTTTAACCTGACTATTCAGTATTAGTATCTGACATTTTATATCCTCCTAAAGTTGTTATAAAACTTCGTTCGTTGGTGAAATATAAATTATAATAATCTGAGAATTTAAAATTCAGTGCTGCCTGTATCTGCAGAAACCAGAATTTCTAGATCATAGTGTCATGCCGCTTCATCTCCTGGGACATTCACGGTCAGATTTTTGTTGGAACGGTAGTGTCGTTAAACTTCCGAAAAGTGTAAAAACCACATTCGAATAAAAATGTGTTTAAATTAAGTATGTTAAGGAAAATTACTTCGAAATCCATTAAAATCGCAATGCACCAAGAGACGCCTTTTAACCATCGTTATCTTTGTAGAATTGTTTATTTGCATGCCAATATTAAGATTCTCATGCTAGGCTGAGTAATGACGGTGAGACAAACCAAGAATAGCTGATGGGTGAGTTTTTGTGGTATCATACCTTCAAACCGAGACGAAGCAACCTAGGGAATGTTCACCATATTAGTGGAAGCTCGACCGGTACCAATTGACAGCTTTTAGCCTCATATAAGAATTAATTAGCATTTGAAAGAAAGAAAGAAAGAAAGAAAAAATTTTTTATTTAGACCAAATACACACTAAAATATACATTTAATTTAATTATGCTAGTAGAGGTATAATAAATAGTATCTATTTAATCTAAAATGGGTCTCCCTCAGCGTTATGCTAGTTGTACAGAGACAACCAGCGCTGGTCTTCCGCGAGGCCCACGAGTGGTGTCACGGTGGGTATGCGCAGTACTTATACGTTAAAAATAGTAAAAAAAAATTATTAAAATAAACAATAAAATTATTACATAGCTTAAAAAGAAGAGTACACACATATAAAAAATATAACCGCTTATTATATTTACATTCTGCAGTTTATTTACTTATATAGCACTTGTGTCATGTAGTAAAGCTTCCTGACTTTTCTGATGGTTAAAAATAAATATATCTTTCTTATATATATCTTTCTTTCTTTCTTTCTTTCTTTCTTTCAATTAGCATTTTGTTGCAATACTAGTGTGACCTTGGAACATGTATGCCATATGTACCTATTTATGGAAAGATATTGGGGGTTGGTTCATTATTATTTAATGATTTAATGTACCTAATATTTATGTATGTTTATAGAGTATTGTACGATATCTTAATTAAATAAATCGGTTCAGCGGTTTGGAAGATATAAGGTAATAAATAATATTACACACATAGGTACATACAAACTACCGAAAATCATAACCCAACCTGGCAGTTGGGTAAAAAATACGTTAGAACAATTTCTAGTTCTCGTATATTTACATAGTAATATTAAAACAAAGACAATGAAATTAAAAAAAAATGCAGGAAACAGCGAATAAATTATATTGTGACAATTCCATGGTTAATTATTTAGTTTGTTATAAATACGCAAAATATATTAAATATTTTTGCTTATTTATAACAAACCATGGAATAAGTTTGACATGTACGTGTATATGTGTATCGGTTTGTCTGTCTGTGGCATCATAATAATATGTTCCAAACGGATGAACCGATTTTGATCAATTTTTTTTGTTTGAAAGGTGACTTATTCGAGAGTTCTTAGCTATGCTGTGTTAATAAAACTGTCGGGGGATTTTTAAAATTTAATTTCAGATTATTACTTTCACAGTTTAAAATCCTTATATATGGCAACATTGAACATAAGGCTATTATACAATGTGATTCATTATTTTCCATCCATTAACAAGGCTACAGTAGAAACACTAAAAAACCAAAGTTAGGCGGAGACGTTTATAAAGTACGCTTTATAACTTTACTGCAAGTCTAAGTAAGTCTGATGAGATATGATAGTTATTCATTGGATTCGCTGTAGATAGGCACTGATTGTGTGTCCAGAAATTAGATTTTGCCTGGGCTTGTTACAGACGGTATCCCCTACTATAATGCTATCATGCGCTGAACAGGGCGGGCGAAATATAGTTAGCTCACCGCAGTCGGTGTCATCCAATAAACGGGCAGAGTAGCTAAACAACGTTATGGGGACTAAATTGATTGTTGGTAAGTAACTAAAGTTCATTAAACTATCACATTGGCTAAGTTAAAGTTAAAGGTTTTCGTCATACTCACTATTTATTTCAAACATTTTTAAGTCGACATTGTTGCCACATTGCTAACAAACTTTGTAGAGTATCAAAGTGGTATCACGGAGCAATTTAACTCTCTGAAGAGACTCTTTACATTATTTTATAAGACTAATTTAACTTGGGAAAATGCTAAAGCGATATTACGAAACCTGGATGGCTTCGAAGTATACAAATAACTTTATTTTTTATAAAATTTTCTTTTTAAATGTTTTATGATAAAAAAACTAAATCGCTATTTGATGATAGCGCATACCTACTTAGCATTTATTTTTTGCGCGACCGCCATCAGTATTCGCATCGAAAAGCAAAACTTTTTACGGGTTCACAAAGCGATGGTACTCGAACCGACCTTTATTTGTCGGGCAAACAAAAACTAGACAAGCCATTTATTTCCACCTATATGGCGAATGGCTTTAGTCAATGTTATTAATGAGACGGCACTTGTAAAAAATACGTGTCGATCATAAGGTTAAGTCGATGTAGATGCTCCTCTTTGTTCCTTTCGTGGAAACTTAATAATTAGTTTGCGCTACAATTTCCTTCAGTCAATAACAGGACTGAAAGCTCGGTAATAGGCAAATCTGACTATCGATTCATAATAATAATCGCTTACACTCATACATCCGCTGTAGGTTTTTACCTGTGTCACCTTGCCACCATGGATGACACATATTATAACACATCACAATTTCACAATCAAACCCATGACCTGAGTACAAAATTTTATCTGTCACATAAATACATATCTACCCCGGTAAGGAATCTAACACGGGACCCCTCGCTTCGCAGACAGTGTCGCTACCAACTAGGCTGCCAGGATCCTCAATACAATGTTTCGGGTATTTCATAAAAAAACATCAATAGGACCTCTTACCATACTCATATTTCAAACAAAAACACGAAAAATACTAAGAGGAAGTCACGTTGAAAAAGCACGTTTCGTGTATATTGCAGATTTTAAGACTCACGCCCCTGAGTCACTAATGGTTACTTAAATCGCTCCTTAGTACAGAATTTGTATTAGTGACTCTGAGTTGGGGCGTAAGCCTTGTACGAAACCTGAATAAATAACAAACAGAGCATAGATTCTATGATCAACAACAAAAAGGTCTCGCGAACCTTCTCTTCTATTTGCGTTGCCACTAGGGATATAAAAATACTCTTTACATAAGCTTACGTATACATAAATCTAATAAATTTTTTTTTTGATAAAAAAATACTTCAGATGCGAAGTTTTCAAACATTTGCTGAATATTTAAAGTTATAAATCATTTTTGTATTATTAAATAACATGTTATTTCGTCCAGCGATCATTATCCTTTGGTGACATTTTTTGTGAAAATTTATTCCTGTTAGATGAGATAATAATAAGGGGTTCCCTGCGTTTCCAGGTTGAGCAACGCCGATCATTATGATTAGAATGTAATCGTTAAAACTCTATTGTGAAAAAATCGTCTGTTAAAGAATGGTAATTAATAGTAAGTTTTACTAACTTACTAAATAATAGGATAGGTGCGTTAAAGCAAAATATGTTGATATCGTTATCAATCTTTGCCTTTGTTTCCTTGACGTCATGTTCAAATCAGTTCAATTTATTTTTCCAGTATGATCAAATGCCCCTTGGCGTTAGGTAACAGTGCCTTTTACAATATACGTATATTATAACATACGATTACGCATCCGGTAGTTACGTGCCCGCCCCGCCGTCTCCGTATCGAGATAAACAGGCGATCCACGTCTGCGAACACCAGATTAAGAGTTACTTTCACGTACAACAGGAATTATTATTGGGCACGCAGCGGCGAATATTATTTTTCTCGGAAAAAGATAGATCGCTTAACCGATTTTGCGGGAAATTAATTTTGGCAGTGAGCGACAGGGCGCGGTGGTGCCCGCGATGATTTGTTGCGATCCGACCACGCTCGTTACACTTCTCGATAATGACGCATACCATTTACTCAAAGGCAAAGCTAAGGCCGTAATTCAAGTGCGTTATCGCACGATTCCCGGTAACCATCTCCGCTCAATGTTAAACGAAATTAAATCTGAAAGTTGGGCTTTAAATGCCCGTTAAATCTTTGAATGGCAACAATTTTTAGTGTGAGTAATTTCTTTGAACTTAAAAAATGTTTTTTTTATGATGCTATTTAGATCGTTTCAAATAATGAGGCAATGAGAAATTAAAAGTAGTTATCGTAGAGCAAGTGACACGTTGCGTCTTCGTTGGTTAAACCTGAGACTTTTCTCAGTTTAGCAATTGGTAGGTTCTATATGCCAAGTTGAACTTTATTGGCTCCTTCTGGAAATCCTTTGGAGAATAGCGGAAGCTCTATTTTAAGAGCTTCCCACACATAGCTGCTTAAGGTTATATTAATGAGTAATAATTCCTAATTGTGGTAAAAAGGGGTACAAAGTAAAAGCAAAAGCTTCACGTATTAATAATAATTAATGGCAAACGACATATGAATGAGTAGAACTAATATTTGTTACGTCCAAATGTGATAGCGATTTGATCAGATATAAAAGCAGTCACAATCCCATGAAATACCATTTAACTACCTAGTTGTGTCAGTCAAGTATTCTTTAGTATCGATGTAAATAAATAACTTTAAATAATTAGAAGAAATAAATGAAATCGTTTTAGAGTAGGTCTGCATGCGTATATGCATTCCGCAGGCCAGATGTCGCCGCGACTAAGTCCGGCTACAATAATTAATCTACCGTAATGCGATCCGAGCCTCCTGTCGTCGCACACTTAATGCATCGTGATTTACGCGTACAGAACACGCCGTTCATCTTATTACCACTCTCAATAACTTTATCATCCGACCGACTATAGCCACCGTCGCCACCGACCAATACGCGTTCGGACTATCACGGAAATATACGCTAGTAAGAAGCTTCCCACGAAATTTATTTTAGTCGATTTAACGTTTGTGTTCGACGTACCGATACGGAAAGTTAATATGGTCGTTGCTCAAGTTCGATTAAACGGTTATAAAGGCATACCGAATCTGATCCCACTTAGGGTTTCCATTTTAAACGACTCTTCCTGCTATGTTAGGCGGTGTGCCTTTATCCTTAATAAGCTTATTTCTAAACGCTGCACTTGGAATAGTATTCGTTACGCTTTTAAGTAACGCTAGTAATTGTATTGCGACGTTGTTTGAATGGAAATTTTATAAGCCAATTAGAAGAACTCTCATTTAAATGTAGACTGTAAGGTCACATTTTAAGAGGGCCAGTTGCTCTGATCTATAAAAGACGGTACTGTTAATCGAGTCGTACGCTAGCGTTTATTTGTTTTCCATAAAGCATAATGATTATTAAAATCTGTTTCCTGATTTCTTTACTTAATAAATCATTTCTTATTCCAATAGCAACTGTTATACGCGTCAGCAAACGCGGTGTAAAATCGACCTGTTATCCGCTAAAGCGTTTCAATAATCGTATGCTAATGACGAGTCCGGCGGCATTCAGAACAAAAAAGTGATACTGTGAGGGATACGTTTATGAGTTCGTAATTTGCATATATTTTCGTAATAACAACTTCCGTCTGTGTGTCGGCGGACGTGTCGTGAGTGGAGGATGCACTACGGTAGCACGTTTGTTAGGCTTTATGCCCAAGGCTCGTTGTGTCATTCGAACTTTTTTTTTCTATCAATCGATGACCGGTTCTTATGATCAGTTTTCATAATTTTCAACGATGCAATGAACTTTTCTTACTGGTGCTTTAAGACAAAAATTTAAATTTTGTTCAGGTTTTAGTCCATACAATGAATTATGGAAACATCACACAGTCGCGACAGTTTAATCAAATAATTAATAGTGATGAATTTGATGAGAGATAAGATCTGAAATCTAATTCGTTTCCTAATTTTAATCTTAACACGGAAAAATTTTGTCTAGCGTAAGTACTTTCATCGCATTTTCTACATGTAGTGGTAATTGTTGTTACCGACTCGTTTCCATAGCGCGTTGTAATAAGCCGCCGCATTTAAAGCTTCATCAATAATTCATACACAAGTATCATTTGTTAGAACATTCTTAAGACGTCCAACGTTATAAAGTCCCAATATTTTTCATATTGACTGCTTAACATGTTGAAATATCGACGTACCCGTTAATTATTAACAGCTTATATGATTTACATGAGATTAAATCGGCACATTGATAATGTTACTTATGAGTGGTGTAGTTTTCGTGTTCTTAAAACAATACTGCAATGTTTCTCACGGTTATAGATAGATATAATTCAAGAAATACTATTGTTTGAATAGATACGACTCGGTTAGATGTTGGCTATTTGTCCGTGTATAATTGGTATGCTGAAAGGTAAATTGAAGGAACATAAGAAAATATAATTCTGTTCCAAAAGCGAGTAACTAAGAAAATATTTATATATATTGCTCTATGATTTATCTAATGACTATAAAATCTCTTAAAACATTGTATTAATGAATAAGTTTCATTGATCACTTAAGCTATTGTAGGACCATACTTAATCTCAATAAATTCTTGAAATAATGTGCTTTTTTTACTTCTATCTATACCTAATGTTTACCCGGCCGGTATGTTCCTAGGCCTGTCTTAGCTGCTGCATCCAGTTCAATTCCTTTCCTATGTGAGATGATATATGTACGTGCATGGTGGTAGAGATCTTTATTTGCCCGGCTAATTGCTACTCTGTGTGGAAAACACTTATATCCTTTGGCATAGTATCCTTTGGCCTTTGGTGTACTTTACTGACGTTCATAGGCAGTGATAACTTATCATTTGATGGCCCGTTGATGAATCAAATACTGACGACGTAAGAATATATATTTGTTTAGATGTGTTATTAAATGATCGTACTAACACGGCACCACGCTGTCCCGTCCTTCGATACGACACGTGACTCCCATGTCGAACATATTTGTATTCAACCTCGGTTTCACACTGGGTCCTTGTCGTCGAATGGAGATTATGTTTTATGACGCAATGAATTATGTAACACGCTTTTTAATCGAGCGCTGAAGACAATGTTACGTAGTACCCACATAACTTAAGTACAGACGTTACATGACCCATATCTAATTTAATGCTACACGTTTTTTGAAAGGTCTAAGAGAAATTTACATGGGAACATTAAATAATGAATAATAAGCAAGTTTACCCCAAACGTCACGTTTGCTACGTACGTATAAAGAATAGTAAAACTTGTGATATGATGTTAACACTTGACTAATAAATTAAATTTTATCGTTACATAAATGAAAAGAATGAATATTAGTCCCATACTGGCCGGTAGAATTTGCTAGTCAAGGAGCGATATGGAAAAAATGATACCATCTGCCCCTAAAGCCGATATTTCGAAGTTTGAAAGTGAGGACGTTACAAAACTAGTGAAATCATGTTACATTTGGGGCTATATGTACTGAAGTTTTATCTACTGAATAAGAAATGAAGATGTTAGTATTGGTATTACTATTAACGACCCACAAAAAACAGTAAAAAACAAGTAATAACTCGTCAAACATCTTATACATCCTATTATACAGGGTGTCATGTAAGTAGTAGATCAACCGTAGAGGACAGTTAGCTCGAGGGTAGACCTACCATATGTCAAAAAATTACCTTAGTAAAAGTTTCACCTTTTTCGAGATTTGGACCGTTTTCAAAATTTCGAACTTCGGCTCTTTTACCCTACTACAACCTGTATACTGTGTCCTTTGAAGAACACAATATACGCATATTTGTTTAGTACAAAATCGACAGACTTTTTTAAAATTAACTCTTACTTTAAATTGAGAAGAATGAAGATGACTCTCCCATTTCCATTATTTCAAGATCCTTGAGTTTACTAATACGAGTATATCTCTTTTCCACGCAATTTTAAAACAAATTAAACTTGTAGGTACCGCGGTTACATTGGCCTCGCCGCTTTCAGAAAATTTCACACTTCCCGATGAAAGTTTTAACACAATTACCTAGTCCACAGCCATTTCCCCGGTCCTCGACGACTGGACAGGAAAAAACTTGGCAAAGAACAAACTAACCAACGGTCCAATTTAGCAACATTCGTATAAAGTTTAATGTACCAAATCTGAAATGTAACCGCGCTTTCGCATTTTAAACAGGCACGAGTGCGAAGTGTATTCTAGACGTGTTAACTCTTTTGTTATTTTTAGCTTAATTAAGGCCTAAAAAAATGTATCATGTTTAAAATTTTGTTGCAGTACTACGAAAAAGTTGTGATATATTTTGTGATCCTATTGTTATCGAAAATGACAAACTAAAGGCATCCCTGGATACTGTCTCTAATAAACATTGATACAGCTAACTGTCGGAGTGCGGCGGCAAACTGTCAAACGTTCGAATTAGCACGAAGTTGCTCCTTTGACCGGCAATTCAGTGTTTGTTAGGCGTCGCGTCCATAGCTACAGTTACTGCACATTGCTGTAGCGTCCGGCGTTGTCGTCCGTTGCTTTTGTCTTGGAGAAACCATGTGTAAAATCAACCTAACTATCATGAACAATTTGTCACTTTGTAAGCAAAGTTAGGTGATGTTGTGTGTAAATTTTGTTGCTGCTACATTTTGAAACATAAGGAGTTCCATTTATCGTTGACTCGTAGCTAACTTGCTTGTGTTGCATGCTGCCGAACTATGTACGACGCGGATTGCTTTTGATTTTTGCCGGAATACCACCCAGTTACACAACCCAGCTTAATGCCCAATCATGCTACCTTGTAATAAAGTTTTTCATGCCTGGACAGTGATTATCCTATTTTTACGCTTTTGTTTTAGAATGAATTTATCTCACTTATAATATTAGTGAAACGATCTTATATGAAATATCTTACAACATGAACAAGAAGGTTACAGTCAAAACTATCTGACAATACCGTCTGCCATTGTAACATTTTCTATTAATATAAAGTCGTCATTTTTTATACGTCGCGTTCCCACTCTTGATCTAATCAAAAGTTGGCAAATTTGTTTACATACATCATTCCGGGACGCAACAAAATTCACGACACGTAAGCAGTGCTGCGCCGTACGACTACACCTCTTTTGATGTCCCCATGTACGAACCCCTCACTAATAAAATGGCACTGGGTTTATACGAGATCTGTTTTTCATATAAGCGAAATGTGATTTCGACATTACTCCGCATCCTCAACTTAATTAAAATAAATATTGTGTTACAATTTTTTCTGGCATACTTCGAATTAAATAGGATTTTTGCGACTTAAAAGATAATCTGTTTTTGGTAACGCTCATATACTTTTTGCGCATTTCGCTAAAACTGAGGCTCGAGAATTTTATATCATTATAAACTTTTTCTCAAGCCTAGAATCAAACCCGAGAACTCTGGCTCGTATATTATGATCTTCGTGAACTTCGCTAGAAGATTGTCTCGTAACAATTGCGTAATTGATACTTGACGAAAGTTCTGTTGACCAACAAATATAACTTGCTCAACATCTAGCCTGTGACAAACTGTCTCAAGTGTTGCGCTATACGAGTCCCTCCGCCGATGGTAGTTTCAGCCTGGATAGACTACAACAAGATGCCGCTATCGGTATAAATTAGCTTCGGCGTTGTATCGCCCTGAAACAATACCGCTGTCACGGTGGCCGTAGTATCGGTTGTCTCCGGCTGTCCATTTCGCACCAAGCCCACAATGCACACCATTACAGCCCTTAACTCCCTTACGAGAGCTCGTGAATTCCCTTGAGGCTTTACCTATCGCTTACGAGGCAGCTAGTGTTGCGGCTGGCAGGTGACACGACGCTCTATAAATCTAAGCTCCACTGCCTATCGTAAACACGAGCCAAGCACAATCCTTTGATCTAAATGGGCAAGTGTTCAATAATTTGCTATTATTTCAGCATTGAAACGGTGCAGTGTTATTTAAACAAACCCTGCAATAGGACTTAAACGTGCATAGAATTCAGTGCCAGCTAACAAAGAGGGTTATTATGTCTTACGCAGGAATCCTACTGTGCACCTGGGTGTTGGGTGAACAAAACGGTCGACCAGATACCATTATCGTAAAATAGACTTTGAATGCTCTCGATTTTTAAACTATTTTCACAGTATAGAGGTTCTGGTTTAAACTTGGGATTATGTGTACTTATTTGCCTTTAAGTAAATTGAGCTCCGCCGGGTATTACGCTCACAGTATTTTTGGTTAAAAGTCTTATATATTTTTAAAGAGTAAAATTTCTAAAAGTATAAAATGTTTTTAGAATATTTTTTTACGTTTTGTAATAAACCTCTAGAGTCTAGCCCATTTGATATTTTCACATATATTCATTACTAGATATTTATCCTGTTTTCAGTGATATTTAATACTTTTCCTGATCCTTTGATGTTCCCTTAACTCTCAGAATTTCGATTTTTCTTCCAGTAACAGCCATCTTTTTAAAATCAAAAATAGCCAAGTCGGTTCAACCGTTTTGTACACGGTTTCTTGTTACCAGCATTACTAAACTTTATTTTATTTCTGATTAAGATATTTATTTCTCAAAAAGAATATGATTATATACAATTCGCTTCCATGAGAAATATTATACATTATTCTTAATACTAGTTTAAGCAAAGAAGGACGGTTTACATAAAAATTCTTAAAAATTTTGGTCGTTATAGAAGAATAACAAAAAAAGATATTATTGTACAAGATATACGACACAGAAATATTTTTCTGTAAAAAAATTTAATCTTTGAGGGTATTTAGAGAAACAAGGTGTTCTATTACATATCGGTTAGCTGATTTATTAGCAATTAGATGGCAATTACAATCATATTCATGGTACAATGTTTAGTCGGTGTATGCAGTTAAACTATTTTTTACATATAATATAATAAGAAATTAAAATGTAGAATACTCGTATATTTATTTTTAGTATGTGGTGCTTCAAAGTTTTTTTGTAAAGTGTAAAAGATTGAATTTCTTTTATTGTTTTTGGTAATTTATTATAATATTTACCCCTGCTCCTTGAAATAGTATGTTTTCTTTTCGTAGTTAGTATGCGGATGCCGCAAAATGATGTCATTATTATTACGTCTAGTTATACTTTTTTGTGTCTATCCTTGTCCCTAAATGAAATATTAGAGTGTTTTTTTACCCAATATTTTGCGTGATAAGCATGTATTGTGCTGATATTTTCGAGATAAGTAATATCATTAACTTCGTTTTCTTGAACACTTTTTCTGTTGAGTTAAAGTAGTCATAATGTAAAAGTAGTTTAATAATTTTATTCAATAATAATTTAATGAAGATATAATAATATGTCATATATTTTTTATTTATATTAGATATATTATGTGTATATAATATATTTGGCCATATATTTATCTAATGTCGCGAATATTATGTTTATGAACGATAAATAACCGCTTATCATCACACGACAGCTTGTGTATGCAGTCGGCTATGAGCTTTAATTAAAACAATGAATTTTCTGTTATAAGTCAGTGATATTATAAGTAACATAAGTAACATTTATATCCACCTGACATTATATTTAAGAAGTACCTACATGCAAATAAAAATGGGACACCAGAGCTTTAGCCTACCGAAAACGCCTCTCAATCACCCATTGTAACGGCACTCCGTTATGAACAGTACGCCTTTACAATTCCAATTGTGGAAACCACCGATAAACTCTCATTTCATTTATAAATTAAAAAGCTCCCGGAAATCAGTAAAGTAACTACTTTTACCCGGATTCTGTTTTCAACGTTTTTATTATTTAACGATTTGATCTTTCGAGTCAAAATTAAATGGAACACAATTATTATATTTTATCATACTACTATAGTACTTCTTGTTTCGTGCAAAAGTTTCGCCAATCTACACATACGCGTAAGTTATCTGTAAACGAACTTTACACTTTCATCTGTACGATAAAAGAGCATTTCAGATGGTAAAACATTTACTACGTACAAATTACTTGTCCATAAAACTCAAATTCAATAAGCAAAGGCGATCCCCAATTTTCGGCCCCGAACCATATGTAATCTGTGCTAGAACATCGGACTAGACAAGAGTAAACTATATACCAAAAAATTCGTCTTATTTATAAGATAAACATATTTAAATCTTAGCTTCAGCTGCTCTTGCCAAATGAACAAAATAATGCAAAAAAGTTTTCACAGTATTTACCTCATTACATACGATTTTATAATCGATTGAATCGATTGATAATGATCGACTGATGGAACATAATAATATATTTTATGTATTATTTAGTGATTATAATTATAATATTAATTTATTTTTTACATATTTTCGTATTCCATATAAATCAAAACTATGTAATATATTATAATTACCATTCAATCGTTACGCTAATTTTATTAAATTACATTTCGAATATTTTGACATCGATTAATCGATTGACAACAATGATGATGTAATCCCTAATAATGTCATTTTGGTAACCATAGTATTTATAAATAACACCACTGTATTGTCATATTTGTCATCGATCTTTCATCTTTCTACGCGTGTTCTTGTATATTTTTACTATCAAATATTTTCAGCGTATTTGGAGTCCTATTTACTATTGAAACTCATCGACACGTACACAGTGATTTTAATTTTCTATTGTATTCGCTTTCGTACTTGTGTTTTGGTGAATGTGTTTCGCAGTTTCGCTACAATTTCTTGCAAACCAATACTATATGAATATGGACTCCTTAATCGCCTGTTTTGTGACTGACAAAGGTTCAGAATAAGTCCTGAACACTGGATAACGTACCCTATACATCTTTAGAAGATCAGGAAGTTGCTGTGGCCATACTTACAATGAGTATATTATGGTATCTTGATTGGGCAAGGTACTAATGAAATATAACGCCTCCTGCACAACTACACGAAATATTAATATATTATAATGATAACTAATAAAATCTCTTGAAATATGCAATAGCTTTTATTATACAACCTTTTTATGACATTCGTTTTGGGTGAAAACCATTGAAGTAGTAGATATTATAATAGACACCCGCCAACGTAAGTGTAACATACATATTAAATAGCACTGTGACACGAGTATGACATAATCATAACCTATAATTAAGGTGATTCATTCTAGGATTTCCTTAGTTGGCCATTGCTGGCAGCCGTGAATATTGGAGAAATTGAACTTTTTGCAATAATCTAATTAACAGCCAATTTCCAGTCTTGTCTACTTGGGCCTGAGTTTCTATGGAAACTGGGGTTCTCCTTTGCTGTACAGTAATTTTAAGAGTACTGCATAAGTGAGGTTTAGAATCTGGTTTTATGGATCTTATCTCAGTTTGCAGTAAAACACTAAGCGCCGGGTACTGAGGCAGTCTGCGTCGAGTGCCGCTGGATTTAGGTGAACTAAAACCGTAACAGCTGCGTTTGCATAATATTAACTCTAGCACTGTAATGCTACAAATAATTACAGTAAATGCGTCTGGAATGTTCTGGAGTTTAATACTGTTTGAAACTCTCGTGCTACTGAGATATGGGGTTAATAATATTAGGGTTTTTTTATATGCATGATGACATTCTTTTTTTAAGGCAGTTGAAGTCTCGTGCTTCATTACAGTGTTAAATAATATAATCTCAAATTATACACAGAGCGGCAAGTATAATCTAAAATTGCATTTACCATTTTCTGAGTATTTATTCACCTTCACATTAACTTGTATTACCGTCATTCATAATATTTTTTTCAAAGCAGCCAAATTAAATTAAAAAAATCATTTTAGGTTTTTTTTATTGTCTGTTAAATTTCTGTAATAATATTATATTTTAAAATAGGAATTCATGGTGTATAAATTATATTTACTAGTAAAAAAAAACAAATTGAAGATTAGACCGAAAGCAATCGTGAAGTTGTCAAACATCGAGTGAAATATCGATCGGCATAATATCACCGGCGGTCGCACGTCCAGAAATCATTAGGCGCGGGCCACACAGAAAAGACGTAAGACGAAGACGGGGCTCGGACCCGTCGCAGACAGGGCGCCGTTAAAACATATAGAAAAGACAAGGAACGGGCGTGACGGTCGGTGCACACTGGGCTTTTCCCGGCCACAGAGTACTTAATCACTACGTTTTAAGAGACCTGCTCTCCGCGTCCTTTCCGCTCCCCCGCTGGCGCCTACGCACGCCCGCGTCCTGTCCTTTCTGTATGTTTTGCAATAAGGCGCCGACGAGAAAACGTCGTGTCGGGCGTCCCGTCTTTTCTGTATGTTTTACGTCGCGACGGCTGCATACATTTTGTATGAAAGTAGATTAAATGAGCGCCGCGACTGCGACGGGTCCGTGTCTTGCGTCTTTTCTGTGTGGCCCGCGCCTTAAAAGGTACAATCGAGAAAATTATCCGTCGCCGAAGGCTGTTTTTGATCGTAAATCCCTACGTTTTACTGTGCGAAGTCTTAAATCTGAGCATAAAATTGTCGCGGACGAAATGAGAATGTCCCATTTAATTAGATGCGACCGCTGTGTCGTCAGTTGCGTCACGCTCGCCTTCGCTGCCCCCTACCCCGCGCCCCTTCTCGCCCGCATCTCTCCACTCGTTTGTTTTAAAACTACCCGCAAAGGATTTTAACGAGATTACTCTCGGCACGTTTTATAGGTCATCTCATGAGATTTATTTAACCGTGATTTTGTAAGGCGTTTTTCATCCAAGCAGATTAAACGAATACAATCGTTAAACTTGGTCTTGGCTTAAATCACATACTAATTTATGTACAAATTACGTTGAGTTTATTAACAGCATTTGTGGCATTTCCTGAGGGTTGTGTGATTTTTTATTGTGCTTAATAAATTAAGATAATTTTTAGTTTACTGGAATTTTCCTCTCTATAAATGAAGGATTTAAAGAACCTGATTGAATTTTGTTATATTTATTATTCTATTGACATTTGTTATTAATTAATCACAATATATTTACAATGTTTTTGATGCATTAATTTTATTATAAGATTAATAAAGTGTTTAAATTTTAGGCAGTGTTACTTGCTGATAAATTATTTTTCATATTAAATGGATTCAATAATGATTGGTTGAATTAATCATAACTTAGTTTTAATAATTTTTAAATATTATTTTTTATTAATGAGATTTTTAGCGTTCCGAATTTTATCTCCGTATCTACTGACGCTAGAATTTTGAAAAAATACAGATAATAAGAATTATTTATATATTAAATAGTACAGGAAAACCTATAAGAACACTAAGGTCTTAAAAAAACGGTAAAAATAAATAAAATAGAAAAATAACGGTAAATATAATACATAATCAACGTACTGAACCCTATCCAAGCGAGTTTAACTCGCACTTGTCAAGTTTATTAATTAATTTATAATTAAAATAAATGTGAATCTTATTTTTCATCCATAACTTTACTCAGCAGTTGTTTCTTGTAGTTCTTCGTGTTATTGATTTGGATTTGATTGCTCAATAACAAGCTTACTTTCAACTGATAAATGGTTTTGGAGATTCCCACTTATTTCGTCGACCGTTGTTGTATGTTTCTTTGTTTGTACACATTTACTGCGCAAAAAATACGTGAGTACATCACAGATCTGAGTGTATCTAGGATAGGACTCACGACCGCGAATACTTCACTCCATATCGTTCACCTAGTAATATAATGGCACATCTGCAAAAAATGCGAAATAGTTTATATCGTAGGTATACGTGTTTAAAAGTGCCTAATCTACATAGTGGTAAATATGTATTAATGTCTATACTAGTAACCAAACCCATACAATGTGTAAAAAACGTAAACAGAACCCATAAATTACTTTTAAACATTTTTATAAAATTTTTGAAATTCGTGTTACTGGGTGAGCGATATTGTTATTGACCGCCCCTTGGGAGCCACTAGAAACTAAGAGCGTGAAACCGAACATCAAAGACCGTGTAAAACGCACTTCATTTCATAAAGTTTCATAACAGAGGCTCTGCCGGCGAAGCGACCAATAAAATAAGAGCCCTCGTCATTCATCCGGGCACCCCGAAACTTACCGTTGACGTTTGAACTTGAAGAGGACGGGGGGATACATTGAGCGTGGATACTCACTATGCTCTGCCGCAGCCGCACGCGATACCGACGCTTTTCCCATCTTAAATGGGGAATGGCTCACGAACTACCCGCAGCTATTGTAAACAAGCAGTGTTCTCTATTCAAACTATCGTTACGCCCTCTGCTGTTTCTTTTTTAGGGTTCCGAAGTAAAATCGGAACCCTTATAGTTTTGTCATGTGCGTTCGTCCGTCCGTTTGTCTGTCCGTCTGTCCGAAGCAAAGCGCCGAGACCTTTAGCACTAGAAAGCTGTAATTTGGCATGGATATACATATTTATTAAAATTCCAGAATTGTAAAATAAAATATTGACCCCTACAGATAACGCGAGTATGAATTTTTTGTTTGTCGCATACCCTTGTAGTGTACGGTGTCGTTGAAAATATCTTTCAAAAATATTATGGGTCTTTATGACCTGTTTTGGAATTAGGGGTCCATTTCCGAAATATTTATCTTTATAGTGCTAATTTTGGTTAGAGTCACGGACAAGTTAAAAATTCTCACAAATAGGTTATATGATGAATTCACAAGGAAAGCAATATATGCTATGTTAGCATGAGTAGTTATTGAGTAATATTCGATAAACTTTCTGATTTGGAACCCATTCAGAACAACAATACTACATTGCGCGTTGCCTGACACGCACTTGCCCGGTTTTGTGTCATATTGACGATCGTAGAAAACTTTCGACCATTCAATCGGACCGATGCAGCGATGAGACAATAATTTTGTCAGCAGCAGCTAAATTATTTGCACACAATTCTAAACACCTTGCATTCTATCGTATCAATTATCTAATTAAGAGTTTACAAAACAATATAAACTAGGATATTTAGAATACAAATGATCACACCTTTCTATAAACTAAAAACAATAGGGGCTTAAATATACAATGAAAATGCAACCCAGCTGAGCGGGAATGTTTGCCACAATGAATTGTGACAGGGTAAAAGCTTTGTTCGTTTGGTAAATTAAATTCTAAACGTACTCTGTATCAAGTGAAAACGCTTAAAAGTTCAACAATAATAACTTGAGTTAAACAGTAATAACTTGAGTAATTTTTAAGGAATGGAATGTACTCTTGGTAACAACATAACTGAATACTCGCGAAGAAATCTAGCAATAGCGGAATTGTTGTCGACAAAACTTATCTTTTGTGAGACAATAATGAGACAGGCGACATGGGGAGTTGCAGGCACTCTATTTGTCGACTTTTACTGTCACTGAAATTCCCTTCTGCGAGATTTTTCGCTCATTGCGTTATCAAATGAAATGTTTTACAATTTGCATCATAAAATGGTTTGTCTTTGTAAGTTGCCGAAGCAGCGTTGCAGATTTATATGCAGTATTGCTGAGCTCACGAAGTGGCTATCGACGCGTGGATCCACGCGCGACCGAGGCGTGTCCCGACCGTAAGAATTCGCGCATTTTTACGGCATAATAAAAATCGTAAATAATGCGAAGTGAAGCACACGGAGTCATGTCACGAATTGCCCCGGGCCGCGTGCCGTCAACGCGACTTGTGAATTTATGAGCCCCGCAAGTTTCTCCGCCACCCGAGCCCGCCAAATGATGATCTCTCGTAATCTCACGCGTAGATTAATAAAAAAATAACGCGAACATCAAGTTATTACTCATGGTTTCGTAGTAAATCTTTCAAAAGTAAAAAACGTAGTAAATCTTTTTAATGACGAAAAACAGACCCGTAATAAGAACAATCGTATCTGTTGACTGTGTTATTGACAAAAATCTGGGATTAACATCCTTTTAGCGCACATCCCCGATTTATCTGAATTTTGATATACTTAAATATTTCAACACGCTGATAACGAATAAATAAATGGTAACGAATCATAGACAAAATACCCGCATTTTCATTTTTAACGTCACCTTAAAAAAACAATTTTTTGTTATTCACGTTTATTTGATAAAGTATTGATTTTACAGAAAAAAAATTCCTACAAAAGTTGTAGACCATCGAAAGATTGACATTTTATGTCCAATACATTTTTCTTGTAGAGCCAGTGGTTTTGGAGAAAAATGTGAAATTCGTTCCGCATAATTTTTTGGTACAAATACCAAGTAGTTCTAAATAGTTCTACGTAGTTGGAAAACAAAATTATCATTGCCATTGAACGTTAAGTAAATCAGACCACTAACTAAAGGTCAACAATTAAAGCGGCCGCATCGCAGGTCCCAAATTGAAGTCGATATGAGGCACACGTCAAAGCAATTTAATGGAAGGACTTAAACATTATCATCACTGGTTCAGAGTATCTTTCATGTTGCGCCTTCGAGGGGCGAGCATAAGGCGAAGAAAAATCAGCTCTAAATTACTGTTACAAGTACTTACGAGACATGATTGGCCGCAGCGTCGCGATATAATTCGCCAGGCGTAGGGGTTAAGGCACTTTTCATACACACAACTAGTTATTTGTACCCGTTATTAAAACTGTTAATAAAAAAATTACGTTTATGTGTAACAGTCTCATAATTGAGTCATGTGTACCAACTTTAAAAGCTGTCCGCGTTGAATTTTGTTTAAAAGTTTAATGATACGTTTGGAATCAGATCAATTTTCGTCCGCAATAATCTGACATTGGAATTCATGTTTAAATTTTGAATGTTATATTATTTCTTAAAATGTACTACAAGTATATTTTGGGACTTTATGTTATTGCTTATCTGTGTGATAGGTCCCTAACAATATTAGAGGTCGATGTAGTTTTCGAGTATTTGTCGGAAATTGGATCATTATAGATAATCACATACAGATTATGTATGGTTAAACCACCCTGAAACCCATAATTTCTGCTGCATGAAAATTGATTCTTTTTCATAGAAATTCGGAAGCTCGTAACTGATTCTGGAAAATCGGGTTTTCGTTTCTATGCTTCCAATGAACACTACTCTAACTTAAAATTATGAAAGTTTGGTTTTTTACGTAAATTGCTTCAGTATTTTATAAGTATTAAGCATCCCATTTTTTTAAATATCACGAGAAATAAAGAAGTTATGAGGCTTCCATAACGCTAAGTTTAGTGTTATGTAAACTATAACTTATAAAATACTGAAGCGATTTACAGTAGTGTTCATTGGAAGCATCAATTTGCGCTGATTGTTTTCTGATCCAATATTTTTTGCTATTATTTTACGATATAATTAATATTAATGTTAAACTTCAAAGTTATTAATTCAAATTAAATTCCAGAAAGTTCTGTTTACATTAGTAGATTTTTAAATATTGAACTATCCACGAGCTAACTCTACATCAACTGTTTAAATATAATGTTGATTTACTTATGGTTCTACTTACTTATGGTACAGTTTATCGAAAACGTTTTTGGATCCACTCAATTCATCTGCGCGTTGTTTGGGTTAATATTGATTTTAATATAATAAAAACGTATGCAAAATCTAACTATTTTAATCAATGATGTTTATTAGAGATACGTTATGCCCTTATAAATCAAATGAAAAATCTGTTCCGAAAACGGTACACCAATCAGCGCTTGTTAAATTATGTAAAAGGGATAGCATTACTAAAACCATAATAGTGAAAAAGACAGCTAGTGTTTGTCGCTCGCGTCACAAGTAGCTTACGTTCGGCTGGCGCCAAGCTGGCGCGCTGTCATGCCGCCATACTTATTTTGTTAGAGAATTATTGAAATGAAATAAAATGCAATAAATCATGATTCCTTACTTGTGGTATGTTATTCCATGAATTTTATTTTTTTTACGTAAGTAATTAGTGCATTTACGCATAACACACGAAGGCATTTTAACGCTGTATGTCAAATCTCCAGCACTTCTGACAAAAATAAAAGCGTGCGTATCGACAGAGTATTGAGAGAGCGACTGCGAGTAATGCGAGCAAGCGTGGTCAATTGACTACTCTTTCGCTCTTCGCCGTCGGCGCGCTAGTAACCCATCTACCTCTTTTATACATATAATATCATTGATTTTAATGCACATATTATGTATTGCATTATTGTCCACAACACTTAGTTCATTACGAGATACATGAAGCAACGTGAGTAAAATCTAAATTTATTTTACGGTATTAAATATGGTGGGAAGTTTTAGAGACAGCCCTAGGTCAACTGTTTTTCAATTCGATTGAAAGTAAAGTAGGTATTTGAAATCGCACTTAATATCTGCCGCTGCATCCACTACATGATCAAAATTTTTACCTTCTTTTAAATAAACCTCTCAGTGACGCTAAATTGAATCGATTAACAAAATTGCAGAGCATTAATATTAAATTTCAGAACTTTTTAGCATAGAAATAGGAAAATCATACCGAATTATTAGGTTAAAAGTAAGAAAAGTTTATAGGCGAATACGTAATAAAACGAATAAACAAACACGTCTATATAACGGCAGTGTTTGAATTCAAAGGCAATAGAGCGAGCCAACTTAATTTTCAGGCTCACCGCAGTTTCCTTTGTATGTAACCTCGTTGGATTAACGAACTTCTAGTTGAGTTGAACAGTAGAGGGGCCACGCGGTAGAATGGGCAATAATAATAATTAATCGCGTTAGGTACACTCAATCTGGGGAAACTTTAATTTTGGTGGTTGAAACGACTGCCGTGGGGCGGCACGATTAGGTTTGCTTCTGCTTATGTCTAATGTTTACTTAATTGAATGTTTTGAGTATAACAAACATAGATAATAATTATGTTTGTCATAGTCAAAGCATTAAAATTGATTTTATTTGTATTTAATTAACTAATAGGAACATTTTTTGTATATAATGCATAGAACATTCTCTTATTTTTCATTAGGTACCTTTTGGTTTTTTTTATGTTAACTGTTCTGTTAATTATTTCTTCCCAACATTCATTGTCTGATATATGTTAACAATTTCTTAATTCTAATTATAAATAACCTGTAATATTACATACTAATAATGAAGTTTGTAGTATATGGAGGACTGTATATTGAGGTACGGCATATTTGAACGGTATGTGTTGCACCCTGCACGCGGCTATGCACGACCGGTCTAAGCCTGATTAATGGACGATGGCTCGTTGTCGATTCCTCTGTTTATTCGTGGTTCGACAATCCCGGTATTTGAATTTTAAAAAACACGATAGGCCACTTAGCGCCTCGTGTCGGACGCACTCGTAAGTTAGCAGCGTTCGATACGGCTGCCATATTGGCCGTTCTTTTTCGGTCCAATTTACTGCGCATCGCCCCCGGGGTATACCGGCACCGGCACTGTTCCACTGAGCAGATAGTCGCCGATTTATTCAACGTCGATTTCATTCGGAAGCGTGCCCACTGTGTCCGGTATTTATGTTACGCACAGGCTGCCTTTACGAAACCCTAACAATGCAAAAATACATTCAAAACGACACCCGCGAACGACGTCGCGCCGGCCCTCGTACGTTTCTCCAGATTCCATTTTAATCTGACTGATTTACAATACATCCTTATGTTCACCGTTTATTAACTGGCACAGTGGTCTTACCGTTTTATCCCTTTATATTTAGTTTATTTCTTATTAACTATTGTATTTAGTAACGTAAAATAAAATTACTAAGCTCGCAATACAATCGTTGTTTTGGATGCTAAAACCACAGAAAATCTAACTTTGTTCTTGCTGTAAAATCAAATCTCATCAAAACATAAATTTTTGGCTTTAATTTTCGTTCTTTCTTGAATAATTTTAAAACTATCCATTGTAGAACTATAACAAAAATATATTTGAGATCCTTACAATAAGTCACACACACACACACCACTCATACAGTTATTTCACATACCATACAGTTTGCAAAACAGTTTTTGTTTAATTTTGATTTCGTTAATTTATTTTTCAAAATTCAGATGTTTGTAAAGTGTCTTTTTTATTATTATTGATTATTTTATTTTTATTATTATTGTTTTTTTTGTTACTGTTTAATTGTTTATGATTTCTTTTCGAATTAATAAGTAATCTGTTTGTATTATTAGTGTAATTGGTTTTTCACCGTGCTAATAATAATAAATAAATAAATTATTTTATACCTTCGTCTTTGGGTCACAAAGAAGTAGGTACGAGTACCAAATTTCAACTCATTTGTTCCAGTAGTTTCGGAGTAAATTGGCTTTGACCGGCGGTCACCCAGACGCACGAGGGTTCCGTTTTTCGTTTTTTCGTACGGAACCTTAAAAACTCGTATAAATAAAAAAAAACACACGCCTGCTATCAATAAAGCTATCATGATATAGGTACCTTTTTGAAATCCATATGGTGAGGTCAATAATTTGATACGCATATTGCATTATTCGATTTATTTTATTTTTTGATACTCCAAAGAGAATCGCATCTCTCAGCCACCATTTTTTTTAACTTCACCTATCTAACGGATATCATCACCACTTATCCCAAGTGGTGATATCAAGACAAATGTAACGATATCTTAATTATAATATAAATTGGTCCTAGCGGTTTGGAAGATATGAGGTAATAAAAACATTACACCCATACATGAGATACATACGTACAATATACGCGCGAAGAACATAACCATTCCTTGGCATTCGGGTAATAAAGCGTCACAACTGTTGTTTTTTCACATCATTATTTAGTTTAAGGCTTGTACGACACATAAAAATTTAATAAATACATTGTAAACGACAGATATGAAAGAGACGTAATAAATTAAAATTAATATCAAAGGGAGTGCTAGCGGCATCACGATGAGAAAGCCATTCAGAATATAATATTAATTAGAGAGTCTTGATTAAGGACCTTCGGTATCGGTAGCAGTTTCGACTATCTGATCAATAGCTCCCCGGTCTCATTAGTCGTCTATCACGGCTAGCACCTCCCTTTGGGCTATAAATTTGATAAGAGCGCCCACAATAAATAGAACTCGAAACGATTTCTGATTTAAATTTCTCAAAATGTAAACGTGCGCCTTGATAAACTTAACGTCCCCAATGTCTAGTCGGACCGGTTCATATCCGACCGTCACAATATCACAATATATTACGTAGGCATTTAAGGTAATTGAGCTGATAAGAGCTCATCAAATTTTCCGTCTAGTGTTCTTTTATTTTTATTATGGTACGTCATGCTTATTTGCCTAATACTGAACGCACATATTATTATGTCCGCACCGTACGCGTCGAACGCGCCGCATTTGTATGAAATCATATGAGAGCCCGATGCGGATGACATATGCGGCCGCATATTTTAACCATAACCCTTTATTTGCCTACCCAGACTTTAAAGAATTTGTTTTATTCACATAATAGCCTCCAACAACTACAGCCGATTTCGTTCAGAATCATTATGCATTTATCGATGTTTATGAGGCTTTTGTTAGCCTAAAGTCTCTGTTAACTTAGCTACAATACTGAATGGCTAATAGAATTCGCAGACGTACTACATGAAACTGTCAAGTTAAGTAAATCTAATCCCATCTACTATTCCGTATACATCAGAATATCTTTAGTTAGAAACTACAAAGTGCGTGAACAGTGAACATTCAACCGGTAGACAGGACAAACACGGTGCAAGTAAATCGGATTTGTAAGTTTTTCAGTACGAGAGAGTGCGCCTTTTATTTTCACAGGGAAAAGTTTCAGTCCTTAAGAGTGTTCAGATTCCGAGATTAGTTCAGCTTGTAGTACGCTTGTTGAATTTTTTTTGTCTGTGCTCCCTGGTTGTTACAAATTGTATCACTTTAGAAAAGAGCCGTATATTAGATACATTTACACCTACGTTATCTATTTGGTAAAGTTCCATATTATACGATGAAGAAATGGAACCCCTTCTATAGTTACATGATCAAGTGAGGTAAGTAAAGAATGTAAGAAAATATACGAAAATTCAATATTCAAAATCTCTAAAATCACTTAATCTAACATTTAAAAATACTGTTATATAGGTCATCACTCAAAATGTTACATTGAAAATTTTTAAACCTAGTTGATATTATTTACTTATTCCAATAATATAAAATATTCTTGGACGAATAAAGTACGCAATCTTATCCTGAACGTTTCAGTATATCTTATTTATTTATTCTTAAACGTAATTACGATTACGCTTTGCACAAATGCAAAGAGTTACAGGTAAAAGGAAATGATATTTTCCACAAATAAGCAATCTTTTTACATTTAGTCGCCGTAGTTGTTGGACGTTCGAAATTGCTTTGTGCTTTGTTGCTATTCAATTATATAGGTTGATCGCTGAAAGCGCTTCCGGCAGTTTGTTTTACAGTTTAACATTGTTTTCTTTTCGATCAGTCCAGGTAAACGTCTGCTTTGGGCCGCCCTGCCTCCCAAGCCGTTCAACTTGCTCTTGCCTTTGTGATACACTCTAGATAGAAAATATAAACACTATCGCGAAATACCCAAGAGTTTGGATATACAATTCCAACTTCACCGTTTTATTTTTCAATCCGTGATACCTTTTGTACGTTTACTAGTACAGATGAATACTTTTATTTCAGTTTATCTTTCTTATTGTTTGTAACTAAAATTGTATTTCACAAATTGTACACCACAAAGAAAATTGCAACTTCAATCACGACTAAGACATATTCATAAAGGTACACACATGTCCCTTTCTATCAGTTGCGTTTTCCACCACCTATCTCGCAAACGCTACTGTGTAGCCTCGTCCCAATTACTCGTTGGAATCCTTGTCCATTGTAATTGGATTGGGCTGGCAACCGGACTTGTTGGCATTTTAATTGTGCCATTGTGACGACGGATAGCGTCCGGCGCTCGAAACGACACCGCTGCGATAGACAACACGCCTTTTATTTCCTACCCTGGGATTCGCTAATGGATTAGTCCCCTAATCACCACTTTACCTAGCTGGCTAGAGAATCCTGTAATGATGGTCGCTTAACCGCCGTCAAATCTGTTGTATTTCTTCCCACGGATCCAGCAAGTACGAAACAAAAAGTCCAAAACACGTGAGAAAACATCTCTGTCCCCAAAGCGTCAAATATTTCTTCGAGGGATAGAACTCGCGGTCTTTTAGGAAACGGGGACATTAATGGAATGACTGACACGTATTATCGAATCGCGTTCGAAGAAACATGTGTCTCCTCAAATTTGAGGAATCTTGGAACAGCAGATTCTCAGAAATTGTACTAAATTGCTGCCAATCAGTGAATGTGTTTGTTTGAAGAACCGAACAATAAAAACGAGAAGTGTAAACATGAATTCATTGGTTTTGGGAATGACCGAAAATCAACGTTAAATACATTCATAAAACTTCACTGCTTACCATCTTCATATTTATAGCTTTGTATTAAAGATTCCATAAATGTTGTATTCTGCCAACCTTACCATTATTGTTTTATTCAATCACATTCTTTTTATTCGCGCCAGAATCGGTTGTCGGCGCGACAACACAACTCGGAATATTTTATACAAATTTTAGAAACAAGAACAAGGGTAGAGTGACAGGTACACCTATTCGTTCTGCTTATTTTTGCTTAGCGATGTTTTATCGGTTACCGATCGAGGAGACCGGTGGAGTTGGGATGAATAAAATATTATCTTCTGGTTTCAGCGCGCCCGCTCGACCTCAAATCGGAAGTTCGAATGACGCATTAATGGAGTCCTGAAGTTAGTTATTCGTATCTATTATCATCGCCGAATATCATCGTCGTTATTTTAAATTTCACGCTCCTGTTAACGGATATCAAGTCTTATTTGCCAATTAGGGAACGGATTAATGTTGGCTGTATTTATCTTGCTTATTTATCTGTGTCTATCAGCTAAAGAGGATGGGAGTTATCCAGTGCTATTATCATGCATGAATACTGCCAGGATAAAAGCGTTGGCAGAGTACTTAGCGACATCCACCAAGAAAGACCTTCGCAATTTTACCTCTTCTGCTTAATGATGGAAGTCATACGAGGACTTAACTCAATAATTTTTAACTCCTTAAATCAATAGTTTACAATGTTTCAAAATATAATAACCTCATACATATTAGCACATGAAAATTACTAACTTCTTTACTGTTTAATGAGTATTAGCTGGAGAGTTTACCAAGCGGAATTAATTACAAATATTATGTAAGGATTTGGTACATTGTTATAAAATTCGTTGTTTGCATAAAATTACTTTGTATTATCGGTGATTTTAATGTAAAATGTAGGAAATGTTTGTGACGGGTACATTCACATGTCGTGTACGAATGTTCTATCTTTCTCTCAATCTCGTTGTTAACATCGGCCGATCGCCGGACGCCAGCGATTCGTGTCCTTTGTCCTTTTTTCGAATTTAGAATTTTCGCGGCCTTTTAAATTTGAATTCTTTCTTCGTCTTCTACGAAAAGGTATCGAATGCTTCGCCTTTGTATCACTTTTTGCGTCATGTTAGATTTTGTTTCCATTTGTAAGATTATTTACGATCCTCGAATCGCGTTTGGAGGAATACTTAAATAATTTATCGTAAGTGCATAAACTAAAACTGTTAATTGCTTATTTTAAGTAATTAGCAGCAAAAGATCATACATGAAAGTTTTTCCAACCAAGAGAAAAGTCTCTCCAAATGTTCTGATATATCTTATTTATTAATGATTTTGTGCAATAGGCGATAGGCGCAACTCCAATCATAGCACCTTCATTAATTGCTGCTGTTATTATATATTCCAAGTGTTTCAAATTAAAATACTTCATAAACAAGTTAAACACCAAGAAATAACTGTTAGTATTGACACCAACTTTAATTTTCCTCATTCGTGCAAGGAATCCCACAATCACTTAACAGCTTCTGAAACATAAAACTATTATGTTATCAATTCAAGTGGAGTTGCGTGAATTACGTCACTTCAGCCATCGGTTGCCGCTTATTGCCACATTAAGATTCGCTGATTTCTAAATAATAGTGGTAATGAATATAAATCAACCGGTGCCTCCGGTGTTGGATGCGCTCCGTCGAACGAGCCCCTCGGTCAATGCCAACAGGAACTAAAATATAGCGCATTAGATTTGCATTCCTTAGTATTGTTTGTATTGTCGTATTTTCGTTATTTTCACATAAGACTCACAATTAATGGCTGATGGACAAGATACGTAATTGGTAATGGTAAAGGTGAACACATCCCATAAACTTCCGAAATATAATGAACCTTACCGACGCGACGTGGTAATTGGCTTTGAAAATATCAGTTCCGCTTATTAATTACTTGTTCTGCCACCTGAATGTATAGCGAGAATATATTATAAAGAGACGATAAGCTTGGATTTGGCCCGAGACTCGAGCCCGTGATGCCTCATATTCTATGTAAGATTTCCATTTTGGACCTTTTAGTGATTTTTAGCACTAAAACTTCTACCTCATTCCTTTGTCCAAACAAAAGAAACAAACAACAGCTCAGCAATATATTTTATGTAATTAAAAAAAATATTCATCGGTTTTGATATCAATATTAATTAACCACGCCTTTTACCAATAACGGTCTCGAAAACGTAATTGTATACGCGCTTATTGGCCCGTAAAAGCTTTCTAAAATAAAATTACGACATTGAATCACTAAACCGCACCGTAGGGAAATTTGGCTCATTGATTTATGCTCTGGCTAAAATTGTTATACAATAATAACAAACAAAATTACCAGAAACACATAACGGACACGCATTGATAGTTTTTAGAAAGCAAATTCAATATAGTTTCTAGTATCACTCTCACTACCGTTTTTGCGGCTAGTCAATTTAAACTGACAGCAATCATTATACCATGTAGGCACGATGATCAAATTACAGCGTACCGCGTATTTTTATAAATACAATTTTACGTAACTGAAATGACACTAATCGTTTCGGCCTCTCGTGTCTCAAACATTGATTTTTGTCCGGCATAATAATATGACAGTAATATACCGTTAAAGGTTATTAAGTTGCTGTTCTTTTGTCATTACTCAAAGAATGCGCCTGCCCAGTACTATTACATTATTTAGTTCAAGTGTTTCTCGCGTGTTGCGGTACATTAAATAAATATGGCGCGTGAGATTCAAGAAATGCATATTACAATAGAATTGAAAATGGAGAAGAGAATAAATAGTAGCTATTAATTTTTTATAATGGCCAACTAGCTACTTATAAATTTATCTTCTGATTGATTTTTTATTGATTTCTCATTATTCAAAAATTTTGATACCAATATTGATTACATTGATAAATGATCAAAATTAAGCTTTACTTAAATCTAACGTTTGAAATGCATATAGACTGAACCATTCCCTTTCCCACGAGGGTGAAGTCTAATGATGAAAGCATGCTGATAAACTATGACAAATTAGAGTCTAACCGTACACAGCAAATAGATCGAAGATCGCGTCGCTGTCGCATCGCGATCGTATCGTCGCCGGTGATCCGAAAAAGGTCGCAGGAGCGTTCCGCCGCCAAAGCGAGTAACGATGATGCCATAAAAGCGCATCGCATTCGAGGGTTCAATTAATTTAATCAACCGTATTGATTAAATGTCAGGTACCCAATTAAATTATCGGTTGGCGAGAGTGCTGCATTCTGAATCTGAAGTCGTAGCGAGTTCGCCGCCCGCGGGCGATACACTTCGCGCTTTGGTTGCACGTCTCGTTTCATTCCGATTGCTTTGCCAACATCTGACACTCCATACATAAATAATGTTTCTGTACATTCCAATACTATAACTGTGAGTACATTTTTATTGAAGCCTTTGCTTTTGTCAGATCGGGTGAGATCGTATGTCAGTAAAGCAATTTAGTTTCTGCAGAGACGTTGAAAAGGTGTAAATTGCAATTTTGAAATTATGACTATTGTATCGCGATCGTAGTCGAACCATGCATTTAAATTGGAATTTTGTTCAGCAACACCTGAAAGGCGATATATGTCTACAGGTTACTTTTTTACTACTTATCAATTTATCTGTCAAATTGATTGGTGTAAATTATTTTTTAGAAATTCGTGGTCAAAAATCATAAATTGAATATCATAATCAACTTGGAAACTTTTAAAACATAATAATTACGGGCATTTTTTTATGGCATTATTTATAAACAAAAAATATTCTAAGAACTCTACCCAAACATCAGCTTTAAATGTCATATATAAAAAGACTGTCTTTTTCGTTACCCTTTAAAACTATAAAAGGAGAGTTATAGGTTTAAAAGTCCTAAAAAGATATTCAAGATCGGCTCGTTTTAAGTTTATCCATTTCAAAATTGACTATTAATTTCGCTATCGATAATAATGAACTCTGTTATTCACCCAGGTTACAGAACTTTGCATCTGCAATGTATGTCACGTACTTGGCTGGTTTATTTATTGTTCTTTCTAAATCCTTAATGTAAGTATATAATTAAAATATCCTTATCAAGTAAAATAATTTGTTAAATTCAATACCTTACTGTTTCATTTCCTGATGTCTCAAATTAAATGTATCTGCCAACCTGGTAGCCGAGGCTCTTCTTCAAGCTTGGCCATAGATAATTCCTCTGTTTTCCTTAACAATAAAACAAGTTATAATTGCGGTTATTTTCAATACTCATACGCGAAACAAAAGCTTAGAAAAGCAAATTATACCCTTTGAACAGAAACCTACACTCTAAGTGGAAGGTTTCTATTTAATTGACGTAGGTCACTGAATGCTGCGTTTGTTTTTAATATTATCTAAGATATTTTCTATTTAAAAGAAAATATTACAAAACTTTAATATTATGTAATTTGATGTAGCTATGCAATATTGAAACATCCTCGCTTATTATACCCTCCTCTCATAAATTTTCCAACGCCTTTGCATTGACATTTTCGAATAATCTTAGCAATAGGATGTAAATTACTCGGTAAATTGGAGGGCGCATAACTGCAAACTAGTTATTGCGCACTTGACACAGCGCTGCAAAGCTGTTTAATATGATGTGTTCATTATACATCTAGCACGTACATTAAACTTACTGTCGAACTTATAACTCGAGGAAATGACTTAGTATAATCGTCAAATCAATTAAGCTGTTAAATCATCTTTTTTGTCCGTCATATTTTAAATACAAGTTTTGCATTGATGTTATCATTTGATAAGGTTAAAGCATTTGAATCTTAAAAGGCATAATATTATGGTAGAAAATTATATTTAAAATTTACCTATAACACTGTGCAGTTTAACTTCCAAAAACTGAAGTTACGTGGTTTACTCATTAAGTTTTTGTTGCTTGAAGTAAATCATACATTTTTTAACCTTGTTAGTCAAGTGTGACTGTGTTGCTGAAAATTACTGGACAAATTAAAATTTTGTTCACTCAGTGAAAAAAATCATATTTTTGTAATCAGAAAGTTGCAAATTGCCTACCCGAGTGGAATACCGAATTGGCACAAGGTTTGAAGTTTAAACAAAACTGCGAAACATTTTTTGATGCTAGCAGCTAGATCATGCGACGGTAGTGATTATTGCAGTAACCAGCTATAACGTTGGAAAACGCCAGGTAATCTGATTGTACGGCGAAGGGTCACGTAGTAGTATTTGTTTACGACTGACAGGGAAATTGTAGGTCTATTGCGCCCTGACAGTTTGTTATGTTGATGGTACCGTGATCGCTGTGAATCCTTGAATCGGAATGATTGGTAGGTGTCCCAATAGTTACGAAAATCCATCACAATAATAAATATTGTAAAACTATTTCAACACTTGCTCTTACACTTATTACTGATGTTTAATTGACTATTTATGGTTTCAGTAATTATTGAAATGGTCGATCGTTTTATGATTCTACGATCAGACTGGAAAATATCAAAATACGTGGGGTACCTTCGTACTTTTATTTTTATTTATTTCGTATGTTGTAAAATATGTTAGGTAGTAAGAAAACCAGCCTCAAATATCACTGTAATTCTTAATTCCTTTGTTTCTTTAATATCAACGAAAACAATAAACAAAATCGTAAACAAACCCTATGCACTTGACAGCGTGACAGTAACTCTGTCATCGTTGACGTAAGATTGTAAGAGTGAAACGTCACTGTCACTCTAGCTGAACGTCAAACGAGCAGTCATCGTGTGGCAACCATCCACTGGACACCGCGGGAGAACCGAGGAAAGCTATTTACTTGCCAGCGACGAACGGACACTTCGGAATCAGCCTTCGAGCTGAACGGACACCTAGAGAATATCGTTACATTCTGGATACAGCCTTCGAGCTGAGCAGACGCCTAGACAAGAACGTAGTTACTTTTAAGACGGAACGCGACGTGTGAATTGTACGGCTGTGTCGGTGCAAACAATATTTGGAATCGAATATCAGATTGACGAGTAACAGGATCAGACGATTATGCGAGGCATTGGGGTGGCTGTAAGGGGTGATGGGAGGCCACTGGGCCGTCGTGCCCTATTATTTGTTGGTTGTTACTCGGATAATTGAAGACAATCAGTTCTAATCGCGTATTTAATTATAACCAGTGTAAAACCTGTGTTAAAATGAGTTTCTGACTAAAGTGATGTAAACGCCCACTGTTGTTATTATTTCCCGAACCACCACCCAACCAGTAATTCTTTCCGTTATCGGAAGTGGAATGGACCCACATGATGAGAAAATTTCGCCCACACATGTCGGAAAATAAATGAAGAATGACGGTGGTTCGGATGATATTGAAATGAATTGGTTGCAATGAGAAACGTAACGACAGTAAACGCGAGTAAATGAGAACCGTGGAATTTTACAAAGAAAATATGTGAACCTACCCCCAGATACTCGCCTCACGCAAGATGTCGATATTGAGTCGAGAAGCAATTATGATGGAAGTGAATAGTGGAACAGAGTATGTTACTACGAGTATTTGAACACAGAACACGAGGACGTGTTCATTTTGTCAAAGATGGCCGAGGGAGTAATAGCATCCAAGACATCAAACCACACCAAACAAACCAAAAAAAAAAAAATTTCATAAGACGTGTCTTTGAGGGAAAAGTACTATCTTTTCATTCGGATTGCAAGAATCCGCATTTCAGGTTTTTCAGATATGATGTTACAAACGGTGGACGGCAAGCATGTAAAATTCGAATACAAAGGATCGGAATAATGTCTCGAGTACTCTGTGATTAAGGTTTGAGGTTATAAGACAGCGATTTGGTATGGCATATTTTTTCATTAAGTATTCTTAACAAGATTGGATAATTCGATAGTGTTTTTGTGTAGTAGGTATACACTCGAAGTCAAGCAGTGTAAATGGTGCCGTCAACTTGAACTGTCAAAAAAAACACCTGACAGAATTTTCAGAGTTAAGATTTTGTAAATTTTATTTTGTGTAAGAATGTTGTGCTTCGAAATCCTGGAACATGCAAGGTTTTCCTTAAAATAAGATTGATTAGAAAGAACTGGTTAGAATGGTAGTTTACGTAAACTACAAATCGTTTCGTCGTATTTGTGCTTGATTTAACGAAGTATTATAAAGTCAACGTAATTATGATTAACAAAGTTATTCAAAGTCAGTGCAAGTATATTGTTTTGTGACACCAGAAGCGTTCTGTAAATGAGATCAAGAATATTCAATTTTCAAACATCTTGATATCGTGTACCCTCAGTTCAAAAAAAAATAACAATTAGACATTTCGTGTTTTTGTCTTTTGTTTTTTGTGTGTGTTTCAGATAAACTAAGTGACAATGTCTGTTGTGTGGATATGCAACTTGCGAATATCTGAACGGTGACGAGAAGTTGCATCAATGCGAGATTACGAAGCGCGGCGACAAATACCTGCCTTTAATTTTGTTGATACTGACGAGAGCGCATCGCGGCTCCTTGTACCGTGGCTTACGATGACCATCATCGGTCATTGGATGGCGACATGATATAACAGGTGATCTGTATTGAATCTATTGTGGCTCATTTTGATAACTGCTCACTAGCAGTAATAATTCCTTGTCGAGTTTGTGACATATTACGTGATATCAACATTTGACATTTGATTGTTACGAGTTGGTGTAATTGACGATTTCTGGTAACGAATGCGTGAGCGATGAGAATGTGGTGAGCGAATTGAGTGCCATGAAGCCTTTTTGTTGTAAAGACAGGTCGTGTTATTAGATTGTAGTTCTTGGTATTATCCCGTTCTGGCTGCTACATGTGTTTTCATTATGAAGCCTTGGGGCTTGAGGTCAGGGAGGCCGAGTGGGAAACTTTTACTTTGCGAAGGTTTGTCTTTTCCAGATGGTCGAGAGGACGGTGTTGTCCGGTCCATGCCCTCACGGGATGGTCGCAGGGACGCATTTGTCCGGTCCAGAGGAAGAAGTAGAGAGCCTGGTCGAGAGGACGGTGTTGTCCGGTCCATGCCCTCACAGGATGGTCGCAGGGACGCATTTGTCCGGTCCAGAGGAAGAAGTAGAGAGCCTGGTCGAGAGGACGGTGTTGTCCGGTCCATGCCCTCACAGGATGGTCGCAGGGACGCATTTCTCCGGTCCAGAGGAAGAAGTGGAGAGCCTGGTCGAGAGGACGGTGTTGTCCGGTCCATGCCCTCACGGGATGGTCGAAGGGACGCATTTGTCCGGTCCAGAGGAAGAAGTGGAGAGCCTGGTCGAGAGGACGGTGTTGTCCGGTCCATGCCCTCACGGGATGGTCGAAGGGACGCATTTGTCCGGTCCAGAGGAAGAAGTGGAGAGCCTGGTCGAGAGGACGGTGTTGTCCGGTCCATGCCCTCACGGGATGTTCGAAGGGACGCATTTGTCCGGTCCAGAGAAAGGAGTGCAGAGCCTGGTCGTAGGGACGGTGTTTTCCTTTCCATGCCCTCACGGGATGGTCAAAGGGACGCATTTGTCCGGTCCAGAATGAGGAGCTTGGTTGTGGGGCTGATGTTGTCCGGTCCATGCCCTAACGGGCTGGTCGAAAGGACGCATTTCTTCCTAAAGTACGAATAAAATGAGTTGAAGTAAAATGAAATGAAATGAAACTAAACGAAATGAAATGAAATTATAATGCGCCCGAGGACGGGCGATTGTCAGTATGGCCGTGACAGCGTGACAGTAACTCTGTCATCGTTGACGTAAGATTGTAAGAGTGAAACGTCACTGTCACTCTAGCTGAACGTCAAACGAGCAGTCATCGTGTGGCAACCATCCACTGGACACCGCGGGAGAACCGAGGAAAGCTATTTACTTGCCAGCGACGAACGGACACTTCGGAATCAGCCTTCGAGCTGAACGGACACCTAGAGAATATCGTTACATTCTGGATACAGCCTTCGAGCTGAGCAGACGCCTAGACAAGAACGTAGTTACTTTTAAGACGGAACGCGACGTGTGAATTGTACGGCTGTGTCGGTGCAAACAATATTTGGAATCGAATATCAGATTGACGAGTAACAGGATCAGACGATTATGCGAGGCATTGGGGTGGCTGTAAGGGGTGATGGGAGGCCACTGGGCCGTCGTGCCCTATTATTTGTTGGTTGTTACTCGGATAATTGAAGACAATCAGTTCTAATCGCGTATTTAATTATAACCAGTGTAAAACCTGTGTTAAAATGAGTTTCTGACTAAAGTGATGTAAACGCCCACTGTTGTTATTATTTCCCGAACCACCACCCAACCAGTAATTCTTTCCGTTACACTGATATAAAGGATTGTAATATTTTAATTGCAACGTATAAACGGTGGCTCTGCGGGTGTGCAAGCAAATTGGATTGAGGCTGCGCTGCATCGTGTCTCGTGAATCTCCTTTACGACCCTTGATTCACTTTTCTTGTCTTACTTTAAATTGTCATGTTGTTTGATAACATACGAAAAAAAATTGTTCTTTTGACTATTATTATTGTTATATAAATCAGTGCGTGTGCCTAAATTATTTTGGTTACTGTAACATTAATTCATAATTAGACAATTTGAAATCGATTCACGCTGGCTATAAGTAAATTCAATGTGTAATAAGACACAAACCTTTTAATACAAAATATATTCCAGCTTATTTAAGCATCACAAACCTCAGTGAATATTTAATATATTATAACTTATTTTTCACACCTCCATTATGTTGAACATAATTAGAGGATGTTCTAATTAGTCCGTTACAATTAAAACGTGTATTCAAATGAATTTCAATTTGTATGTAATTAAATAAATGCTTATAAATAAAATGCATCGTATAAACACTGAACGCGACGGGTGTGCGAACAAATTGCGTTTAAATCTGAGCCGTATTACTATATGCCGCGAGCCTCGTTACAACCCCTTGAGTTAACTGTCTTGACACTTGAGTGTATGTTTCGTTTTTCTCCTTTTGCTTTGTATTTAGAGTTCCGTAACTGAGACCTTTATCATTATGGTCTTATTTATGGATTTTTATCTTTATATGCCATGCAGATCGATATAGAAAAAAAGATGGGTTAATTCTAAAAGCATTCTTTACTAATTCATCTACAAGAGTGAATACTATAAAATTATTAACACATTATCAGTGAGTAGGTAACAGACCGTCTAGTAGATATTAGACGTGCTTTTGTATTGTTCCAAATTAAAATTTGAAATTAAAATGTATTTGCTGTCAATGTAATATGCTTAATATAATAACTACATGTAAGAGCTAGTTACCTTCCAGCTGTAATCATGTCCTTTGATAGCACCTTTAATATATAACACTGAACTGTAACAGCTGACAAAGATGGAATCTGTGAAGAATTCACTTGAGGCAATAACTCTTCTGTTCAATAAAAGGATGGATGAGTTCCAAAATAATCTTCAGAAGACGAATTCCGCAGCTGTAACTATGAACTCCTTAGCGGCAGATTATTCTTCATTCAGGAAGCTTATCCTCATCTCATTGGAGATCCTCTGTCGGGAAAGACCACGGAACACAGAGACAAGAGGTGGAAATGGTATAAGTGTTGATTAGTTGTGACCGTTCTAGCCAAAAAACACAAGTAAATGGATAATCGTATTACTTACAACTAACAAACTTTTTGATTGGTTGTTAGTTGTCAACTACGAATAGTCCGAGAAACCTGCTATTTATGTTTGAAAATTCACTTTAATATTTGATGTTAATTCTTATTTTTCAATGTCATATTCAGTGAACTTAGTACCTTTATCAATTAAGATCATAAGACTTTTCAAGTTCTGCTATACCACAGCTATACACCGCTAGATGGCAATATTCTACGTAATAAATAATTCTATACTTAACATATAGTAATAAGGTTCACATTGAATTGCAGTTGGTTGTATTACAATGTCAATCTTATTGGAAAATGATTAAATAATTCCGTCTTCTGAACGCTAGATGTCGTGACTGGAATCTAATATCAACCTTAAATGTATAGCGGTAAGTTATATTTTTGGTTAATTAGGCCTAGGGATGTGCGTGGTGCTTTTACCGCGTTATCGACAATTATCGATATTTATCGAAAGTACTATTACTACTATTGGTCGTAGCACACATATCAACTCGTAAACGGAACGTAAACGTATCAACTCTTGCATGTCAGTATTCTTTGTATGAAACTCCCTACTGTAAAGCACACTTATCGGATTCGTAACGTAATCGCCTCGCCTCGAGACAAGCTCACGAACCGCGGTACGGTGCGTGGACGACTTGCCGTACCCGCGCTTACGTCTCACCGTACGCTATACGTCGACTTTCCGTTTCCTCGTGCACGCCCCGCGCCGCGGCTACCGTTGCGTCGGCGAACTGCTGTCATTCATTCCGTCAACCAGCGGCCGGCGAGCCGTAAGCGCGGCGTCGCCTAGCCGTAGCCGAGTCGATTTGGAGCTGTTGGTCGGTTATAACGCGCTTACGTTAGGTTGACGGCGGGTTATAACGCGCTTACGTTAGGTTGACGGCGAGGCGATCCGGTGCCGATCCCTTTCCGAGTTGATATGTGCGCTACGACCATATAAGGTAATTTTGGTACTTGTTTTTGTACAACTTGTGTGTGTCTATGTGAAAACGTGGTCAAAATTTTGAAAGCTTATATCTATTACAAGGCGTAGACGTGGCCGTAGCTTTTTTATTAACGTTAGCTAACTAAACAGTATGTCGATAAGTGAAATTTCAATGTAGCTTAGCAACGTAGCTTAGCTATAAAAACAATGATGTGAATTAGGATGAATTTCAACCTTACCGTTATACAAAAAAGGTAAAAAAGAATGCCCATAGCCAGTACTCTCAAAAAAATTATTGTGTCACAATGATTTTTGGACAAAAAATTAAATTAAAATATTTCAAGTATATACCGTATTTCCTAAAAAAATCCTCTTTGAGAATAATTTTCTGAAATTAATAAGTAACTTTACTTCCGTTTTACAAAAGAAAACCATTGGGCCATTTATGTTTGGATAAGGGCCAATCAGAAATATTTTAAGATCCTTCGGGCCAATAGGTTGCATTGATTCAATTATGATTATGATACAACAAACTAGATGACTTAAGGGGACTGTTAAATGAATTAGAAAATTATTATAATCAGCCAGGAGTAATAGTGTTCTGTGATTATAATACATTATAAACTACATGGCGTTTTGGGACTGTACGCAATCGACTTTAATACGCCAGCATAGGCTCCATATTACTGTGAGCTTACTATAACCTAAATTCAAACTAATTTTGTTGAAAATCTCGTATTTCCTTCGTATTTGTTTTTTTTCCTTTTTTATCATTTTTTTTCATTCTTAAGAAGTTTTAACACCTGCCATCAGTTCTTTCCACATCCACCCAGGGTTGACTGGCGGACAATGCCATTAGGCATTAAGTTTGCCCTTTGTTCATCCTTTTTTATAAGGTGACATAAATTTTAAATAAATAAATAAATAATAATTAACATTGACTAAAGTTAGTATGTGTAATTTATTAAGATAACATAATCAAATAAAGGTATTTTTATCAAGACACAAGAATGTTAAAGTCAGTACAGTCATTTCTCCATACTAAATGGGCATTCTCCTTTTGTTTGACCTACAACGTTTAGTAGTAGAACCAATTGCGCCATCTAGTGTCGCCAAGGAATAGTTTAAACACCTTTATTTTCGTGGAATTATATTTCCTAGCTTTGAAGCTCTCATAGCCCGGCGGATTGCGTCGATCCTAAGCGATCGAAGAAGTTAAGCAACAGCGGGCGCGGTCGGTAGTTGGATGGGTGACCGCTAGTCCAAAAATTTCTTGAGCGCCTTTGCAACATCCAAATTTAGAGCCTTTTTGGTTCTGCCCAGCAATGAGTAAGATATACTAATAGATCACCAGCTGATCTGCCGTGGCGGAAACCGTATTGACGGTCACTGAAACTATGAATTCTTCTTGTAAAAAATGCTCTGAGCATGGTACTAGATTTTACTGGGAACCAATTGATCCGCCCAGTAGTTTTAACCCAGTCTTCTTTTCTCTATGCGTCTTTAGGAAATCTAAGAAGTATAGAAACCAAAATAAGTATAATATTCAAATAATGATTATAATTATTCATATTAATATTATAATATTGACCAAGTTGACTGTTAGAGATTGCCAGACTGTTAGAGACTGGCATTAACTATTTATATGTATTAACTATAGGTTATATACGAAGATATTTTCTCTATAAATAGCCATTTAAACCCTAATCTGTCTGGTCTTGGTGGTATAATATTACATCGTAAATAAAATTACAACACACCGATATCGATAAATTCATCCCATCCCTTCCCGAGTAGCAAAGAATGTTTTCAAAGAATGTTCTGGAAAACAATAGTCGAGTAGCAATACCATTTAAAACATAAAAATAACCTTATTGCCGTGTAAATAGAGTAGCTTTTTGATCATAAAAATATATTATTTCCTTTAATTTTATGTTTTGAATTTGAATTAATACAAAATAAATATAAAACTAGGCTTAGCTGTGGGTGGCTGTGGTATGAAACACTGCCATTAAATAAATTCTTAGCTCTGCTATCATTTTTGCACCCAAAATTGCACAATAAGGCATATTATTATAATTTAAGTCAAATTTTAATTTATGTAATGCACAACCGACGCAGCTCAGTGACAGATATGTTATGCGGGCAAGTAAGCGGAGCTACGCTTACTGTTAGTCGCTGTGCCCCGCCTACTTCGCACTTCCACCTCTTGTCTCTGTGTTCCGTGGGAAAGACGCACAAATTATCCCCTTACAAAAAATCTATTTTCTATCATGCTCTGATTTTCGTCCCATATCCATTCTTCCGCTCCTCTCCAGAGTATTTGAACGCCTTATTTGTTTCCAACTAAAATTTTTCCTCTGTTCAAATAATCTCCTGAATCAGTCCGGTTTTCGTCCAGGTCATAATACGACTACTGCTCTGCTGAAGGTAACAGATGACATTCTCTTAAGAATGTACAACAAAAAAGCGACTGTATTGACGTTGCTTGATTTTAGCAATGCTTTTAATACCTACGGTAGACTTCGACATCCTACTTGCGACATTACGCTCTCTTTACATATCTCCGAGTACGATTAGCTAGTTTATATGTACAATACTTGCATGGGCACTGACAGCGTATTTTTGCTGACAATAATTATTCATCGTGGGCAGACGTTCTTACTGGCGTACCGCAAGGTGGCGTGTTGTCTCCTCTCTCTTTTCTGTGTATATTAACTCCATAAGTCTATAATTATCTTCTCTCTACTACCTTTATGCTGACTTACCGAGGGCTATCAATACTCTGAACAATGATTTACTAAAGGTCAAGACCTTTATCCTGTGGTGTCAGCTACTTGGATTGGATATTATTCCCCATAAGACTCAGATCATAGTTATTGGTAGTTGAAAGCTTCTTTCAATAATTGATTTTAATAATCTACCACCTATCTTACTCGATGGGATTAATATTCGTTTGATTGAAAGATAAGGTAGAAAATCTAGGGATTCTTATACTATCATTTCTACCATCCTCTACCAAAACTGCGCTTTTTCTTTCTTTCTCCTCACCGATTCTTGACTATGCAAATATTTGTTACCTAGATCTAACCGAGGAGCAACTGAATAAAGTTGAGCGACTCCAAAATTTTACAATACTATTAATATTTGATATACCCAACGTAAAAAGTATTATGATGATCATATTTTAGTATCTAAAAACTGTGTAAAGCGGAAACTTCTCGCTACCCAAGAAGAGATGATGATTATAACCTGATTAGACGCTAAAGAGGGATTATACGGCCGTGCACAACAATTCCAGTAGTCTTATAATATTCATATCTTATAAACTGCTTATTACATTCCAACACATAAACTGTCATTTTATGCATCTTAAACTCTGTGCTATAGCGCATTATTACAACCCATTTAACCGTAAATTTACCCAACATAATCACGATAAACATCATATATTAAATACTAAAAAATTAGATAAGCTCTTTCTACGAATGATTATATCGGTAAAATATTGAAAATCAATAAAATGCAACCGAGTTTAAATACCTGCTGTGAATATAAATAGTGTTTGATGTGAACCTAAATTAATTTAAAAATTAATGTATGGTATGTATTTTGTTCTTTCGGTTAAGACTTAATAATTGAAAACTACATTAAACTAAACTTTAAACTAATTCTTGCTAAAATTTATTACAACTGAAATATAAATAGTTGCGGAACCCACAGTACTCGGATCAATACGAATTAATTTGATTTTATTTGTTTTTTGGGTCTTATTCTTTCTCAGTGGTCGGCTTTGTGTGCAAATTACATTTTCGTAAAATTTGTCAGCGCTGGATTAACGTAAAAGCAATTGAATCATGGACTCGTGAGTTTTGAAAAAAAAAAAGATTTGTTTTATTTTATCTTAGCAAAACTTTAGCAGGCACTGACCGCACACTAAACCGCACTTTGG